>JAECXS010000135.1:4407500-4945000 GCA_018153105.1 Drosophila rufa
TGATTGCGCGCGCTGTATGATGTCTATATTGCTGCTGCTCGCGTTTCCCCACAGCTGGGAGCCATATGTCCAGATAGGCTTTAGCGTGGAGTTGTAGAGCAGGACCTTGTAAAATCCAGTGGAGGCTGCTAGCTTTTAGTTTTAGATGTAGTTTCTTGCATTCGATGTGTCTTCGCCAGGTTAGTCGTCTGTCGAGGTGGACGCCGAGATACGTTACTTCGTTGAATTGGGGAATCTGCGTACTATTCAAGGATACTGGGGAGCATTTTTGCCTGTTAAGAGTAAAAGTTATGTGTTTACATTTTTGTTCGTTTATTTTAATACGCCAATCAGATAGCCACTTCTCAACTACCATGAGGTGACTTGCTAGTTGGGATGTTGCTCGGTTTGGGCACTTCGAGCGACTTAGGATCGCAGTGTCGTCAGCGAACGTGCATGTTGTTAGCCGCTCGTTCGTAGGTATATCCGCTGTATAAAGGACGAACAGGGTGGGCCCCAGTGCGCTGCCTTGTGGAACTCCGGCTTCGATAGTGTACTCGTCAGATGTTGTTGCGTTGCACCTTACTGCAAAGACTCTGTTGTAAAGATACGATTCAAGTAGCTTATGAGTGTATGTAGGCAAGTGTGTTTTGATTTTATGCATGAGGCCATTTAACCAGACTCTATCGAAAGCTTGAGATACATCGAGAAATACTGCGCTGCAGTATTCCCGATGCTCGAAGGCTGTGCGTATCTCTGATGTTATTCTGTTGACTTGTTCGATCGTGCCATGGTTTCGACGGAAGCCAAATTGATGAGCTGGGATAACATTGTGTGCTTCCAGGTATGGTATTATGTGTTTTAGAAGGCATTTCTCGAACAGTTTGGACAGACACGATAATAAACTTATTGGTCTGTAGGATGACGGGATTGTGTGGTCTTTTCCGGGTTTCGGTATCATTATGATGATAGATTTTTTCCATTTCCTTGGGTAGTAGCCAAGGCATATAATCCCATTGAAGATTTTGCAAATGACTTCAATAGCTGAGTTTGGAAGTTCAATTATCATTTTTGGAGTTATTAAGTCACCGCCCGGAGCCTTTTTTGGTTTCAGTTCCCCAATGACTTTTGCGATCTCATTCGGCTGAAACAATGATGGTAAAGACATAGTATTAGTTTCGGTTTGTGGTAGGACAAATGGACTAGTGGCCTGGTTGGGCTGGAAGACGCTTCGGAGATGTGAAGCAAATGTTTCGGCTCTATCTTCGTCGCTGCGGGCCCAGCAACCTGAAGAGTTTCTTATCGGGGTGACGGTTTCAATTGGAGAGCTTAGATTTGGGTGAGCCCTCCACAAAGGATGCTTTGTACTGGTTGGCGTAAGTTTTTCGATTTACCGTAGTTGTGCCTTTTCAGCGTCTTGTTTCAGAGCTCGGTTTAGTAAGCGAATGACTTGCTTAAGACGTTGTTTTGAAGATGGCGATCTGTTGCTTTGCCAAGCACGTCGCAGACTCCTTTTTTCCAGGACAAGCTGTTCAATTTGTTGATTAGTTTTGAATTTGTTGGGTTGTACGTCCTTCCCTTGTGGTGTTGAGATAGTGGCTGCTGCAGTGAGTACGTCCTCAAGAGCATCAGTAGAGCAGTCGATATCCGCTTCGATGTTGAGCTGCGGGGTTAGTTCAATGTGGGAACTTACATATTTCTTATATTTAAGCCAGTTAGTTCTGTGCGAAGTCAGCCTTTGGGGTTGATCTGTAGTTTCTGGGCTTTGAAGAAGAGTTATTAGTACTGGCGAATGGTCTGATGAAAGATCCGAAAGCGCTTTGGCACATATAATGTTGCGTGAGATATTTTTTGTCACCGCAAAGTCTATTAAGTCTGGTATCTTTCTGGTGTCTGCTGGCCAATATGTGGGGCTACCAGGGGAAACATAGTCCAATTTGGTGCTCAAGTTTATGATTGCATTATATAATTGCCTTCCTTTGGGAGTCACGAGACGCGATCCCCAGTGCGTATGCTTGGCATTATAGTCTCCTGCAGCTATGAAGCGATCTCCAAGTGAGTTGTAAAAATCCATGAATTGTCCTTCCGAGATTGTAAAGCGAGGCGGGCAGTAGACAGCGGCTATGGAAAGGTTGCCGTTACCTGACTGCAGTTTAATAGACGTAGCCTGCAAGTAATTAGTTGAATACCTTTGGTGAAAGTGGTGCTTTATGCGTTCTCTGACTAGGACGCCGGTTCCGCCGTGGGTTTTACCATCTGGATGATCTGTGCGGTAGAAGGCGTAACCTCTTATTTGGAAGTTGTATTTGCTTGTGAGGTGCGTCTCTCCAAGCAGCATAACGTCGATATGATTTTCATTCAGGAACTGTGTTATTTCAAGTTTATGCCGTGAAACGCCATTGGTGTTCCACATAATTATTCTTAGACTAGACATCAGTTATTTGGACTGCTGAGCTACAAGCAACTGTATCACCATGTTCTGGTTTTGAACAAGTGTTTGCATGGTGGTTTTCATGAAGGACATTAATTCTGTTAGACTTTGTTGCATGGTAAGCATCATAGCTTCCATTGTGCTTTGTGGCTGTCCTGGGGCTTTCTGAGCATTTTCTAGATTAGACTGGACGGGGTTCTCCATACCTGTTCGGAGGGCATCAGCGTAGGAGAAGCCCTTCTGGGTATTTAGCGGACCAAATGAGGATCTTGCGGCCTTGGCAAAGAATACTTCCGGCGTCGTTTGTGATCTAGTGTACACGTTTCGTGTATTCTGATTGCGCGTTGCCGTCACTCTTCTCATGCGACTCTTCAACTCCTTGTAGACCACACAGCCCCTGTAGTTTGCGGTCTGGTTTCCTCCGCAGTTCCCACATTTCTTCTTGTGGGGGTCTTCCTTGTTAGCAGGGCAGTTAGCGGAATTGTGAAAGTCTCCGCAAACTACACAGACTGATCAAAGTGTGCAGTATGTCCTGGTGTGTCCTGGGCCGTTTCTTTTATGTGGCTCTTCCACCGTAATTCTTCGGTGCAAGAGGAATTGTAAGTTGTAAATGGGGTGGACTTCGTTTTTCTTCAAGGCTCTGCTGTCTGGCTCCAGCTCGACCTTGAAGAGTGGTTGCGGTTGTCTGTTTATACCCGGTTATACCCGGTACCCATAGGGTACAAGGGTAGTATAAGTTTGTGCCAACCGAGAATGTATGTAACAGGCAGAAGGAGGCATCTCCGACCCCATAAAGTATATATATTCTTGATCAGTATCACCAGCCGAGTCGATTTAGCCACGTCCGTCTGTCCGTCCGTGTGAAACAACAGATCTCAGAGACTATAAGAGCTAGAGTTACCAAATTTGGTGACAACATTGGAATCTGTTGCACGCAGATCAAGTTTGTTTTAAAATTTGGCCACGCCCACTTCCGCCCTCAAAAATCTTAAAAAACGTTAAATAAGCTATACTCGTTTTTTTTCGGGTAAAAGTTAATAAATACAAAAAATGAATAAAATAGAGCGGACGTTTTCTGAAAATTTCAGTAAAATCGGATGATAAACATGGGATATATTAGCAATAAGGTTAGAATTTTAACACACAGCCCTAAGACACTGCTGTTGCAAGCTGTAGCCGACAGGTGGCGCATTCGAGCCTTGGCCGTGCGATATATTAGCGCCAATGTACATATGTATGTACAATGTAGTGTATGTACATTTTTAAATTGCCTTTTAGTGTGAAGCGCAAACGTTTAGGTACCACCGGGTATCTCACAGTCGAGCACAGTCGACTGTAGCTTTCTTACTTGTTTTATTTATGATGTTGCTGACGTTCTTTGCATAAAAACCCTTTTCTTTAAGGGCATCTATAATTTCGTTTTGGGTTACATCGGGCTCGATTCCTTTTAGTACCACTTGCAGGCCCTTGCTGCTTTTTAATTGGTACGTGTAATAATTTTTTTTTGATTCGTCCAGGTATTTCGACACAGCTCGGAAGTGTTCTTCCGATTTCGTTTGCACTTTGGTTTCGTCAATATTCCCTTTAGTAAGAGGAACTACATGAAAATTTCCGTCCCCGACCAGCGCAACAATTTTGTTGACCAGGGCGTTCGAGCTTTTCTCCCTTATGTAGATTGGTGGGGGCTTTGATTTCTTTTGGGTCTCTTGACCCATTTCCGGTAAATCATCCGCTAAAAGGGCAAATCTGTTGCTGTTAGATCTCCTGGGTTGATCATTTTCTCCTTGGACACGGTTTATCTTTGGCTTGTTACCGACCGCGCTGTTCTGCGGGCTAAGCTTACGCTTGATTTGGATGTAGCGATCCATGCCGGTCTGTATAGCCGGGGCCGCCTGTTGAATATTGCCGATTTTGGCTTTGGAGCTTGCAGTTCTTGTTGTTATTGTATTTGGCGCTGCAGTTGATGACATCGCAGTCGTTTCCGCGATATTGGTCGTTGCTGTAGTTGTGGCTGTTGCTTTTCCCGCCGTTACTGTAGTTGTTGCTGTTGCTTTTGCTGCAGTTGCAGAAATTTTGTCCCAGCTTGTTGTTGGGGTTTTACACTGAGAACTCCATGATGTAGGTGTAGGAGTGGGTAGAGCGGGTGAGCAAGACCGTGCTCTTTGGCTATCGACCGCCAGACGGTTGCTCTTTGTCGCCGTTTCGTTGCTGTCTCGAGTTGAGAAATACGAGAAATAATCGTTACTTGGGCTCACGGAGCTTCTACGCTCTTTCTTTTGTTCGTCGCTCATTGAGCTATTTCGCGTGGCACTTATTATTTTATAAAATAATTATCCACTTGTTTTAATCATATCACTAGTTTTGAGTCGAAAACTATATATTTTTCTGATTTAGCGTCTTTTCGCTTATCTTGGAATTCCAGTATTATATACTTTATTTTATTTTTTTGTCTTAAAATCATCCACTTTCTATAACTTTTTCCCGGAGCTCACGCGAAACACGTCCGCTCTCTACGGCTTGCACTTGTTCTTAAATATTAATTAACCAATTATAATTAAGTCGGCGTATCTGTGCCGACTCTAATAATAAAACTGGGTTATGGGATATATTTATTTATACCCCATATATATTTATACCCAATATAGAAGTGGACTGTAATTTGTTGTAAGTTGTTGTTGTATGTATCGAAAAATTGTTGTATATTTCGACATATAACATTTTGTGGTTGTATTATTGGATGTATGTATTAGTGTAGTTCGATAGGTATACATTTTTTTGAGTAAGTTCGGATGTATATTTTTCAATATATTTGATTTTGTAGTGAAGTGTAGTGGACTGTATGGACATGTGAATATTTATGTACATATATACGCTTGAACACCAGCAGGAACACAGTGAATGAGAAAAAAAATGTATGAGCCGTTTTTGACGGAACGATTTTTTAAATTTTGAAACTCGTAAGTTTCACTGTGGCTGGGCGCATATTTTCGCAGTCGTTTTGTTTTTTATTTGGAACACTTTGCACTTTGTTTAAACAACGAACGGAGTTTGCACTATGAGAAAATTGGACTTCGGACTTTGGACACTAGCGAACAACACAGATATAAGACACTTTGATTTAATCTTCGGAAATATCTGTGTGATTTCTTTTTTTAAAGTAAGAAAACTAGTACTTACCTTTTAGATAAGGAACCAATCCGCTGCTGAACGCTGGAATGCGGAAATATCCGGCTCGAAGGACCATGAAATGGAATGGGCGGATTATTAGCCAAAATAAGAATGGTCGAGGTTGAAGTCCCAAAATCCCACGTATAAAAATAAGTTGATGGGTTGGGCAGAATTAATTTGTGGTATAATTGAACTTTATTCGCCTTCATCGGCTGGTCGAGAACTAGAACTAATTACCTGTCATTAAATAGAAGTTGGGGAGAGCGGAATGGAAAGCTCTTGCGGACTGGAAGTCCGGGGTGCCGGGATGCCGGGATCGTCGTCCGGGTTCCGTCGTGGCCAGTGCCGAAGTACGGGCGTTGACGTGGCTTCGCTGCCGGGGTTGGACCTGACCCGGTGGTTGGGGCGCTTCCTGTGGGCGAGATAGAGAGAGAGTTTGACCCGCAAGTTCCCCCTGACTGTTTCCCCGAAAGTATGCTTTAGAGAGCTAGTGCTGACGGCGGCTCGCCTGTCTTAGCAAACGCCCTTCGTTTTGGAGACTCAGAAGTCTCCCAGTTGCGAGAGGGTTTGGAGATTCTGAAATCTACCAGTTGCGAGAGGTTTGTGGAGATCCTAAAATCTACCAAGTGTGAGAAGTTTGCAGAGACTTTTAAAGTCTACCAAGTGCGAGAAGTTTGTGGAGATCCTAAAATCTACCAAGGGCGAGAAGTTTGTGGAGATCCTAAAATCCACCAAGTGCGAGAAGTTTGTGGAGATCCTAAAATCTACCAAGTGCGAGAAGTTTGTGGAGATCCTAAAATCTACCAAGTGCGAGAAGTTTGTGGAGATCCTAAAATCTGCCAGTTGCGAGAAGTGCGGATCGGCGGGCCGAACCGGGATAGCGGAGACTCTTAAGTCTTCCAGGCGAATCGGTGGGCTGATTCGTGAGCGGTGAAGACGCTGACGTCTACCAGAGAAGGGTCGGGAACTAACTACAATGTATTGGTGTGGACAAGATCCTTAGATCCGGTCCCCAAAACGACTCTTGGCACTGACTCCTGGATGTGGACTACTAAACGTACTACCGATCGCTGTCGGTAGCCGAGTGCCTTCCTACTGGCTGTGGCCCGCTTTATATAGGAATCCGGGCAGGTCTAGTGTGACCGCCGCACGTGCGTAATTAGCCCTTTTTGGTGTGACCAAAGCCCCTTCGGCCAAGTGTGACCCTTTGCTCTCGATCAGTGGCGGGCGCGCGCGGATATTCAAATTTGAATTTGAATGTTTGGAACTGTTACTTATTTTCTCTTTAGTTTTTATTGGTTGGGTTTATGTTTTTAATTTATGTGCGCGCTCGCGCGTCACAACTTCTGTTAGTAATTTATCGTCCGATTTGTCCGAAATTCATGAAAACTATTGAAAGTGTAAGTAGTTGGAAAACCTAACTACTGGGCCACTTTATCGCTAATTAGGGTCATAAATTAGATTAATGAGGGTCACCTGTCAACCCTTAGGATTAATGAGAGACACCTGTCAACCTTTAGGGTCATAAATTAGATTATTGAGGGTTATCTGTCAGCCTTTAAAAGGTTGTGATCATAAAATGTAATTAATGAGGGTTCGATGTCAACCTATCAATAAAGATAGGCTATTAGTCATGTAAGTACTCGAACTCCCATACGATACGGTTACGAGTGCGAGTGTGATGGAGACAACCACTCACAATAAGTGATCCTCACCGGAAGTTTCGATATCTCAAAAGGTCATTTCTCAACAATCCGCAAGTGCACCCTAATTGAGGATCAACCTTAAAAAGGTTGTTGTACACGGAACCATATACAGATACCGCACTTAAGTGCACGCTAATTGATCCCTAATGCGCGAGCCACCTGTCAATGAGGTCACTTGTGTGCAAAAGGTGCGCAAGTGCATCCTAATTGATTCTTTAAGCTACAATCTTACACAAGCACTTACACATATTCAGATACCACACTTAAGTGCACGCTAATTGATCCCTAATTCGCGAGCCTCACCGGAAGTTTCTTTATCTCAAAAAGGTCATTTCTCAACAATCCGCAAGTGCACCCTAATTGAGGATCAACCTTCAAAAGGTTGTTTTACACGGAACCATATACAGATACCCCACTTAAGTGCACGCTAATTGATCCCTAATTCGCGAGCCTCACCGGAAGTTTCCCTATCTCAAAAAGGTCATTTCTCCCTAATTGAGGATCAACCTTAAAAAGATTGTTTTACACGGAACCATATACAGATACCTCACTTAAGTGCACGCTAATTGATCCCTAATGCGCGAGCCATCTGTCAAAAAGATCGTTTGTGTGCAAAATCAGGTGCGCAAGTGCACCCTAATTGATCCTTGAAGGATCAACCTTAAAAAGGTTGTTTTTACACGGAACCATATACAGATACCGCACTTAAGTGCACCCTAATTGATCCCTAATGCGCGAGCCATCTGTCAAAAAGGTCGTTTGTGTGCAAACACAGGTGCACAACTGCTCCCTAATTGATCCTTAAAGGATCAACCTGAAAAGGTTGTGTTTACACGGAACCATGTACAGATACCGCTCCCAAGTACACGCTAATTGTTCCCTAATGCGCGACCCTTCAATTGACTTTCCCTTTGTGACACCCTAAACAAGCACACGAGCCACAATCATCGAAAAAGGTCAAACAATTATCACAGTCAAGGCTCGCGCTGGGGTACCTTTTAGTTAAATGGCTCAATCCGATAAAAGTGTATCTCAATGCGGTTTTACGTTGTATGCAAAAACCGAATCCCAAATGGTAAACAATTAGCTGGTCAAGTGCGGTGACCAGAGTCCATTCACTTCTAGTTTGTCCGCCAAACAATACCGTCGCACCGCAGTTCTTAAAATCGTCGCAGAGTTAACAAAAATATAAAAGTTAACAATAAATCCAAAGATACAAAGTGAAATTTATTTATATTATAAACTTTATAATATAAACATTCAAAATAAACAAAAAAATAAAACACAAACATATACAAATACCTAAAATAGTTAAAATCATCGCAGAGTTTAAACCAAATTTTAACATAAAGTTACAAAGTGAATTTTGGTTATAATATAAACATTCAAAATAAACAAAAAATAAAACACAAATATATACATATCAAATAAAAACACCTCTTAACGGCACTTAGCTGAAAAATTTAAAAAGGCTAAATAGGCAGCGTGCCGATTTTGAAACTAATTAAAAACTTTTTAAATATTTTTGTTTAAATAACTATTAATCGTCACAAAATTTGGTATCAGAAATTTTTTGAGTTGAATGTGCCATCGTCACTTTAATCTCACCTCGTTAAGAGGTGTTTTTATTTGATATCAGAAGTTTTTTAAATGACATGTATGTACATACATAGGTCTTCCATTGCTGTAATAAGTTTTTGTTTGAAACTCAAATGGGAAAAATTAACAACAAAAAAATGCATATACGAAGTTAGCTATATGGGATCATTGCTACTAATTTTGATGAGAAAGCGAATTTTCGGAGATATGTGTTATACCCCGAAATATCTCAAGGTCTATACGGCCTGAAGTGACTATAAAAATCGTAAAAGCCATTACAAAAAAAAATTGTATCTTAAAAAGAAAAATTATTTTAGTTATAAATTCTTAATTATAATATTTAGAAAATTTTTGTCAGGGCAAAGTAATTATCATATCAAAATACTTTTCCAACGACATATAGCACGTTTCTGTAACTTTAGTCGTTCAGAAGTTATGGGCGCGAGAAATTTCCTGTTTTCCCGCCAAAGTAGTGGAAAAAGCAAAAATTAGATTAAATTAAAAAAAAAAAATTAATGTAAAATATATTACATTTTCTTTGATGGCTTTAAATTTTATTGCATTGTGCACGTCTCTATATGACTCTACATGAGTTTTTACATAAATGTATGTATAGTGCATGTAAAAGGTTAGGTATATGGGATCTTTGCTACTAATTTTAATGAGTAATATCTCGAGAAAGCGAATTTTCCCAGATATGTGTTATATACCAAAAGTTGAGCCATCTCCAGGGCTATATGGCCTTGAGTGACTATCAAAATCGTTAGAGCCATTTCATTCAAAAACTTAAAAAAAAAAATTACTTTTAATTATAAATTCTTTAATATTATATTTAGATAAATTATGTCAAGGCAAAGCTATTATCATTTCAAAATACCTTTCAAACGACATATAGCACGTTTCTGTAGCTTTAGTCGTTTAGAAGTTATGGGCGCGGAAAATCTAACTTTTTTAGCGGTTTTCCCGCCAAACTAGCGGGAAATCGAAAAAGTTGTAGAACAAAAAATGTTCAGCTCGAGCTGTTTAACAAAATAAAAGTAGTTCCAGGACTTTAAAACAAAAAAATCGACACACACACAGACAGACAGACAAACAACAGGACAAACGTTTTCATTTCGGAAAGGCCGTTGAAATCTTGTTTATTGAATATCTTTTGAACGGAGTATCGGATCAGGATGATCGAGGTGTCATTCGACGCGTATTTAAAGCTAGATCACAACAACATTAAAATTTTTGGGATTTTTGCTCCACCGGCCCCAATGGCTCCAATTCTCCCAAACTAATCCGTTTTTGAAAAATCTTAGTATGCAGTTTCAAAGAGGTTTACAATACCTTTCGATTAAGATATAAATGGTTCTGATCGGACTATCGTAGCAGATTTTCAATTCTACGGCTGTATATAGTAGTCTCCTTGCGCACCACAGTCTCGGTGCTCATCGTCACTACGTGGACTGCCGTCCACAGTGATACATATACCTAAAACACATAAAACCGTCGCAGAGTTTAAACCAAATTTTAACATAAAGTTACAAAGTGAAATGTGCTTATAATATAAACATTCAAAATAAACAAATAATAAAACACAAATATATACATTTACCTAAAGCACTTAAAATCGTCGCAGAGTTTAAACCAAATTTAAGATAAAAAAACCCGAGTTGAAATTGAATGTTATTTATAATATAAATATACATATACATACAACATATAAACAATCAAAAACAATATCAAATAAATCAAATTAATACATCAACAACAACATCAACATCATCATCATGAATATCAACAACACCAACACACTTTTCTGCAACTCTTGCAATTTTTATTTACCTTCAGGTGTGCAATGGCACACACATGTGCGATCCGAAGCACATAAAAGGTGTGCAATCCAACCGGTGAATGGTGCGGTAAAACAGATAAGTGAAGGATTCAAAGGACGCATCCTTCACTATATGTTTATGAATGAGGGAGCCGCTGTAAGATTTCCTAATGAATTTTCAAATGAAGCGGGTCAAGCACTGCTCCCTCATTTGGAAAGGGTATTGAGCGCCCACACATCATCAAAATTCAATTTCGAACTTTTTGCTGAGTACATGTTAGTTAAAGAACATGGTACTCAAGTAGACACAAAATCGTTCCAGTCAAAAATGAATCTGGTTACGATAGGATCTAATTTAGAGGAACTTTATGATTCTCAGTCAGCATCATAAAGACAAGAATGGATGAGTTCCAGGAGAAGGATAGTGGATGGACACTGATCCGGATAATCAGAGTGGAATTGAATGTTTTAAAGTGTGATCCCCTGAAAGGATCTGAACACTTTAAGCTACCATCGAAGCTACAAGCGAGAAAGGCAGTCATAAATGTTGAGAATGATGACGTCTTCTGCTTTAAGTGGGCAATATTATCATCCTTCTCAACTTCATCGAAGCCTCAGAGATGTTCAACATACAGAGTGGATATCACATCACCTATAATTTTTATTGGAGACAACATCAAACTCGATTTCGCTGGACTAATCTTTCCAATGCAACTTCGAGAAATAAAGAAGTTTGTTGCTCAAAACCAAAACATAAGTATAAATGTGTTTGGATATAATGAGGAAACAAACTCAATGTTTGGACCACTCTATTGTGATGAAGTGGAAAGAATTCTACACATAAATTTATTATTCATCGATGGACCATCAGCTGACGTTCGTGGCCACTATGTGTGGATAAAAAATATTTCACGGTAAGCACTATCATTAAAAATAGAAAACATTTAAGAGAACTAATTCGATTTCTTTAATTACAGCCTACTTTCAAAACAAATGGGAAATCAGCGTGTGAAACGTTGGTTCTGCAACAAATGTCTGAATTCCTCAACCAGTTCAGAGAGATTTGATCGACATGGAGAGAGATGCGCTAAAGTGACAACGAACCCCCCCAATCCAGATAAGATGGTGCTCAACTTCTCCGACTATCATTGACAGCTGGAGGTGCCTTTTATTGTTTACGCTGATTTTGAGTGTATGCTAGAACCCACTACGACGAATGTAAGTGATAGATCACAAATTATTAATAAGCATATACCTGTTGCATTTGGATACTATATAAAGTGTACATTTGACTCAGGATTAGATAAGTTTGTAACGAAAACGGGGGGGAATGTGAGTCGCACTTTCGTTAGAGTATCAACGTCCGATTTGTCTGAGTTATATGAAAATCACATGAAAGATGTGCTTCCAATCCAAATGAGTACACAGGATTTACATGATTTTGATGAGGCTCTCAATTGCCACATCTGCAAGAGTATTTTGAGAAATGATAGAGTGAGAGACCATTGCCACTTCACAGGTAGATTTCGAGGTGCAGCTCATAATGAGTGCAATCTCAAATTGAAAACAAATAATTTTATTCCCGTGTTCTTTCACAACTTTTCAAAATATGATGCCCATTTATTTGTGAAAGAACTGGGAGAGACCGAAGGGGAAATTAAAGTAATTCCGTTGAATAAGGAATTATATATTTCCATTTCAAAATATATTCCTATGGGAGCAAATAAATTTGAAATAAGATTTTTAGACACTCTCAGATTCATGCCCTCTAGTCTAGACACACTTGCAAGTAATTTAAATGAAGATAATTTTAATGTGTTGAAATCACAATTTTCAAATATCACCGACTCCACTCTACTTCGTAGAAAAGGTGTATTTCCTTATGAATATTTGGATTCTACTCAAAAACTAGAGGAAACTTGTCTCCCACCAAGAACCAGTTTTTATAGCAATTTGACAGAGACTGAATGTTCTAAAGCGGAATACACCCACGCATCTCAAGTGTGGAATCATTTCAATTGTCAAACACTTAAAGATTATTTGGAGCTATATTTGAAAACTGATGTTTTATTACTAGCAGACGTTATCCAAAACTTTAGAAAAATTTGTTTAAGTATTTATGAGCTCGATCCAGCTCATTACTATACAACTCCAAGTTTATCATGGGATGCAATGTTAAAAATAACAGCAATAAACCTCGAAATACTCTCAGATATTGATATGATTAATTATATTCAGAGTGGTATTCGAGGCGGATTGCTTCAAAGTAGTCATAGGTATACAAAAGCCAATCACAAATACCTTAAAGATTTTGATCCAACTAAACAATCCGAATTTTTATTATATGTAGATGCTAAGAATCTATATGGGTGGGCTATGCCAGAAAAGCTTCCATATGGGGAGTTCAAATGGTTAGAGCAAACAGAAGTAAATACATTTAATATAGAAAATATTTTAGAAAGCAGCGAGTATGGATATATTCTAGAGGTTGACTTGGAATATCCATACTCGCTGCACGACTTACATAATGATCTAACTGTCCAGCCAACAAACTTCCATCCAAAAATTCAAAAGTTCAAAAGTTAATAGCTGATCTCCGTGATAAAGAAAAATATATAATTCACATTAGATCATTACAACAATGTATGATGAATGGATTAAAAGTAAAAAAGATTCACACCATTTTACAATTTAAACAGGAGGCATGGCTTAAAAAGTATATTGATTTAAACACCGAACATAGAACAAGGGCTAAGAACAATTCTGAAAAAGATTTTTTTTAATTATTAAACAATGCTGTTTATGGAAAATGTCTTGAGGACTCTTCCAAACGCTTAGACGTTCACATAGTTACGAAATGGGAAGCCCCACCTGTAGGTCCAAGAGGTGGACGTCCTCGATTATGTGCCAAAAACTTAATAGCCAAATCAAATTTTCACAGTGCCACACAATTTAGTGAACACATGTATGCTATTCAAATGAATAGATTATCCAATGTTTATGATAAACCAACGTACTTAGGTTTCATAGTCTTGGAGTTATCGAAGTGGAAAATGTATGATTTTCATTATGCATACATGAAACAAAAATTTAAGGATGCATTGAAGTTAAATTATATGGACACTGATTCATTTATTTACTCAATTAAAACGAATGATGTATATGCAGACATTCGAGATGATGTCGATTCCAAATTTGACACATCTGAGTATCCAGATGAATTGGCTACACTATATAATTTTAGCAGGTGTAATAAAAAGCGATTAGGTTATTTTAAGGATGAATTACAGGGTAGATCGATGAGTGAGTTTGTTGGACTACGATCCAAAATGTATGCCTACACATCTCAAAATGTATCTAGTGAACCCGATAAGTGTGTAAAGAGGAACAAGGGAGTTAAAAGAAGTTGTTTGGACAAAATTACACATCTCAAAATGTATCTAGTGAACCCGATAAGTGTGTAAAGAGGAACAAGGGAGTTAAAAGAAGTTGTTTGGACAAAATTACTTTTGAAGCATATATACATTTTTTGTTCACAGGACAACAAAAAAGTGATAGTATGTACATCTTTAGATCTAGAGGGCATGAAATAAGCACAATAAAATTAACAAAAGTCACATTAGATAACAAAGATGATAAGAGAAAAATATGTGAAGATGGAGTTTCAACTCTTGCAATAGGTCTTTATAAAACGATTCAAAATGAGATTGAGTGTTCATTGTCTAGTCTGGAAGCACAATCAAGAGTTTGGCACAACCAAATGATTGAGTTGGAAAACTTACCGGGTACTCAAAGTACAGTCAGCAAGATTAATTCAATTAAGAGAAAATTAGAATTTAATGAAAGTGCGCTCGACATTCATACGGGGGCATTAATTATGCATTACATGCTAATAGATGTTGTTCATAAAAAAATAAGACAATCATTTTAACATTGTAATATAATTTATTATTTTAAAATGTATTAAAAATGTTTAATTATAAGATGATTAAATAAATTAAAGCTAATGTATATAATACTAATTTAAGAATAAAGTTGTTATGTTAAATAAAGAAAAAGAAAACACAAAATTGATGTTCTTGTACTTATTTAATTAAAAAATTTCAGATTTATCAATCCAACTATCATCGGACTTGGGAAAACCCAACCATCGTACTAGAGCCTTATTTCCTTTCTTTTTTAGTACTTTTTCAACTAGATATGTGTGTGGAAAATTGTTTTTTTTCACTTCTTGTTTATAGAAGGATCCCTTAATTGGATTCCCGTTTAAATCTTCCAGTAAGTATGTTGTTGGATAAGTATTCTGTACTTTGATTATTCTAAAAATTTCAGTTGTCCAATTAGGAGTGTAACCCTTTTCAATCACGTGTTTTGTATTTACTGATTCGAACATTATCTCCAATCTTCAGTTTGCTACCAGTAAACATTTTAATATTATTATAGACGGTTTTCAAGATTTTATTCTCATTTTCGCTGTTTACATTGGAGGGAGCCATTTTAATTGTTCGGTGTACTCTGTTGTTGTAAACATTAATTAACTCTTTTTACATATCAATCCATTTATAAGTCCCATTGTAAGAAAACTCTTTCCACATGAGTTCTTTTAATGATCTGTTGAATCGTTCTACAATTGACGCCTTTAGAGTGCTAAATGATGAATAGTGGTTGATTCCATTTCGTTTCATTAACACATTAAAAATAGTATTGAAAAACTCACTTCCATCATCGGTTTGTATATGTTTAGGAACACCACCCCCTGATTTTAATATTCTATCCATCGCGAGAGCAAAGTCTGTTGCCTTTTTAGATTTTATAGCTTCCCCCAAGCAAATTTTGAGAATGTGTCTATTACTGTTAGTAGGTAGCGATATCCATTATTTGATGGGGCATACTTCCCCATTTCAACCAAGTCGGCTTGCCATAAGTCATTAATTCCTTTTGTAATTACTCTTCGTCGTGTAAAATTTTTAAAAGAGGGAGCGTGTAATTCATTAATAATTCCCTCATTTATAAAGAAAAAAAAAATATATTAATAATAAAATAAATAAAAAATGTACAAAAATAATAATAAAAATATAAGTTATGGTTTGGGAATACTTTATTATAGTGATTTTCTTTGTTCGAGCAACTTATTAATCTAACGTAAAACTAAATTTGGATCTATTGAAATACCCCACATTGTAATTTATCTAATGCTATAAATCATCTGTTAAGAAGGAGCTTTCACGCTCACCAAGCCGACATTGTAATAGACAAGCGCAAGAGGCGAGCAGTCAAATAAAGTTAGTCAAAGCGAACACTACTTTTTGATTCTGGTGGTTGCACAGGGGCAACCAACAACAACAACAATCTTTGGACGATTTGGGACCTGCACAAGGGCAGACCCAACCTTTAATCGTGTCTGCATTGGAGCAGGACGAAACATTGGCGACCGTGACAGGACCTGCAGTCCTTCTGGAAGGACCACATCCTGGGATTAGACGATATTCAGCGACACCGTGGGACTTCGTTGGAGTTTGGAGTCGGGCGGACATAACCCTACATAACCTTTGGATACATCAGGGATATACATACTCTACATACATACATAAATGTGAACCCGCCAATCGTAAGCTTGACCTATCAAATATAAAACTCGCACCATATCCATTTATGTGCGATCGAAATTACGAGTGCTCTTATTGTTTTGGATTTTCTTCAAGATAGAGACCGGCTACACATACCGGCCACACATATGTACATGCTTACATACAGTTTGAGAGTCACTGGGAAGTAATCTCAAACCTAGGAAAGCTTTATCAGCGCTTATACATAGATAAGCTCAATACCTTGTCAAACTATTGCATTGTTTACATTCACATCCACTATTGCTACTTTTCGTTTGGTTATTCGCTGATTTACTCTGGTTTATTTTAGTTTCATCATGACAAAACCGTCAGTAGAAGATCAACTTGTTGCTTTGAGACGCAAACGAATTGTTTTGGAAAAGAATTTTCAATATACCAAAGATCGAGCCATTCTGGCCACAGAAGAGGACGCCAGCACCGTGGAGTGTCGATTGCAGCTATTGGAATCGCACTATCGGCAACTCTCCCAAGTTCAAGTTCAAATTGAAGAGCTCGATCCTACCGATGATTCTCGGCTTAGACAGGAAGAAGACTTTATTCTCAGTAAATCAATCCTTAATAAAAGGCTTGCTACCCACAAAGTAGTGCTTCCAGCTGAAAATAGTTTTATCAACTCGACATGTACAGGCAGCACAGGCCATAACCGGCTGCCCGCACTTAAATTACCCAAATTCGACGGGAAGTATAGCGAGTATAAAAGGTTCATTGCAGCATTTAAGCATATGGTTCTTGAAGATGCGACACTTACTAGCGTCGACAAATTTACTTATCTTATCAATTGTCTCTCTGGTCCAGCTCTAAGCGTCGTCTCTGCATTTCAAGTTTCGGATTTAAATTACCAGAAAGCATTGGATCAGTTAGAGGAGCGTTATGACAAAAAGGTGTTAATATTATTAGAGCATGTGAGCAGTCTATTTAACATTCCGCACATGAAGAGGTCGGATTCGCTGTCGCTGCGACAGATTCTAGATACCACTGCTGCCCTGCGTGGTTCACTTCTTTCTCTTGGTACTGAAAAGGATATTTTAAGTGCCATTATTATACATCTTGTCTTGCAGAAGGTTGATTCTGAGACAAAGCTAGCATACGATCGCGTTCAAGAATATAGCAAGCTGCCAACTTGGGAGGACTGCTATAGCATTTTGTGCAGACATTGCCAATTTTTAGAATGTCATTTGAAGGCACCCCAGGAGGATAAGTTGTACGAAAAGCGCTCAGAGAAAGCTATCACTAAGGCGTTCGTAGTTGCAAAACAAAGTTGTTTGAAATGTAGTTCAACGGAACATAGCTTAGGATGTTGCCCACTGTTTACATCCCTTTTCGTTCGAAAGCAGACATGGGTCAAGCAAACATCGCTGTGTTTAAACTGCTTGCATAAAGGTCATATCGCAGGACATTGCCCATCCAAATTTCGCTGCAAAACATGCCATGGGCTCCATCACTCGTCATTGCATCGCACAGCTGATGAAAATTAGAAACCTGTAGATGAGAATCCTTCATTCTCAGGTGCAGCCATGCCAGTAACTACGCTGCTTTCACGCAATTCGAAGCGCTCTCTCATTCCGACTGCGCTAATTTTAGTCAAGGACAGATGTGGCATATTTCACACGGCAAGGGCTATACTAGATTCTGGGTCTGAAATCAATTTCATCACAGAGAGTTTAGCCAAAATCTTACAACTTCCTTTCAGCCGACAACATTGTGAGGTGTCTGGAATTGGAGACATTCGGTCTCAACTAAAGCATTCGTTATTTGCGACCATCCGATCGCGATTGTCAACTGAAGAATGGACACTGAAATTTTCGATCACTAGATCTATAACGCAACAGCAACCGGCGCACCGCGTAGATACTTCTATCTTTTCCATTCCCGAAGGCATCGATCTTGCGGATCCATATTTCTTCAAGCCTCAGAAGATCGATATGTTAATTAGTACGCAAGAATTCTTTGATTTTCTCACTGGTGGAAAGATATCGTTGGGAAATGGGTTGCCGTGCCTGCTAAACTCGTCTCTAGGGTGGATTGTAGGAGGAAAGCTCGAAGATTCGACTCAACCTGACTTTGTAGCTCATGCCCTGACATGCAATGTCACCCAGACGCAGGATCTTAGTGATGCGTTAAAGAAGTTTTGGGAAATAGAATCATTTGAAGATAGTCAGAATGTCACGCTCACAGCCCAAGATGAAAAATGCGTTCAACACTTTCGCCAAACCACGGCTATCTTGGATTCCGGTCGTATACAGGTTCGGCTGCCGTTTGCACAACCTCCAACCAATCTGGGAAGTTCGTTAGAAAATGCAAGACGTCGTTTTCTGCAGTTGGAACGCAGGCTAGAACGTTCACCGGAACTAAAACGTATGTACAGGGAGTTTATGGAAAAGTACAGTCATCTTGGACACATGGAACTAGTTACTGACTTTGACGCTAGTCAGCCGCACTACGTAATTCCGCATCATGCAGTATTACGACCACAAAGTTCTACCACGAAAATCCGGGTAGTGTTTGACGCGTCGGCCAAGACGACCTCAAACCTATCGTTGAATGATATATTAATGATTGGCCCAACCGTGCAACAAAAACTCGTTCTAACTCTACTGTCGTTTAGAACTCATCGATTTGTCTTTACTGCCGATGTTACTAAAATGTACCGGCAATTTTTGTTAGATCCCCAAGACCGAAAATACCAATTAATCTTTTGGAGAGATGCACCTCATCAGCCCTTACAACTTTTCCAGTTGAATACGGTCAAGTACGGCCTTGCTAGTGCCCCGTTTCTGGCCATTCAAAGCATTCAGTTTTTGGCTGAAACCTATAAGGCAGAATTTCCAATAGGATCCCAAGCTTTGCAAAACGATATGTACGTTGATGATATTCTGAGCGGAGCCGATGGTTTAGAAGACATGGAAGTAAAAATATCTCAAGCCAAAGAAATTTTAGCTCGGGCAGGGTTAGAACTTTCGAAATGGCATTTTAACGGGGAAAGTGCTGGACTAGGAGAATATCGTTTCGACCCAAATGCTAATGAGGTGGCAAAGGCTTTGGGAATGTCGTGGAAGCCACAGACAGACGTTTTTTGCTTTCGTTATGACTTGGAAAAATCGGAAGCGACCACAAAGCGACAGATCATATCGATGATTGCAAGACTTTACGATCTTCTCGGTCTGTTAAGCCCTCCGATGCAAAATCGTGGTGCAGGATCTGTGGAGGAATCGCTTGGAATGGGATGAACCACTTCCGCCAACGTTACAGGAAAATTGGCGTCGAATTGAGCCAGATCTACACAGGCTCAATAGTATATTGAAGTTCCGAGGTATATTTGCTCTTCGCCTAAGTTCGACTGCGAAATTCATGGATTTGCAGACGCGTCAGAACGAGCATACGGGTGTTGTATCTATTTACGGTCGAACCAAGGGGACAGGGTCACATCACACCTAGTCATCGCCAAATCAAAGGTTGCACCTGTTCAAACAATCAGCCTTCCACGCTTGGAATTATGCGCCGCGGTGCTGTTATGTGAGACATGGGAAAAAATCAGGCATAAATTTGAACAATTTTGCAAAAGAGTTATATTTTGGTCAGACTCTACAGTTGTTCTTCATTGGCTAACTATGCATGCGTCGCAACTAAAATGTTTTGTTTCCAATCGAATTTCTGCAATTCAAGCCAAGTCAGAGAACATTAAATGGCGACACGTTCCTGGGAAGGAAAATCCAGCCGACATTGTATCGCGAGGCTGTTCAGTCAATGATTTAGGCCAAACAATCTGGTTTACTGGTCCAAAATTTCTTATTCTCGAGGAGTCGTCTTGGCCTAAATCTCCCACTTGTGGTAAGGCCACGGATCAGCAGCTCGAGCTGCGAAAGGCAACCGTTTTGAAGTGTAGCAATAGTGGCAACGAGGGAATTGTGGATCAACTTCTTCATCGTATCTCGTCATACCAGAAATTTTTGAGGGTGTTAGCTTACGTTTTTCGAGTTTTCAACAAGGTTCCAGCTGATAAGACGAATTCCGCTTCACATGCGACTCAAATAAGCCCAGAGGAACTTCGACATGTTTTTCTTTTCGTCGTCGGAACGATTCAGCGGAACTGCTTTGCGAAGGAGATTGAGAATCTATCCAAGGGAATTTGCCACAATCCACAGATGAAAAGGCTGACACCGTTTTTGGCAACAGAGGATATAGGATCTCACACTCTTACTCTAATGCGGGTAGGAGGCCGCTTAGCACATGCTCCAATCTCAGTGGATGCGAAGTTTCCTCTTCTTCTTCCATGTGATCATCCATTCACGTATAAATACATGAAAAATCTTCACCAGGCGAACATGCACGCAGGAGCTAAGGCATTGGTTGGAATTCTTCGGTTGCAAATTTGGATAATCAACGCTCGTCGGTTAGCCAGCAAAATAGTTAGAAGCTGCGTTCATTGCTATCACTACAAGCCAAGATTAATGGAACAAATCATGGGATCGTTGCCACCAGATCGGCTACGACCAACCAAACCGTTCTCCACTTCCGGAGTGGATTTATGTGGACCCTTTTTTACTTCATACAGAATTCGAGGAAAGGTTCCGTACAAAACATATATCGCTGTATTTATATGTTTCGCAACCAAAGCTATTCATGTTGAGCTGGTGTCAGATCTTTCTGCCAACACCTTTATTCTTTGTCTGAAACGGTTCATAGGGCGTAGAGGACTTCCAGAACGCATCTGGTGCGACAACGCAACCAATTTTGTAGGAGCTCGCTCACAGCTGCAAGAGTTTAAGGAGACACTCTTTACTCAACAGGCACTCAAGAGTTTAGAGATCTTTACAAATCAAACAGGAGTGACCTTTCAATTTATCCCGCCCCGAGCGCCACACTTTGGTGGACTTTGGGAGGCGGCCGTTAAGTCAATGAAACATCTACTTGTCAAAAACATTGGACAGTCTGGCCTGACCTATGAAGAGCTGCAGACTGTTGCCATTGAAGTCGAGGCGGTTCTAAACTCAAGACCTCTTATACCGCTCTCGGAGGACCCTAATGATGGCGAAGCACTAACCCCTTCTCATTTTTTAGTAGGTACATCGCTAAAGGCTCTACCAGAACCAAATCGGAGGGGCCAAAGTCTAAATCGTCTGACGTACTGGGAGCGAGTCACCCATATGAAGCAGCAGTTCTGGGATCTCTGGCGGAGAGATTATATCCACACACTACAAGTTCGCAGCAAATGGCTCAAGCCTCAGGCCAATATCTGTCCTGGGCAACTGGTCCACGAGGACAATCTTCCACCGCAACAATGGCTTCTAGGTCGAATCGTCAACACTTGCCCTGGCGCGGATGGAAAGGTTCGAGTAGTCGACATTAAGACGGCCAAGGGAGTGACGCGCCGTCCGATCGCTAAAAAAGCCCCACTTCCTTGTAGTTAATAATTGTAAGAAACATGGTTCTTTCAAGGTAGTATGTTCGAGCAACTTATTAATCTAACGTAAAACTAAATTTGGATCTATTGAAATACCCCACATTGTAATTTATCTAATGCTATAAATCATCTGTTAAGAAGGAGCTTTCACGCTCACCAAGCCGACATTGTAATAGACAAGCGCAAGAGGCGAGCAGTCAAATAAAGTTAGTCAAAGCGAACACTACTTTTTGATTCTGGTGGTTGCACAGGGGCAACCAACAACAACAACAATCTTTGGACGATTTGGGACCTGCACAAGGGCAGACCCAACCTTTAATCGTGTCTGCATTGGAGCTGGACGAAACATTCTTAATATACTAAAATTATTTAGAACGAGCAAATTTTTCGATAATTGTTGAGACCACTACCTCAAGTCTGTCTAATCTTTCTTCAATATCCACAGTTTTGACATCAGGTGTTGTTTCACTAACATTGAATCTCTAAAATTTTTTATGGAGTTGTCAACATATTCTTTAATTACTAGATCTGTGTTATCTTTAGGATTGACACCATTCTTTATTCGTTTTTGTTGTATGTTAAAGTTCCCATCAGTATCAATGACGAGTCCTGAAATAGTTTTTTTATATTGTTTTAAGTGGTTAGAATTCTGCTTATCACTTATATAATGTCCAAACTTGTCCAAGGACATGATGATTATAATCTCATTTGAAAATAAACACGTAAATATATATTAACTTAATCTATAATTTGAGCCTCTCTCAATTCTTCAATTATCGATGTAATTTCATTTGTGTGATTAGTATGTCCCGCTGATTGAGAGGCAATTAAGAGTTGTAGTCGTTCTACTAGTTCCACAGTTTTGACATCAGGTGTTGTAACAACTATTTCACTCAACATTGAATCTCTAAAATTTTTTATGGAGTTGTCAACATATTCTTTGATTACTAGATCTGTGTTCTCTTTAGGACTGACACCATTCTTTATTCGTTTTTGTTGTATATTAAAGTTCCCATCAGTATCAATGAAGAGTCCTGAAATAGTTTTTTTCATATTGTTTTAAGTGGTTAGAATTCTGCTTATCACTTATATAATGTCCAAACTTGTCCAAGGACATGATGATTATAATCTCATTTGAAAATAAACACGTAAATATATATTAACTTAATCTATAATTTGAGCCTCTCTCAATTCTTCAATTATCGATGTAATATCATTTGTGTGATTAGTATGTCCCTCTGATTGAGAGGCAATTAAGAGTTGTAGTCGTTCTACTAGCTCATTCGGATCATCCCAATAAACAAAGCTTGGATTCCTCATATCAAGTTTCATGAATCCAGATACAATTGAATTGGTGGTTTTGGGAGTAGACTCATCATTCGATAATTTTGATAAAAGCGGTTTTATAATATGTCTATATTTTACTGCCCTCGGTTGTTTCACCTGTCCTTTTGATTGAAAGGTTCTTCAATATAAATTTGTTTTTAATACAATTTCTCGATATATTCTAACTCATTTGTATTATAATTTTGTGGTAAATTGTGGGGTATTAGATAATAAAGTCCACTAGTGAGATGCCAGTTCTGACCATTATCAAATTCAATTTTATTGTTGGATACATTACTGTGACTATTTCCTAACATTAATTCGCCATTCTTATTTTTATAAGGACCATATGCCTTGTCTAAAAGGTGATATCGCGCGAGCTCACTAATATTTACATTTTTTGAACTCCCTTCATGTTCCGGTGAGTGATGAGCTATTGTTGATGAATGATGAGAAGGAAGACTCGGTGATCCAATCCATGAATGGGGAGAGAATTGGTTTTGTAAAACTTGTTGTGAAGAGGGAGAGGTTAAGGTCGGTAATTCACTCGATGTGTGAGCTATGTGTTGATCTGCTAGCATGAATGATGAGTCCTCTATAGCTGGTTGATAATAGTATTGATCATCTTGATCATCATCATCATCTTCATCACTCTTCAACCTTGAATCCAATGTAGTATAATCATCACCATATTTAGCTTTCTTATTTGCATTATTTGCAGTGTAAAATGGCAGTTTCTTCTTTTTTACGAGAGGTGTACTATACCTAATGTATATTGGACTATAGTTTTGTTTATTTTTTATTTCAGACTTAACATTTTGATATTCGTTAGGTATGGTGTTTTGTAATTTTTTGTTTTCATTAACAAGTTCATGTAAAGGTTCAGTTATAGGCTTAAACGTTTCCTCCATCCCAATAATATTCCGGTTTTTGAAATGTTTTAGTTGTAAAAATTTTCTTTTTAGTGCATCTCGAGTTTTTGTCAATTGAGTTAAAATATTCTGCTTCATATTTTTAATTCACTTGACTTGACAGAATGTAATCAGTTATTACAGCCTTGTGGTTGAAAATATACTGTGAAGTAATTCACGAATCATGGATATATATATATCTATATTTATATAGATTATATTATATATATATATATATATAGTACATTAAGTACACAAAGTTTGAGTGATACCCTGTTCTGATAACCAGATCTATTAACAGAGCTGGTCTAATAACCAGATCTATTAACAGAGCTGGTCTAATAACCAGATCTATTAATAGAGCTGATCTGATAACCAGATCTATTAATAGTGCTGGTCTGTTTTGAATTCTCCATTAAAATTTTGTTTTTATTTGGATGCTGAAAATAAAAGTTCAAATTCCCATT
Organism: Drosophila rufa; assembly: GCA_018153105.1. Lineage (NCBI taxonomy): Eukaryota > Metazoa > Arthropoda > Insecta > Diptera > Drosophilidae > Drosophila > Drosophila rufa. Next base: position 4,431,935 of record JAECXS010000135.1, read on the forward strand.
TCCCAAAAAAAATTTGATTTTTTTTAATTTTAAAATGTTATTTTATTTATATTTATTATAAAATACAATTTATAGTTTTAAGTCAAAGTGAATGTTTCCATCATTTTTTTTTAGTTAAAAGATAGGTTTTTACAGAGAATAAATCAAAACTACGATCATCTATGTGACTATATCTGTCTGGAATGTATACAATATTTCTAAGCAAGTCTACTTTAATCGACTGCTGGTGGTGGTTGAGCTGCTGGAGGTGCTCTGTGAGGGTGGTGTTGCTCCTGCTGGTGGTGGTTGCGGTTGTTGCTTACTATCCTGCTGACGGTGAGACTGCTGGAGGTGATCGGTGGGAGTGTTGGTTGTCCTGCTGACGGTGAAAGTGCTGGAGGTGGTTGAAGTTGCTCTGGTTGAAGTTCCATGCTGGTTGTGTTGCTGAGACTGCTTCTGGTCGAATTATATTTTTCCTCGAGACACGGTCTGATTTTATAGCAGCCAAGAACACATTTCTCCTCCCACCACTTCAATTTGTACACTTATGTTGTTGGATAAAGGTTACAAAGCAGGTAAGCCCCACTCATGTTGTGTGCGAAAGGTTACAGAGACAGATATGAACCTTTAGGTAAGTGCATATTTCCGCTTGATAAGACTGGTAGGGACCTTCAGGTAAGTGCATGTTTTCGCTTAGGTGAGACTGATAGGAACCTTCAGTAAGTACATTTTTCCGCTTAGGTAGCGGTGATACAATCTATATCACTTAGAGCATTGTTGTCGGTGCGCTTCTGGTAATTACACTCAAAAACTCAAGACACAAATGTCCGCAGTTCACAGTCCCAAATTTTTGGTATCGATTATAATTGTAGCTAATGTTTTTTCCTAAAAATCGAACTACTTCTAATGGTGGCTTTAAGTTTCCAAAACTATCGAAATAATATGATGATAATCCTCTTTTAAAATATGCTATCCAATGCGTACCTTTTGATGTTGAGTTTGCTAGATTTATTATTCCTGATTCGAGGTTATTTGGGTATTTTGGTAACTCATCTTTCATATACACACCTCAAAAATATGGAATATTTTTAATTGCATACTTTAATATATCAATATTAGATAGCGCTCTTTTGGGTAGCATGCTTAGTAGTTTTTTGGATTCCTTGTTTTATTTTTAATATTTTTTGAAAATGATAATCCATATCCCTTTTTGTATGGGTGTAAATACAGTCCTGCCCCCAACGCTACAGTTTCCATTCGTTTGTTATATCTCCTTTGCTCTTCAAGTTGTTGTTTTGCCATTTTCGCATTATTAATAGTTTTTGCAATCGCTGCGCTACCTGAGGCTAAGCTACCCACAGCGCTTAAAGCTGTAAGAATTGGAACAAGCGGCAAGAACCCACCCACTTTGGGGACGGTTATAACTCGGGGAATTACAAAATTTTTTCTACATCCTATTGAGTTAGATACTGCTTTGCGTGCAACTTTTATTGCATTCAAAATATCAAGAGGTTTATTCTTTCTCAATTCTTTTGAATATTGTTTGATTATTGAGGCAAGCGATTTTTTTGCAACGTTCTTTTTTACTACCTTTGTCCCCATCCAAAATTTTTTCTTTGCTTGCATTATATTTTTTACAAGATATGCTGCTGTTTTCTCTCCAAAACTACTATTTGATGCTTTTGATCGATCCCACGCCCTTTCAATTAAAACAGTGTTTGCTTTATGACGTTCACTCAAGTCTGTACTATTTGAATAAGCAATATCGTGTTCCCTACAAGCTTCATCCAAAGCATTGATTCCACGATCACCACGCGTTAATCGTTACTGAAGCTTAGTGCCTGGTCCACAATAATTGTATCCAGGTATATGAGCTTCAAAGGATAATGTGTTTATTATATTATTGAAAAAACCACTTCCAACCTTGGCATTTGATTTGCGACTAAGTATATTATAAAAATGTTTTCCCATTTTATATACACCTCAATCATCGAGAGATTGTCATCGAATGAAGTTCATTTCCAATTAACATGCGATTATTAAGACAATCCAAAAGCATTATAGTACGAAATGTTGAGGTTGGGAGTCATGGGGGGAATAATCCTACACGTCACAGCACTTTGTTACCAAACACAATTAGAGCATTAATTGTGGGTCCATCCAATTGTGGAAAAACTAATGTGATGATAAGTTTAATTAAAAGTCCAAATGGTCTTAAATTTGAAAATATGTATGTTTTTTCAAAGAGCTTATACCAACCGAAATATGAATATTTGGAAAAACTTATTAAACCAATAAAGGGAATGGGATATTTCACATTCTCAGCTAATGACGAAGTTTTGTCACCCCAGGAAGCTAAAAATAATTCGATTATGATATTTGACGATATCGCATGTGAAAAGCAAGATAACGTTAGGAGCTTTTTCTGTATGGGGCGTCATCGAAATATAGACTCATTCTATTTATCTCAAACGTATGCCCATATTCCGAAACATTTAATACGTGATATTGCGAATTATAATTGTTTTTTAAACAAGATGGATTATACATGAATTATATATGGAGAGATCATGCAAATTGTGATATGGATTTTAATACATTTATGAATACTTCACAGAAATGTTGGGAAGATAAATTTGGATTTTTGGTAACTTCAAAAGATGATTAAATAAAAACTGGACGATTTAGAAAGGGATTTGATCAATTTATTATACTTAAATAAATGTTTGTATAAATATAATGTGTTGTTTGAGAAAAAATACAGTTCAGACTCAATCTTCATAATGTCTACATCATTAACAATCACCTTAAATGGAAACACATCAGTAATAACTGAAAATTTTTTCCCACAAATTGAGTTAAAACGTAATTATGAGTGTGCATTAATTGACTTTTATACATTCAATTCTATACGAAATGTTGATATGGGTAACAATCTCTTCCATATTGGAAATAAAGTCATCGAAATACCAATGGGTTCATATGAGGTTGATGATATAATAAAATATATTATTAACAGGCTCAAGGAGTATGGACTTCATAACACTATAAAAATTGAATGTAACATCAACACATTACTAATTCAAGTTTCAACTAAAAATGAAACAATATATTTTAATCATGAAAGATCAATTGGACGGTTATTTGGATTTAATAAATATAAGTTAAGACCACATGATAATGAAACTTACATCTCAGATAATCCAGTAAACATTTTAAAAATAAATTCAATTAGATTGGAATGTAATATTATCAATGGCTCATATGTGGGGAATAGACCAAATCATGTGCTTCATGAATTTGGAATTAATGTCCTCCAAGGATTACACAGCGAAATTTGGTTTATTTACCTGTCAACTCCAGAGAAATAACTTCACTCGAAGTACGGATAACGGATCAAAACGGAGACTTAATCAATTTGCGTGGAGAACCTGCATCAATTCGTCTACACTTACGAGCAACAGAATGATTATTTACAATAAAAAGCCATCACATCACCCCATACCCCACATTAGTAAGCGAAAAGCTGAAGTGAAAGCATCATCATCTCAAGGAGATTCACATCATCGACGAGCACTATCATTAAAAAATAAATTGTTTTTGAAAATCGCTTGAATTAAATATTCAATAAAGTTAAATAACTGACTTTCAAATGAATGAAATTTTTTATGTTCAAGACAAGCCTACCAATGATGATAGTATCATTAAGAAAGAGTACCACACTTATTATCCGTATCAACAGAACTTCAAATCAAATGATGAAGTTCGCATCACAATACAAAACCAAGATCTTTATGTCCTTCCAAATGAAAGTTTTCTCTATTTTGAAGGGACACTTAGCCAAACTATTGATGGAAATACAGGAACTACTAGCACGAATGGTGTTAACGGGTTGCTCAAAAATAATTGCATGGCCTATTTTCTCGATGAGATCAGATACGATATAAACGGATGTGAGGTGGACAAAACACGCTTCATTGCGATCACATCAACTCTCAAGAACTTCCTCTCCGTTGGTCAACAGGAGGGACTCCTTTATCGCAATGCTGGATGGAGTGGTGGAGAGAATATCACTTGCGGAGGACATTTCAGCTTTTCCGTTCCATTAAAAATGTTAATGGGATTCGCTAAAGACTATAAGAAAGTGGTTTTAAATTGTAAACATGAACTCATTCTGTTACTAACTAAAAATACTGATGATATGTATGTTAAAACAGTTGAAGGTAGACACCATAAAATTTATATACATAGTATTAGCTGGAAAGTACCACATATTGTTCCAAGTGATAGTGCTTAAATTAAAATGTTTAATGTTGTTAAAAGTGGGGCTACCCTACCACTCTCATTCCGCAGCTGGGACTGTTACATAAATCCTACACTAGTGCAGGGTACCCATCATATGTGGAATGTTAAGCTGTCGGCGAATAGAGAATGTCCACGGTTCGCTGTGATTGCGTTTAATTGGATGGAAAACTAATAACAAATAATTTGAGAAATGCCAAAGTATATTTAAACTCTGATGTCTATCCCTATGAGGATTTGAATATTAAATACAATGAAAATCAGTTTGCAGTCATGTATGACATGTATGTCAGATTTCAAGAAAGCTACTACAATCGGGAGTCTCGTCCACTTCTATCTCCGATGGAATTCATGACGAAGGCTCCCATTGTTGTTGTGAATCTCTCATACCAGAATGAGTCAGTCAAATCAGGACCCATTGATGTTAAAATTTCCACGGAACTAACTACAGCAAGTGAGAAGAATACAAAAGTATATTGCCTTCTCATTCATGATCGTCTTGTTGAATACACACTATTGACTGGACTAGTTCAACGTGTTGTGTAACAACTTTCAAAAAACTTTCGTCATTCAAATTTTGGAAATCATAAGAAGTAGACGTGCACGGATCCGAAAACAATTTAAAATGTTCTCACTCAATAACAAACTCAACAGCACAACACCAATTACAATCCAAAAGCTTGTTGTCAGAATAAATAATTTCATTAAATTATTTAAGGATCAAATTTTCCCCGAACATATGGAATATCTGGAGGACTCATTAAAATATTTTAATATGAGAATGGGTGATACACCGCTGGTTTCCAATGTATATGGAGAACATTTCACAACTTGTAGTTGGGCGCATATGGATGAAAGCATTGTGACAGATACCTGCGCCTGTCATTTCTTTAGTGTATGCAAACACAAATCTCTAAAAATTATAAAAATGTATCTTAATTTAGAACATCGCTTCTAGATGAAAAAATAAAATTATAAAATAAATACAACAAAATATATAAATATGTATTTTTAGTAGAAATGGGAAATTGAGTTATTTTTCAAACAAACTATCGAAATGTGGTTGCTTGCGTTATCTGCATACTCCTTTTGACAAAGGGAAAATCGAATGTGAGGGTGGTGCATTAGGAATCAATTAGCGTTCACTTAGCTGCGGTATCTGTATATGGGTAAGTGTTTGTGTAAAACAAAAATCGGCAGTCAATTAGGGTGCACTTAAGTGCGGTATCTGTATATGGTTCCGTGTAAAAACAACCTTTTTAAGGTTGATCCTTCAAGGATCAATTAGGGTGCACTTGCGCACCTGATTTTGCATACAAACGACCTTTTTGACAGATGGCACGCGCATTAGGGATCAATTGGCATGCTTAAGTGAGGTATCTGTATATGGTTCCGTGTAAAACAACCTTTTGAAGGTTGATCCTCACTTAGGGTGCACTTGCGGATTGTTGAGAAATTACCTTTTTGAGATAGGGAAACTTCCGGTGAGGCTCGCGAATTAGGAATCAATTAGCGTGCACTTGGCTGCGGTATCTGTATATGGGTAAGTGTTTGTGTAAGATTGTAGCATAAAGAATCAATTAGGGAGCACTTGCGTACCTGATTTTGCATACAAGTGACCTCTTTGACAGGTGGCTCGCGCATTAGGGATCATTTAGCGTGCACTTAAGTGCGGTATCTGTATATGGTTCCGTGTAAAACAACCTTTTTAAGGTTGATCCTCAATTAGGGTGCACTTGCGGATTGTTGAGAAATTACCTTTTTGAGATAGGGAAACTTCCGGTGAGGCTCGCGAATTAGGGATCAATTAGCGTGCACTTAAGTGCGGTATCTGTATATGGATAAGTGTTTGTGTAAGATTGTACCTTAAAGAATCAATTAGGGTGCACTTGCGCGTCTATTTGTTTGCACACAAACGACCTTTTTGAGATAGGGCAACTTCCGGTGAGGGTCGCGAATTAGGAATCAATTAGTGGGATTGTTGAGAAATGACCTTTTTGAGATAGGGAAACTTCCGGTGAGGATCACTTACTATGAGTGGTTGTCTCCATCACACTCGCACTCGTAACCGTATCGTATGGGAGTTCGAGTACTTACATGACTAATAGCCTGTCTTTATTGATGGGTTGACATCGAATCCTCATTAATTACATTTTATGATCACAACCTTTTAAAGGTTGACAGATAACCATCAATAATCTAATTTATGACCCTAAAGGTTGACAGGTGACCCTCATTAATCCTAATGGTTGACAGGTGACCCCCATTAATCTAATTTATGACCCTAATTAGCGATAAAGTGGCCCAGTAGTTAGGTTTTCCAACTACTAGTGTATAGTAGTGTAACAAATGAGCACACAGGACTCATTTGATTTTGATGAGGCTCTTAATTGCCACTTTTGTAAGGGAGTCTTAGGTAAAGACAGAGTGAGAGACCATTGCCATTTCACTGGGCAATTTAGAGGGGCAGCACATAGTGAGTGCAACCTTAAGTTTAAGACTGGGAATTTTATCCCAGTCTTCTTCCATAATTTTTCAAAATATGACGCTCACTTATTTGTCAAAGAACTTGGTGAGATTAAAGGGGAAATTAAAGGAATTTCTTTGAATAAAGAATTATATATATCAATTTCAAAGTATATCCTTCTAGGAAAGAATAAAAACTATAAATTCGATTTTTGGATACTTTTCATTTTATGCCCTCTAGTCTAGACACTCTAGCAGCTAATTTGAATGAAGGTGATTTTAAAGTTTTAAAAAAGGAATATCCGAATACATCAGATTTTACTTCATTTCGTAGGAAAGGAGTATTGCTCTATGAATACTTAGATTGTGTACATAAGCTATCAGAAACTTGTCTCCCACCAAGAAGCAAGTTTTATAGTAAGTTAACAGGCTCTGAATGTTCTGAAGTCGATTACGTCCACGCATCTCATGTGTGGAATTATTTCAAGTGTCAAACACTTAAAGACTACTTGGAGTTGTATTTGAAAACTGATGTTTTATTGCTAACAGACGTTATTCAAAATTTTAGATAAATTTGTTCAAACATTTATGAACTTGATCCTGCCCATTATTATACAACTCCAGGCTTATCATAGGATGCAATGCTAAAGAGTACAGAAATTACTCTCGAATTACTCACAGATATTGACATGATAACATATATTCAGAGTGGAATTCGAGGTGATCAATGTGATCAATCTCTATGGTTGGAGCATGTCTGAAGTTTTACCATACGGAAGCTTTAAATGGCTAGAACAAGAAGAAATTAATACATTTAATCTAGAAAATATTTCAGAAAATGAATATGGATATATTCTAGAAGTTGACTTGGAATATCCATACTCGCTTCACGACTCTTATAATGACCTACCCTTTTGTCCAGCCAACAAACTCCGTTCGAAAGATTCTAAAGTTTAAAAATTGATAGCCGTGATTGATTGATCTTCGTGATAAGGAGAAATACATTATTTATTACAAATCATTAAATCAGTGTTTGAAGTATGGTCTAAGGCTTAAAAAAATTCACACCATCTTAGAGTTTAAGCAGAAAGCCTGGCTCAAAAAGTATATTGACATAAACACTGAATACAGAACTAGGGCAAAAAGTAATTTTGAACGTGATTTTTTAAAATTATTAAATAATAGTATTCATGGTAGGAAACACTGAAGATGGTAGGAAACACTTCGACGTAAAGTTAGTTACAGAATGGGAAGCCCCGCCCATAGGTCCACGAGGTGGTCGCCCCAGATTATGTACGAGGGAGTTAATAGCCAGATCAAATTTTCACAACGCATCAAAGTTTAGTGAAAATCTGTATGCAATCCAAATGAATCGAATGCATAACGTTTGCAATAAACCTGTATACATAGGTTTTGTAGTATTGGAATTATCCAAATGGAAAATGTACGATTTTCACTACGCTTATATGAAGCCAAAATTCAAAGATGCACAGAAATTAAATTATATGGATACAGATTCATTTATATACTCTATAAAAACACTTGATTTATATAATGACATTCGTGCTGATGTTGATTCAAAATTTAATACATCTGAGTATCCAGATGAATTGGCTAGGCTTTACAATTTCCCCAAGTGTAATAAGAAGCGGCTGGGCTATATTAAAAACGAACTACATGGGAAAAGTATGCTAGAATTTTTGGCCTGCGTTCAAAAATGTATGCCTACAAGGGTCCGTAATTATTATAATTTTTATTATAAATATCAAAAAATACAAGTTATTTTTTAATTTTTATTATACAAATCAATTATAACTCTTAAAATTTATTTAAAAAATATAAATCAAATATAATAATTATGGAGGAGTTGTACGCAACTTGATCCCGTTTGTTGTACAAAATTCTTTGAATTCCGCGCTTATAAACTGGCGACCGTTGTCCGCTGTTAATGTTTGGGGAAAACCTAGCCTTGCGAAAATTTCCTCCATCTCGTTTATTATAACCTTTGATGTGATGCTCCTCGTTATTTTGTACTCCATATATCGAGAGTAATAATCGATTAGTACCAAAATGTACTCTCCGTTTGGTAGCGGGCGTAACAGATCGGTTGCCAAACACTTCCATGGGCCATTTGGAAACGAGTACCTCTTCATTGGGGCCGGATGTACCGGAGCAGACACCAAAATGCAGCTACGACAGGTTTTAACGAACTCTTCAGCTTCTCTGTCCATTCGTGGCCACCATACTTTCGATCGGAGTCGCCGCTTCATTGCAGTCTCGCCTGGGTGACCTTTATGTGCTAACTCCAACACTTTCCGTCGCAGATTTTTCGTAATCACTATCTTTTTTCCTCTTGGCAGCAAATTACCGAGCGTCGACACTTCAAATCGAAACGTATAGAATGGACTCGATGTAGCTAGCTTCCACGAATCCTCCTTTAGGCACGTCATTGCATCCATTATTCCCTCATCATGAGTACTACTTTCTGCTATCTCTGAGATTGATAACGAAGCTGGAATTGAATTTGAGACGATATGAAATATGTTTTTCTCCCCCTGCCAATCGAATGAGTTTGACTCGGTTTCCTGGGACAGTCTCGACAATGAGTCTGCGATGTTATCTTTTCCTGGCTTATACACGACTCGGAAACTGTACGATTGTAGGCGTAGAAGCCACCTTTCGATGCGGGCTGGAGGTCTGGAAGTGGGCTTAAATATAGCCTCCAGAGGTTTGTGGTCTGTTACCAGGTCAAATTCTAATCCGATCAAATAAAAATAAAACTTTTCTACCGCCCAGACTAACGCGAGACTTTCCTTTTCTGTTTGAGAGTACATTTTTTCTACCTCCGATAAACTCTTGCTGGCGAACGAGATAATACGGGGAATTTTATCTTTGTCTAGTTGCACCAATACCGCTCCTAACGCTACCGGACTAGCGTCCGCAATCAACTTAGTCCGATCAGTCAAGGTAAAATAGGACAGCATGGGGACTACCGAAACCTTTTCCTTTAATTGTTTAAATGCTAACTTCTGCGCCTCACCCCATATGAATTTCTCGTTAAATTTGAGCAATCCTCTCAATGGCTCTGTCGTATCCGCCAAATCTGGTATAAACTTTCCAACATACATGACCAAACCCAAAAAGCTGCGGACCTCTTCCTTATTTTTGGGTTCTCTAAAGTTTTGTATTACCTCAATCTTGCCTGGATCCGCCTCAATCCCCTTGTCAGAGAGGATATGACCAAGAAATTTCAGCTTAGTTGTCCGCCAAACACACTTCTCCTCGTTGAGCACCACATTACGGCCCACAAAAACATCTTTCACCGTGCTCAGCGCCATGTCGTGCTCCTCGAGGGTATTGCCAAAAACTATAACATCGTCAATATAGTTTATGGCATTTGGGCACTGTGCCAGCAGCTCCTCCATAAGCCTCTGGAAAATTTCCGGAGCTGAGTTCACTCCGAATAGCAACCTCTTATACCTGAACATCCCACGATGTGTAATGAATGTCGTTATCTCCCGGCTCGCAACGTCAAGCTCAAGTTGATGATAGGCGTTCTTTAGATCGAGAAAAGTATTTAGCGTTCTTCAATTTGGTCATCATTGAGTCGAACGTCGGAAGAGGATAATTTTCCCTTTTTATGGCCTTATTTGCTCTGCGCATGTCCAAGCACATTCGAATATCTCCACATTCTTTAAACACGATGACCACTGGCGATATCCAAGCGCTCGGCCCAGTTACCGGCTCTATAATATCAAATTTTAGGGCTTCCTCTAGTTTTGCGTTTACCTTGTGCTCCAGCGCCATCGGGACTCACCTCATGGGTTGTTTGACAGGCACCACCGTTGGATCAATTGAAAGCCTTATCTGAACATCTTTCCATTTGGGGAACGCACCAATCTGCTCAACTCGATTTATGTTTAACCCTAGTTTTAAAACATTGAGTTGTATCGCAGTGTCACATTCTAGTAGTGATTGTCTGCTGTTTTCTATGACGTAAAACGTAGCAATCACCTCCGGGTCCCTTTTTACGCTTATCGGAGCTTCAAATACTCTTAATATTTTGAGAGGTTGATCTGAAGCATAAGAACGGAACTGGTTCGATGATTTAGTGCGCATGTTGAAAATGGTTGCCTGGTCGTCGATAAGTTTCTGCCAATCTGCTTGACTGCATAGATTTTGTTTGGAACCAGAGTCGATAACCATTTCCATTGTCCTGCCGCCGACTTTGCATGGAATAATCTCGTCATTATTCCCCTTGGTGGCTACTCGAAAACAATCAGAGTTTGCTGACTTTTCTCCGTCGTGCACAGACTCACAATTAACCAGCCTGATGTGTGTGTCTGTACGCCGTGGCCTTTTCGCCCAAGGCCCGTCCGCGTCGTGGTTGCCTGCTCTTATTTTGGTCTTGCATCTCCGTGCGAAGTGTCCAATCTTTGAGCATTTCCTGCATGTGGCGCTTCGTGCTGGGCAATCTGGGCTGTTCTCCCGATGTCCCTTTCTCCCGCAACGACCACATTCTTGCAGTGTATCAGGGTTTCGTGTCTCTTGATGTGAAACTCTCTGAATTGTGCTTTGTTGGCCAGCTGCACCCATCGTCTCTGTTAACCTGCTCTTCGCTGTGACACATCTTTACAAAATCATTTAAAGTGAATTCGTTCTCCAAGAGCTTCCTTTTTAAGTCCACCGGCGCCCAGACATCTATGATTTTGTCTTTGAGACAGATCTCCTCAATTTTCTTCTTGGTTTCGCCGAAAGAGCACTTTGCAACTTGTCGACGCAAACGCATTAAGAATTCGGTAAAGCCTTCACCTTCCACAGGAACCATAGTCCGGAAAAGGTGCCTCTCGAAAACCGAGTTCCGTTGTGGAGAAAAATACTCGGTTAATTTCTCCACTAGAGGTGTAAAAATGTCATTATTGGCTTCCTCGTCGAACGCAACAAGTGCCCCGGGTAAGTTGTACACCACTGCCTGCAACTGCGGTCCACCCAGGTGCAGCAACTTATTTCGCTTTTTGTACACAGACGTTATCTCCTCCGACTCTATGTAGATGGTAAAAGAGCGCAGCCATGTCTCCCACTCATTTCTCCACAACGCCTTGTCCAATGCTTGAAATAGAAATGGTTTTAGCTCCGCCATTTCGGTAGATTACTGAAATTCAAGAAAAATAATAACAATAAACTTTTTTTTTTCAGCTCCAATAATAACAATTCGTTGTTATTATCATTTGCTTTATTTTCAACTCCACCACGCTCTTAAACATGCGCTCTTGCTATGCCTTTTTGCATTCGCTCTTGCACTTAAATCTCTCTCTCATCTACCCCCACCTCTTTCTTATTTTCCTTTTCGTGGTGTGTTTCTTCTCTTTAGATCTGCAGGAATTTAATCCGCACACTTGCTTCACCCACCTATTCTTCGTGGCGTGGTCGAAACTTTTCCCGTTTCCTTTTAAATAAAAATTTCACGTCTAGTCATTTTTTAGAAGGTTACTTAAACACAAAAAGATAGTTTTTACAATATTTTAAATTAATTAATGCAATTTCAAACCAGATGCAAATTTTTCAATAATTCTTGAGACAACCACCAAGTCTGTCTAATCTGGCTTTAATATCTTTAGTTTTGAAATCAGGTGTGCTAACAACTACTTCACCCAACATTGAATCTCTAAGATTTAATATAGAGTTGTCCACATACTCTTTGATTGCTATGTCTGTGTTTTCTTTTGGATTAACATCATTTTTTATTCGTTTTTGTTGAATATTAAAGTTTCCATCTGCATCAATGAAGAGTCCTGGGATAGTTTTGTCATATCGTTTTGAATGATTAGAGTTCTCCTTATCGCTTATATAATGTCCAAACTTGTCAACGGACATGGTGAATATAACTCATTTGAATATTGTTCCATAAATATATACTAAATTAGCGTATAATTTGAGCCTCTGTCAATTCCTCAATAATTGAGATCAACTCATTTGAGTGATTTAAATTTCCAGCAGATTGTGAAGCTATTAAGAGTTGAAGACGTTCCACAAACTCGTTTTGATCGTTCCAATAAATATAATTTTTATTCGATTGCAGTGTCATGAATAATTTTCCACTTACAACTTCTTTGATACGATTGGCAGTGGACTCGGCGACGGGTGACTCAGTCGTTAAAAGTGGTTTTATAATTTTAGTATATTTCACTTCCCTTGTTCCCTTCACCTGTCCATTTGGATGAAAATTTCTTCGGAACACATTAGCTTTTTGTAAAATTTCTTTGTATATTTCCAGATTATTTGTAATGTAATTTTTTGGTAGATGGTGGAAAATTAAGGAATATCAACCACTAGTGAGACGCCAGTTTTGTCCATCATCAAATTCAATTTTATTATTTGTAACATTTATTTGATTATTTCCCATCATTAATTGACCACTATCATTTTTAAATGGACCGTAAGTCTTGTCTAGAGCGTGCCCTCGTGAAAGTTAACTAATGCTCAAATTTTTTGAACTCTCTTCAAGCAATTGTGATTGATTTGATATTATTGGTGTTGTATGGGGTGAGGATTGACTCGGTATCACAGATGATATGTGAGGAGTCACTTAAGTTGTTAATGTGGGAGATGAGGGATGACTCCGCATTACATTCGATGTGTGAGAAAGTCTTGATCCGATAGCATTAATGATGAGTCATCTATAGCTGGTTGTGAGTAGAATTGGTCATCATCATCATCGTCATCGTCATTATCATTGATGTCATCTCTTTTTAAGCCCCAATCTATCGGCTTCTTATCATCATATTTACGGTTTGAGTTTTGATGGTTTAATTCATGAATTTTTTTTTTAGTGCATTTCGAGTTTTGTTTAATTGTGTTGAAATATTTTAATTCATTGTGATGGAATAATTCAAATCGAAAAAATTTAAATGCTTATTACACCCTTGAGTTTAAGAATGCATTGTGAAATAGTTCTTCATTCACAATCATATATAGCTAATCAGATCAGACCTGATGATGAGATAATCAGACCTGTTAGAATAGCCTGTTCAGTTAAATACATCTGATCTGATTAAGTGATCAGATAATTATCTGGGCTGCGTTCAAAAATGTTTGCCTACACATCACAAAATTCTGATAGTAGCTCCGAAAAATGTGTCAAGAAAAATAAGGGTGTGAAGCGAAGTTGTTTAGAAAATATTACGTTTAATAGTTATAAAAATTGTTTGTTTACAGGAGAGCAAGAAAGTGATAGTATGTACATGTTTAGGTCTAGAGGGCATGAATTAGTACATTAAAAATAACGAAGATTATATTAGACAACAAAGATGACAAGAGAAAAATTTGTGAAGACGGAGTCTCAACTCTGGCAATAGGACATTATAAAACTATCCAAAATGAAATTGAGGGTACATTGTCTAGATTCACACTCAAGGGTTTGGCGTAGCCAAATGATTAGGCTAGAAAACTCACAAGGTACTCAAGGTGTTGTGAGTAAAATAAATTCACTTAAGAGGAAATTAGAGGCTAATGAAAGTGCGCTCGACATTCACACGGGGGAATTAATTATGCATTACATGGTAGTTGATAAGATCCATAACAAAATAGAACTATAATTTTAATTTTAAAGTGTACTTTGTTTATTTAAAAAATGTATAATTGTAAAATGTATAAATAAATTAAAACTATTGTATATAAAACTAATTTAAGAATAAATCTGTTACAATTATTTTAAATAAATAAATCAAAAAAAAAAAAAAATTGTATTTATTTTATTACAAAATTTCAGACTTATCTATCCAGCTGTCATCAGATTTGGGAAAGCCCACCGTACAAGAACCCTTTTCTCTTTCCTTTTCAACACTTTTTCAACTAGATAAGTATTTGGAAAACGACATTTTTTTAATTCTTCTTTATAGAAACCACCTTTAACTGGATTTCCATTTAAATCTTCTATTAAATATGTGGTTGGATACGTATTTTGAACTTTGGCTATTTTAAAAATCTCAACATGCCAGGAAGGAGTAAACGACTTCTCAAACACCCTCCTGTACTTCGAAATTCGAACATAGTCTCCAATCTTCAGCTTGCTCCCCATATAAATTTTAATATTATTGTAGACAGTTTCCAGGATATGCTTCTCATTGTCACTGTTTACATTGATTGGAGTCATTTTTATAGTCCTGTGTACTTTGATATTGTACAAGTGAATTAACTCTTGATACATATCAATCCATTTATAGGTTCCATTAAAAAAAAACTCCTACCACAAGAGTTCTTTTAATGTTCTGTTGAATCTTTCAACAATTGAAGCCTTTAAGGAACTAAATGTTGAATAGTGGTTGATTTTATAACGATTCATCAATCCCTTAAATTTAACATTATAGAACTCTTTTCCCTTATCTGTCTGAAGATTCCTAGGTACTCCACGACCAGACTTGAATATTTTCTCCATCGCCTCAGCAACATCCTTCGCAGTCTTAGATTAAATTGCCTCACCCCACGCGAATTTGAAAAACGTATCAATAACAGTAAGCAGTTACCGAAACCCATTATTCGTGGAAGCATAATTTCCCATCTCGACCAAGTCAGCTTGAAATAAATCGTTTATTCCCTTTGTAATGACTCTACGGCGTAAAAAATGTTTACGCGCGGGACCGTGGATTTCATTAATAATATCACGTCTAGTCATTTTTTACAAAAAGATAGTTTTTACAATATTTTAATTTAATTAATGCAATTTTAAACCAGATGCAAATTTTTCAATAATTCTTGAGACAACCACCTCAAGTCTTTCTAATCTGGCTTCAATGTCGTTAGTTTAGGTGTGCTTACAACAACCTCACCCAACATTGAACCTCTAAGATTTAATATAGAGTTGTCCACATACTCTTTGATTGCTAAGTCTGTGCTTTCTTTTGGATTAACACAATTTTTTATACGATTTTGTTGAATATCAGGGTCCGTAATTATTATAATTTTTATTATAAATATCAAAAAATAAAAGTTATTTTTTAATTTTTATTATACAAATCAATTATAACTCTTAAAATTGATTTTAAAAATAAAAATCAAATATAATAATTATATATTAATTTTTATTTAAAAAACAAAAAAACTTTTATTTTTGATTTTTATTATAAAAATCAAACAATAAGAGTTTGATAAAAAACAAATTGGAATATCTCTAGAACGGAAGACCAAACAGAATGTATAGCTCTATACATATATTCTGCTCTTAAATACCTTTCCGTTGATATATGTATTGTGCATATATCTAGCCAGCTTACCCACCCCAAGATCGCTATGAAGCAAGTTGAGGTCCTTGGATACGTACGCATTATACATCAACTAAGAAGGTATTGAAGAGTAGATCATATATATAGGTCGATATATTCTGTTGTATCTTCCGTTAACGAGATATTCCAATTTGATTTTATTTTTTGATTTTTATATAATAAAAATCAAAAAATAACTCTTATTGTTTGATTTTTATAATAAAAATTAAAATATAATTATTATATTTGATTTTTATTTTTTAAATCATTTTTAAGAGTTAAAAATGACATTTACTTTAAAAATCGGGAAAAAAAGTTTATTCTATTTTAAAATTTCCTGTAAAAAAATATCATATGTGTATTTTTCCCGCACTTCCCGATGATTTTTAGACCTTTGATTTTTATTAATTCATAACTCTTATTTACGGTCCCTGTTGAATAATAAAGTTTCCATCTGCATCAATGAAGAGTCCTGGAATAGTTTTGTCATATCGTTTTGAATGATTAGAGTTCTCCTTATCGCTTATATAATGTCCAAACTTGTCAACCGACATGATGAATATAACTAATTTCAATATTGTTCCATAAATATATACTAAATTAGCGTATAATTTGAGCCTCTGTCAATTCCTCAATAATTGAGATCAACTCATTTTCGTGATTTAAATTTCCAGCAGATTGAGAAGCTATTAAGAGTTGAAGACGTTCCACCAACTCGTTTGGATCGTTCCAATAAATATAATTTTTATTCGATTGCAGTGTCATGAATCCTTTTCCACTTATAATTTCTTTGATACGATTGGGAGTGGACTCGGCGACGGTTGACTTAGTCGTTAAAAGTGGTTTTATAATTTTAGTATATTTCACTGCCCTTGTTCCCTTCACCTGTCCATTCGGATGAAAATTTCTTCGGAATACATTTGTTTTTTGTAAAATTTCTTTGTATATTTCCAGATCATTTGTATTGTAATTTTTTGGTAGATGGTGGAAAATTAAGGAATATAAACCACTAGTGAGACGCCAGTTTTGTCCATCATCAAATTCAATTTTATTATTTGTAACATTTATTTTATTATTTCCCATCATTAATTGACCACTATTATTTTTAAATGAACCGTAAGTCTTGTCTAGGGCGTGCCCTCGTGAAAGTTCACTAATGCTCAAATTTTTTGAAATCTCTTCAAGCAATTGAGATTGATTTGATATTATTGGTGTTGAATGGGGTTGACTCGGTATCACAGATGTCACTTGAGTTATTAATGTGGAAGATCAGGGATGACTCCGTATTACATTCGATGTGTGAGACAAGTCTTGATCCGATAGCATTAATGATGAGTCATCTATAGCTGGTTGTGAGTAGAAATGGTCATCATCATCATCATCATCGTCATCTTCATTGATGTCATCTCTTTTCAAGCTCCAATCTAACGGCTTCTTATCATCATATGTACGGTTTGAGTTTTGATTACTCGCACTGTAAAAAAGTTTCCTCTTTTTCTTATTTGGTGTGATATCATCATTGTCTAATTCACTTTTAATTTTTTTGTTATTATTTACAAGTTCATTTAAGGGCTGTGTTATAGGCTTAAATGTTTCTTCCAAACTAATAATATTCTGGCTTTTGAGTTGTTTTTTTTAGTGCATTTCGAGTTTTGTTTAATTGTGGTAAAATATTTTGATTCATTGTGATGAAATAATACAAATCGAAAAAATTGAAGTGGTTATTACACCCTTGAGGTTAAGAATGCACTGTGAAATAATTCTTCATTCACAATCATATATAGCTAATCAAATCAGACCTGATCAGATAATCAGACCTGTTAATCAGACCTGATAGAATAGCCTGTTCTGTTAAACAGCTAGCTGATATAAAATTATCATATTTCATATTTTGCAACTTAATATAAAGGCTATAATTAATTTGATAAAGCCCATTTCCCATTTCCCATTAAAAAGTGATTTATTATTTTTTATTTATTTATTTTTATCTATATATTTATTATTATTAATATTATAATTATTTTTTTTTTTTAAGCTGAAAACAAGTGCTGAAAAAAACTTACCCATTTTCCATTAAAAAATTTATATTTTGTATTTTTTAATATTTTTTTTTTTTTATTTATTCGATTTTTAATTTGACTACCAAAATCTATGTTCCTTTTAATGAGAAAAAATTGTGTTTTCTGAAAAGCTCCATCTTAATTCTGGAACCATATTGCCCCTGTACCCTCTTGGCCGACAAAGTGTCGAAATCCATATTTGAGGGGAGGTCCTTTAACGCTAATATTCTCTTCACTCTGCATGAATTTAGAGCAGTCATTAGCGGATCCTCCTCAATATCCCTCAATAGGGTATCGATATCGTCCTGGGTCATTCCAGCAGGCAACTTGGTGGTCGGGATGGGTACGGAGGTTGTTGAAGAAGTGGCCTTCGAATTCATATTGATGGTGGTGTTGGAGCTGATGGAGAGGTGGTGGAGAGCTGATGTCGCTGGTGGTGCTGGTGGAGCTGTTGTAGAGCTGGTGGTGCTGGTGGAGCTGTTGTAGAGCTGGAGGTGCTGTTATAGAGCTGGTGGTGCTGGTGGAGCTGCTTGGAGATCTGCTGGTGCGGTTGATGTTGCTGATGGTGTTGATGCGGCTACTAGTTGCTGTTCCTGCAGTTGAGTCGGCGTTGTGAATGATATTTTTCTAGTCGCGCTAGCGACCCGTCAGAGAGCATTGAGAGCATCGCCTACCATTAAGAACCACATGTGGTGTGTGTAGGGATTTAAGAGATACATCCTCTTGTGAATGTAAACAATCAGATTACATTCACATTGTTAAGTAGGTAGAACATTGGTCGTATTGCAGTCCAACAAAAATTGAAGACACAAATGACCACAATTGACGGTCCCGAATTTTAGAAATTGATTATAATTATATCTGATGTTTTTTCTTAAGTATTTAACTACTTCTAATGGTGGATTTAAGTTCCCAAAGCTGTCATAGTACAAGCTATTAGATAACATTTTATTGTAATAGTTCGCTACTCAATGCGTTCCTTTTGAAGATGAGTCTGCTAAATTAATTATTTCACTCTCCAGCTTTCGTGGATATTTTGGTAACTCGTCTTTCATAAAAACACCTC
Organism: Drosophila rufa; assembly: GCA_018153105.1. Taxonomy (NCBI): domain Eukaryota; kingdom Metazoa; phylum Arthropoda; class Insecta; order Diptera; family Drosophilidae; genus Drosophila; species Drosophila rufa. The sequence goes on from JAECXS010000135.1 coordinate 4,451,065, forward strand.
GAAATTGTGGAATATTTTTAATCGCAAACTTCAATATATCAATTTTAGATAGCGCTCGTTTGGGCAGCATACTTATTAGTTTTTTTTGATTGCGTTTTTGTTTGGTTTTATTTTTTGAAAATGATATACCATAACCTTTTTTATATTGTTGTAGATACAATCCCTCTCCTAACGCTACCGATTCCACTTTTCTATTGTGTCTCTGGTTTTCCTGAAGTTGTGCCTTTGCGTTATTGATAGTCTTAACTATTGCTGCACTTCCAGACGCTAAACTGCCGACAGCACTAAGGGCTGTTAAAATAGGGACTAGTGGTAAGAAACCTCCAATTTTGGGGACGGTTATAACCCGTGGAATTACAACATTTTTCCTACATCCCATTGATTTATATACTGCTTTGCGTGCAACTTTAACTGTATTAATTATGTCAAGCGGCTTGTGCTTTTTTAATTCGGTTGTAGCCTGTTTGATTATTGAAGCAAGAGATTTTTTTACTACTTTCTTTTTCTGTTGCTTTATTTCCATCCCAAACTTTTCTTTAGCTTTATCATATTTGTCACCAAGAATGCAGCTGCTTTCTCACCAATGCTAGCATTCGCCGATCTGATACGGTTCCAAGCGGATTGAATTAAAATCGAATCTGCTTTATGTCGTTCAACTAAGTCCTTACTATTTGAATAAGCTATGTCATGTAATCTGCACGCCTCATCTAGATTATTAATCCTACGATCACTGCGTGCTAATCGTTTCTCTAGCTTTGTACCTGGTCCACATTTAACCAGGTAAATGAGCCTCAAATGGTAGACCGTTTATTATATTATTTACTAGACCAGCACCCTTCCTGGCATTTGCTTTATGACTGAATGTATTATGTAAATGTTTTCCCATTTTATATCAACCTCAATTATCGAATGATTGCCAATGAATGAAGTACTTAACTCTATAACATGCGTTTATTAAGGCAAAATAAAATCATTATAGTAAGAAACATTGAAGGTGGTGGGCATGGTGATAAAAAACATCTGCGTCACAGCTCCTTGTTACCGAACACAATTAGAGCATTAATTGTCGGTCAATCTAATTGTGGAAAAACAAACGTGATGTTAAGTTTAATTGAAAGTCCAAATGGTCTCAAATTTGAAAATATTTATATATTTTCAAAGAGCTTATATCAACCTAAATATGAATATTTGGAAAAACTTATAAAGCATATAAAAGGGATGGGATATTTCACATTCTCAGCAAATTATACAGTTTTGTCACCACAGGAAGCTAAAAATAACTCCGTTTTCATTTTTGATGATATCGCGTGTGAAAAACAGGAGAATATTAGAAACTTTTTCTGTATGGGATGTCATAAAAATATAGATTCATTGTATTTGTCACAAACGTATTCACATATTCCAAAACATTTAATACGTGATAATGCGAATTTTGTGATTATTGTTACGTACGCGGGTTAGGGCCGACGTGAGTCATTTGGTTAACGCGGAAGAAAATCAAGAAAAGCCAATGCACTAATTCTCTAGAAAATCAACACGGGCAAGATTGCACAACAATTTGGCTCTGGCAGATGACACCGCCCAAACTCGCCAAATTGGACCATGCAATCAGCTGCAACCCAGCACTGCCGATTTTACTGAACTAGCAAACATTAGAACAAAGACGACCCAAATATAAATTCAGCCAATAGGGGAAAAGAGGGGAATGGATGACACTAGGTGAGAACACTTTTGTGTTCCATTCCGGAGATTCCTAGGCAATACTTGGCACAGTCTTTGGATATAAAAGACCCCAATATAGCCGTACTGGAGATAGTCGAAGTCAGAGCTAAGGACGGGAAGTCTGTTCGGAAAAACTCGAAATCCACCAAGACCAAAGTGAATGCGTACAAAGCGCATAAGTTTAAAAGTCGGATAGCTTTTCGCGACCGCGGAAAATGTGCGATGCAGTCAGTTACAACATCCCTTCGAACAGTGTCGCGTACCATGTGAATCCTAATGGACCTATGTTAGCAGTACTAGAAATAAAACAATCTGCAGTATCCAAAAGTAAATCCTGAATAGCCTAAATCCTTCAATAACAAGTCCAATCTTCAAATCATAAAAACCTGAAGGATGCCTCTGATAGCCAAGAGATCGACTAGCATCGGTCAACATGAAGGAGCAACCAATTCACCAACAAATAACGTTCAATAACGACATAGCAAAAACAATCTGACAACAAAAATATAAAAGCAAAGCCGCCTCAACAATTTCCTGAACATATAAACTCCTTTCTCAACATCAATACACTTCCTTTTCTTTTTATCATTAAGTAAAAAGTTTGCATTTAGTGAATTTATTACCCCAAAAACACAGCACGATATATATATATATATGCTTAATTCTTAACCTTTTCCACAAATAAAACCTCAACTCCGGAACGAGAGCTCTCAACGATGGAATAACTACCAGACATATTTATATATATATATATAATCGTGCCCCATATACACTATCTACCTTATGAACAAAATATTAGCTTTTCAAAATACACTATATTCTAAATACACCTAAATATTAATTACACAATTTAAACCAATTCAGAATAGCTATAACATACTTTAATGTCCAACTACCTTTATAATAAACTTGTAATGTGAACTTAAAACAACAAAAATGAATTCGTAGAAACCCATTATAAGGGGGGCATTGGTACAACTGGAAGACTGGGTCAAGAAAATGACATAACTTTTGACGAACGTCTGTATAAAAACAGACCAGTCAAAGATCAAAGCTATCCAGGATTTTCCAATACCTATCTCCGCCAAACAACTGCGAAGATTTTTGGGAATGACGGTGTGGTATCGGCGCTTTATTCAAAATTATGCACAAATTGCAGCTCCTCTACACGAGTGTTTAACAAAAGACCGACTCAAGAAGTTTGAGTTGAGTGAGGAGGAGATACAAGCGTTCGAGGCATTGAAAGTGAATATGGTGTCAGCGCCCGTGCTCCTCACACCAGATTTCAAGAAACCGTTCACTATACAATGCGACGCCTCTACAACGGGAGTGGGGGGAGTCTTATTTCAAACTGACGATGACGGCGGCGAGCACTCAATTGCATATGTGTCTGCTAAGCTAAATAAAGCGCAGCGAAATCATAGTATCACCGAATTGGAATGTTATGCGGCGATAATAAGTATCAGCAAATTTCGGGCGATAGTCTAAAATGGCTAATGGGCCAAAAAGATTTATCCGGGAGACTAGCGCGATGAAGTCTAAAATTACAGGCATTTGATTTTACCATAGAGCATCGTAAGGGAGCTTTAAATGTAGTACCCGACGCACTCTCACAAGTGCACATGGACGAAGTTCAGACCCCTGCAGCTGATGCCATGGAATTACAGCTAGACCTCAAGTCGCCCGCGTTTCAATCTCCGGAGTACAAAATGTTGATAGAACGGATCGAGGAAAATGCGGTGAAAATATCAGACACTCAGATATCTGAGGGCATGGTATACAAACGCTTGGAACTTAGTACCCATGATTTGATAAACAATGACAGGGCATGGAAACTTTGGGTTCCGGCGGAACTTCGCGCAGACCTAGTTTGGAGATCACATCATGCCATCACCGCTGGACACGGGGGGTTTCACAAGACACTCGCAAGGCTGCGGCAATGTTACTATTGGCCATCTATGACGACCGAGGTACAACAAGTAGTTAGGGACTGTGAAATTTGCAAAGTCAGCAAAACCTCCAACAAAACAACCAGACCTCCAATGGGCCAGCAGCGTATTACTGAAGAACCACTGCAAAGAATATTTATCGATTTTATGGGGCCATACCCCAGGTCGAAGTCCGGTAACACAGTAATATTTGTGTGCATAGATCATTTCACCAAATTCGTTTGGTTGCAACCTATGCGAAAGGCTACCGCCACGGGGGTCGTTGACTTCCTTGAAAAGAATATTTTTCATCAGTTCGGAGTACCGGAGTACATACACTCTGACAATGGAAAACAGTTCGTGTCACATATCTTCGCCGAATTACTCACCCGATATGGCGTTCAACCCGTAAGAACGGCGTTCTACTCACCTCAGGCCAATTCAGCCGAAAGGGTAAACCGATCCGTTTTGCAAATGCTTAGGGCAGCAACTGACCAAAACCAGCAAAACTGGGATTCGCAGCTAAGGAGCGGGCACCATGAAGCATTGGGGTAGAGCCATATTATGCTATGTTTGGGGCACGCATGGTTACGCATGCTAGTGTGTATCCAGTACGCAGGCGTCTCGGGGATCTAGAAATGGAAGAAAAACAAATCGATCTACCCGATAAAATGGAGCTAATTCGAGAAAAAGTGAAACAAGGACTAACCCGAGCTCACGAAAAGGCGGAAAGGACATACAACACCCGCTGCCGACCGGCCGAATTTACTGTAAGTCAGGTTGTATACCGGAAAAACTATAAGCAAAGTAATCGTGCCGAAGGATACATACAGAATTAGGACCTAACAGGATTCGGTGTGTTGTACTCCAACGAAAAGGAAATTCTTTATATGAGTTGGGAAATGGAGTCGGGAAGAGTATTGGAATTCACCATGCTAAAGACTTGTTTGCGGCTTGAAAAACTCACCACCCCAGGTCTCGGCAAACCAAGACATATATCGGGCAGTCATAACGCCAACCATCGTGGAAGCGCAATGTTCTCCAGACAGTACACCCGAGCTGCACTGGGCGATTTCGCCCGTTTGTATGAGCTGGTCAGCGAGGAGAATGAATGGCGTACCGCCGAGGACGACCAAAGCGCCTGGGACGGGCCCACGCCGCCCACCTTGATACAATTAAGCCTAGCCGCCACCGGCAAGCTGATCAACCGGGTGGTGATTGAAAGTGAATTCGACCGAAAGAGACCGGCGAGGAGGCACAGCTTGTCGCCTGGTAACCGGGTTCCAGGAGAGCGGTTTATCTGGAGAGGCCGCTCCTACCTGGAGCACGAAGAGCCCGAGGATGAATACGCCGAGGAGCCCCGCGAAAGGAGCCCTTCGTTCTAAAATACATACTACAAAAATAAAGAAAATATTAATATAAAATATTGTCAGGTATATCAACTCTTTCATGCGGGGAAAAAAAAAAAAATAATAATAATAATGAATAAAAAAAAATTGTGTTTGCGGGAGGGAATGGGGTTCCTTTTACTTTCCAGGATTTTTTTTTTCTTTCGAGTTTGATATACCCTTGCAGAGGCTTAGACCTCGTGTTGCCGAAGAAGGCCCCTTACAAGCCCGGCTAACTCAGTCGGTAGAGCAGGAGACTCTTAACCTCAGGGAATGGGTCGAGACCCACGTTGGGCGCATAAAAACAACATAACCGCCTGTACGTTAATTGTTTTTACGGGATCATTCCATGCTGATCAGCATCGACGACCCCGAGCCTGTTACGTACGCCGGTTAGGGCCGACGTGAGTCATTTGGTTAACGCGGAAGAAAATCAAGAAAAACCAATGCACTAATTCTCTAGAAAATCAACACGGGCAAGATTGCACAAAAATTTGGCTCTGGCAGATGACACCGCCCAAACTCGCCAAATTGGACCATGCAATCAGCTGCAACCCAGCACTGCCGATTTTACTGAACTAGCAAACATTAGAACAAAGACGACCCAAATATAAATTCAGCCAATAGGCGAAAAGAGGGGAATGGATGACACTAGGTGAGAACACTTTTGTGTTCCATTCCGGAGATTCCTAGGCAATACTTGGCACAGTCTTTGGATATAAAAGACCCCAATATAGCCGTACTGGAGATAGTCGAAGTCAGAGCTAAGGACGGGAAGTCTGTTCGGAAAGAGTCGAAGTCCACCAAGACCAAAGTCAATGCGTACAAAGCGCATAAGTTTAAAAGTCGGATAGCTTTTCGGGACCGCGGAAAATGTGCGATGCAGTCAGTTACAACATCCCGTCGAACAGTGCCGCGTACCATGTGAATCCTAATGGACCTATGTAAGCAGTACTACAAATAAAACAATCTGCCGTATCCAAAAGTGAATCCTGAATAGCCTAAATCCTTCAACAACAACTCCAATCTTCAAATCATAATAACCTGAAGGATGCCTCTAATAGTCAAGAGATCGAACAAGTAATCGAGGAGCATCGGTCAACATGAAGGAGCAACCAATTCACCAACAAATAACGTTCAATAACGACATAGCAAAAACAATCTGACAACAAAAATATAAAAGCAAAGCCGCCTCAACAATTTCCTGAACATATTAACTCCTTTCTCAACATCAATACACTTCCTTTTTTTTTATAATTAAGTAAAAAGTTTGTGCATTTAGTGAATTTATTACCCCAAAAACACAGCACGATATATATATATACTTAACCTTTTCCACAAATAAAACCTCAACTCCGGAACGAGAGCTCTCAACGATGGAATAACCGAGGGTGAGTCAAAGGGACATTTTTCCCTATACTACCAGACATATTTATATATATATATATAATCGTGCCCCATATACACTATCTACCTTATGAACAAAATATTAGCTTCTCAAAATACACTATATTCTAAATACACCTAAATATTAATTACACAATTTAATCCAATTCAGAATAGCTATAACACACTTTAATGTCCAATACATGTTTGAACTACCTTTATAATAAACTTGTTATGTGAACTTAAAACAACAAAAATGCATTGGTAGAAACCCATTAATAGGGGGGCATTGGTACAACTGGAAGACTGGGTCGAGAAAATGACATAACTTTTGACGAACGACATCTACAAAAGGGGATCGTATTGCACGGCCCGCGACGATCCAACGGCGCACGAAGTTTCCGATTGGGGAGGGAAAACGGCCAAAACATAGCCCGATCGTGTTCACGATCAAGCATAAATGATTGCAGGGCAATGTGGACAGAAAGACAGACTGACAAACGATTTCTTCTATTTTTCAGGAACGTAAATAATTGATCTGATTACGTTTGGAGAGGATAGTGGCGTCCAAAGAACACACCCCAAATCCGGCGAGCTCAGCTGCACAAATCGTGTCTGCTATCCGGGCGGCCACTTCCTCAGCCCTATGTCCTCCAAGGACTGAGGCACCACGACAACACCGACGTAACATTATATTTAAACAAGACGATTTAAACTTGCGGCACATATATCGAGATCACGTAAATAGTGACATGGATTATAATACATTTATGAATATTTCACAAAAGTGTTGGGAAAATATTTTTGGATTTTTAATAATCTCTAAGGATGATGAAATGAAAACTGGACGATATAGAAAGGGATTTGATCAATTCATTGTACTCGATTAAATATTTATATAAGAATAATAAGATGAATGACAAAAAAGACAGTCCACTCTCAAGCTTCATAATGAATACATCATTAACAATTGCATTAACTGGAAACACATCAGTTATAAGTTATAACTGAAAACTTGCTCCCACAATTAGAGCTAAAACATAATTATGAGTGTGCTTTGATTGACTTTTACATATTCAATTCTATACCGAATGTTGACAACATGAATAATCTCTTTCATATTAGAAATAAAGTCAGAGAAATACCTGTGGGTTCATATGAGCTCGAAGATATTACAAATTATATTATTATTAAGCTTAAGGAGTGATCTTCATAACTATAAAAATTGAATGCAACATCAACACCTTTCAAGTTCAAGTTTCCACTAAAAATGGAACAGTTTATTTTAATCATGAGCGATCTATTGGACAGATAAAGAAATTTATATCTCAGATAATCCTGTAAATATTTTTAAAATAAATTCTGTCAGATTGGAATGTAACATTATTAGTGGGTCATATATGGGGAATAGACCAAATCACGTGCTTCATGAATTCGGAATCAATGGCCCCCCTGGCTATAAAATGAATATTACACCACGAAATTTGATTTATTTACCTGTCAACACCAGAAGTACGGATAACTGATCAGGACGGAGATTTAGTTAATTTGCGTGGAGAAACTGTTTCAATTCGGCTTCACTTGCGATCAACAGAATGATTATTTATAATAAAAAGCCTCCACATCGCTCCAATGATGACATTATCAAATCTAAAGCTGAAGTGAAAACATCGAATCGACATCATCATCTCGAGGAGCTTCACATAAACAACCTGCTCTAACATTAAAAAATAAATTGATTTTAAAATCGCTGAGTTTTAATATTAAATAAAGTTTAAAAACTAATATTCAAATGAATGCCATTTATTATGTTCAAGAAAAGCCTGTCAATGATCAAAGCATTGTCAAGGAAGAATATCACAGCTATTATCCGTATACACAAAACTTCCAAACAAATGATGAAGTTCGTATCACAATAGGTTAGGTTAGGTTAGGGCGGCGGCTGACACAAGGTCAGCCCACTTAGGCCATCACTGGCCCATTGTGATACCGCATGGATCTTTTATACCCTCTCACCACAAAGTTAGAAAGACTCCCAGCCCGTTTCTCTTATGAAACCTGCTATTTTCTTCGGGGGGATAGCTGCTAATTCAGCTAGGTTGTTGAGAAAGTATTCACCTATATACTTTTTCCTGCGCCTGATTAGGGCCACACAGGAGCAGAAGAAGTGCTCTACTGATTCTACTTCTTCCTCGTTTTGGCAACTTCTACAGAAGTCGTTGTTGGGGACGTTTAGTCGGGATGCGTGGACTCCTACGAGCCAGTTGCTCTAATCACAGCTGAGCACTGTGTGCGGTGAAGACTAAAAAGCATTTTTGTGCGTTTGGCGTCAACGTTAGGCCATGTTTGGCGACTGATGTTGCAGTGTGTCGTATTGTTCCACATTTCTTGTTCAAGGGATCTAAAAACTTCCCTTGTCCTGAGCTTAAAAGTGGCTAGGGGCATACGGAAGTCCTCCTTGTCTGGAAGGATAACTGTGGTGGTGCCACGTCTGGCCAGTTCATCGGCTATTTCGTTTCCCTCAATATTTTGGTGTCCTGGCACCCAGACTAGGGAGATAACGAACTGCTGTGCCATCTCTTGAAGAGATTTGCGGCAGTTGTTCACTATCGTCGAATTTGAAGATAGCGCTCGAAGTGATTTTATTGCTGCCTGACTGTCTGAGTAAATGTTTATTACCTCGTTTATAAGGCTAGAGTGGCGTAGGCAACTAAGAGCCTCGCTTATGGCGAGAATCTCTGCCTGGAAAACGCTGCAGTGGTCCGGGAGACGGAAATGTGTTCTAATACTAAGCTGCTCACAGAAGACTCCTCCTCCAACTCGATTATCGAGTTTGGAGCCGTCTGTGAAGAAATTTATGCAGTCATTTTGTCCAAAGGGACTTGCCGCCCAGGCCTCCCTGGAGGGAAAGACTGTGTTAAACGTTGTAGAAGTGTGTTCTACGGGTATGCAATAATCTGTTAATTGCTTGTTTGCGCCCATTGATAGAATGGATGAGTGCCCATATTGATGGACTGTCCAGCCGTTTGCGTCTCTCAGACGTCGTGCTGTGATGGTGGCGGTTTCTTTTGCCACAAGTAGAATATAGTTAGTGATAGCGTTGAGCGCTTCACTAGAGGTTGTTCTAAGAGCTCCTGTCATGCATAGTTGAGCTACTCTTTGTACCTTGTTGAGCGCCTTGAGTTTAGAACTATACAGCAGCGCTGGCCACCAAATGGATACCCCATACAGGAGAATGGGTCTAACAATGGCGCTGTATAGCCAGCTAACAACAGGCGGGGACATCCCCCATTTGAGGCCTACTGCCTTTTTACAAGTGAAGAGTGCAATGTTGGCTTTTCGCACTCTATCCGCTATAGTGAGATTCCAGTTCAGTTTCTTGTCTAGTACAAGCCCCAAGTATTTTGCACTGTCGCTAAACTCTAGAACGGAACCGTTTAATTTTGGGGCAGATAGCTTTGGGATCTTGGTCCTCCTGGAGAAGAGAATAAGGTCGGTTTTGCTTGGGTTTACGTTTAACCCACTTTCAGATGCCCATCTTGACAGTTTTCTTAGCTTAACTGTCATAATGTCACATAGGCTTTGCGGAAATTTTCCCCGCAGCATAACAACAACATCATCCGCATAAGCAACAATCTTGCACCCTCCATCTTCTATGTCACGTAGCAGCGTGTTTACTGCTAGGTTCCATAGAAGCGGAGAGAGTACCCCCCCTTGAGGAGTACCTCTGCTGACGTGCCTGCACAGAGTAGATGCTCCAAGTGAAGAGGTCACTTTTCTGCTCCGGAGCAGCTGCGTGACTAATCTCACCAGCTGAGCATCTACTCCAAGGCTTAGCATAGCATTGGTTATTGCCTTTGAGTCGATGTTATTGAAAGCTCCTTCTATGTCCAAGAAGGCGGCTAGGGTATACTCCTTGTTTTGCAGGGATTTTTCTATACTAGATATGACAGAGTGAAGTGCTGTTTCTGTCGATTTGCCTTTACGGTATGCGTGCTGTGATTCAGATAGCAGAGAGGGATTGATTGATGTCCTCAGGTGTAGCCCTATCAATCTTTCCAAGGTTTTTAGAAGGAAGGAGGATAGGCTTATTGGCCTGAGATCCTTCGGTGTTGTGTGTGAGGCTTTGCCGGCCTTGGGTATGAAAACTACTTTGGACGTAAGCCAGGAATCGGGGATTCGGCCTAATGCCATAATGTTCGTGAAAATGGCTTTTAGCCAAGGGACAGCGAGATCTTCCCCTTGCTGCAATTGTGCCGGGAATATCCCATCAGGGCCTGGAGATTTATAGGGAGCGAAGCTATTTATAGCCCATTTGATGTTGGATTCAGTCATAATGCTGTCCAATGATCTGACCGGGTGGTATGGTTTTGGGTCGCTTGTCTGGGGACCTAGGGTGTTTCCTGGAAAATGCGTGTCTAGTAATAGCGTCAGTGTTTCTTCGCTGGAAGAAGTCCATGAATCGTCCTGTTTCTTGAGATAGCCCAGATTCGAGGACGACTTAGAGAGTACTTTTCGTAATCTTGCAGCTTCCGAAGAGGATTCAATTCCCGAACAGAATTTTCTCCAATCCTCTCTTTTTGCCTGCCTTATGAGCTTTTTTAATTGAGCTAGACTGTGTTTATATTCAGACCAATGCTGTTCACAACTTAGTCTTTTTGCTCTGTTGAAGAATTTCCTGCATTCCCCTCTCAGCTTGTCTATTTCTTGATTCCACCAGGGTGGTCTCCACTTGCCTCTCGGCTTGCTGATTAGACAGGATGCTTTGTATGCACCATTACAGGCTTCAGTGAAGACTGTCGTGAGAATAGTGAGATGTTCCTCCGATGGAGGAATCTGCTCTGGTGGAGCTGAAAGGGCTTTAGCCAATCTATTTTTAAAAGCTGTCCAGTTGGTTCTACGGGGGGTTTGAGAACGTTACTGGGTCAGGGTTGGGGGTACACAATCTTGTGTCAATATATTTATGGTCAGAGAAGGAGTGTTCTTTCGAAACGCTCCACCCTATAAGCTGGTCATACATACAGTTTGAAATAAGGGTTAGGTCTATGACCTCCTCCCTGTCCTTTATAACAAAAGTGGGGTCGTTACCCCTGTTACATATAAGTAGGTTAGTGGAGAGAAGGTATTCAAAAAGTAACTCACCCCTCTCATTTGTGTTGGTGCTGCCCCACATCTCGTGGTGGGCATTTGCGTCGCATCCGATCAACAGGCCAGTGCCACGATCTTCGCAATCCTTGACGAGTTCCCTCAGTTTGCGACCCGGTATTGGGTCCAATTTTTCATACGCCAGGTATGCTGACAGTACACGTATCGACCTGTCTTGGAGCTCCAGACTTCCAGACCTTCCAGTCGGACGATGGCAGGCTGGGGTTGCACCTCTGCAACATCAATAGGATCTTCTCCGGCTCCTTGAAGGAGGACGGGACCCATATGACGGCTCTTGGCCTGCTCGGGATGTCCTTCCAGTCAACAGCGACTAGCTTGGCACCCGGGTAGACCTCACCCAGTCTAGATACGGCTACTTTCAGGAGCTCTGCCGACCTAGACCCTTCGCACGCCATCACTTTGACGTTGCCCTGATACCACCCTGCATCTTTGCAGATTGGTGGTGGACCAGGGTCCGCTTCCAGCACCTCGAAGCAGTGTGCAGCCAGTGCTGCCTCAACCCACTTCCACTGGTTCCTCGGAATTCTTCCCTCCGTGTCGCCTTGGTCCAGGACTCCTAGGAGGATCTTGTCCTTGGCCATTTCTGCGAAACTTTTGTTCGCCGCTACTGGCATGTGCGTGCGAACCTTCTTCGGGGCACTCTGAGCCGCGCTTTCTTGAGATCGTTGCCGCTTAGGATTCTTGTGGTCCTCTTTCGGTCTCTCCAGAATAAAATTGGGCAACACCGATTTAGCCCAATCGAGCTTCTTCAGCCACTCAGCTGAGGGGGTGGCAATGTTGCTTTTAGCCTCGTATCACAATAAGAACCAAGATTTATATGTCCTTCCATCTGAAAGTTTTCTCCACTTTGAAGGAACACTTAGCAAAATTATTGAAACAAATACAGGAGCAAGCAGCACTAATAATGTCAATGGGATGCTCAAAAATATTTGCATGGCTCATTTTATTGACGAGATCAAATAAGAGCTAAATGCTTACGAGATAGACAAATCAAGATTTACAAGGATTACATCGACAATTAAGAATTTTCTCTCAGTGGGACAACAGGACGGAGTACACTATCGTAATGTTGGGTGGAATGGCGGAGACAATATTCCTTCATGAGGACATTTCAGTTTTCCAGTACCCTTGAAAATACTATTGGGATTTGCTGAAGACTACAAGAAAGTAATATTGAATTGTAAATATGAACTCATTATATTGCTTGCTAAAACACATCGTATCTGGAATGGCAAGCTTTCGTCAAACAGGGAACGACCACGCTTCGCTGTCCTTACCTTTACATTAAATGGACAATTAATTACAAACAACTTGAGAAAAGCAAAAGTATATTTAAATTAAAGAAGTCTATCCCTATGAGGATTTGAATATTAAATATCATGAAAACCGTTTTCCTGTCTTGTATGATATGTATGCAAGATTCCAAGAGAGCTACTACTATCGGGAGGCACGAGCTCTTCTTTCTCCGAAGGAATTCATTGCGAAGGCACCGTTGGTGGCTATACATCTGTCTCATCAAATTGAGACAGTAAAATCGGGACCGATTGACGTTAAAATTTCCACTGAGCTAACTGCAGCAAGTGAGGTGAATACAAAAGTATATAGCCTTCTCATTCATGACCGACTTGTGGAATACACACCATTACGGGCCTAATTCAACGTATGGTGTAACAATTTGAGAAGGATTTCCTCATTCAAATTTTAAAATTTGTCGCAAGTAAACGTTCACGGAATCAACTAAAATGATGTTGTTCAATAACAAAGCCAGCAGCAGCAGCTCATCAACAATCAAACACCTTGTAATCAGAATAAATAATTTCATAAAAATGTATAAAGATCAAATTTTTCCTGAACATATGGAATATCTGGAGGAGTCATTAAAATATTTTAATAAGAGGATGGCTGATACACCGCTGGTTTCGAATGCACATGGTCAACATTTCACAAGTTGTTGTTGGGCGCATAATGATGTCACCAATGGTGTTGATACATGTGCCTGCCATTTCTTTGCAGTGCGCTCACAAAAATCACTTAAATTATAAAAATGTATGTAAACTTGGAACACCGGTTCTGATCTTTGTACTTGAAAAATAATATTATATTATACTCAAAAAAAATGTATGCATTATTTTAATGGAAATGGAAGGAAAGGGATTTGTTTTCCAGTTTTTTTTTTTATGAATGCTTTTGGATGCTGGAATATAGCATTTTTTCCACAGCACTCACTTAAGGGAGTGTGAGCGTCCCTTTTGACCCCCGATCGTTCAAATTCCACCCACAATCGTTTGGTTACTAAGGAAATGGGACGGTTTCGCTCAAATTCCACTCCCAATCGTTTGTAACCAATTTCCCATTTCCTTCCCTTTCGCCTTCCTAGTTTCTTCTCTCATGATCAGATTCTATAACGTACTTTTTTATGATCTGGAAGGAGACTTTTTTGAGATCGCCTCGTAACGGTCGGGTGGGAGATTTACATTTCCGTTGACACTTGTTCGTTTATTCCCACAGCACTCGTTTTTTTTCCCACAGCACCCACTTGAGGTTTGGTGAGCCTTGTTTGCACGTGCGTGTGACCTTTTTAAGTGGGGGCGGGTGTGTGTGAGATCGCTCCTTCGCACGCGCACCATTTCATGTGGCGGCGTAACCTATTTAATTGGGGGAGGTTGAGTGTCCTGCGATGGGACACGATCCTGGAGGATCAATTATCTGGTGGGTCAGTGTGGGATCGCTTGTCCTTTTCAAGTGGAGGACGGCTGAGTGTGGGATTGCTTGTGCGCTCCGTTGGAACATGATCGTGCGGGATCGCTCCCTCGCACGCGCACCCTTTCATGTGGCGGTGTAACCTATTAAATTGGGGAGGTTGAGTGTCCTTCGACGGGACGAGATCATGCAGGATCAATTTGCATGCACTGTTCTCAAGTGGCTCCTCGAACCCTCCACTTATTATAAATTGCACTTTTATTACTAAAATCCTGTTAAAATTGACAGCTGACCCTAATTAATTAAATTTGTATTACTAAAATCATATTAAAATTTGACAGGTGACCCTAATTAAGCTAATTTACCCGCTTTGCGACATCAAAGGTCCCGAAAACCCGGTTTATAATTGCATTTTTATTACTAAAGAGCTTTTAAAATTGACAGTTGACCCTAATTAATTAAATTTGTATAACTAAAATCATATTAAAATTTGACAGGTGACCCTAATTAAGCTAATTTACCCGCTTTGCGACATCAAAGGTCCCGAAAACCCGGTTTATATACTACTGACAGTATTTATCTCTCTGGCCGACGCTATCCATTGTACTAGGCACAGAACCAGGTCTCTCGCGAGGTTCGAGTCCAGAGAGAGAGGAGCAGGGAGGCAATTCCTTTCGCCTGTCTGAAATAAAGCTCCATACGTCGGCATTTGACAGGGGGGAGGGGGTTCGGACGAAGCCTCCTGTGGGAGAACAGCAGTCCAATGTACTGTGTTTTCCAAGGAAGAGGTCAAGTGGGCGCAGAAGGAACTAATCACTCCGGTGGAGGGCAGTTGAATCCATTTAGCGAATTCACTTGAATAGGGCTTATTTGAAATTTTATTTGGGGCTTAATTGCGGACGATTCTTGACCTATACCAATACCCAGGAGTACCAGCGCACCCCGTTTTGAACTACACAATTTATTATTCGTCATAAAAACTTTTGCTGCCCAGCAAAAATATTGAAGCACACGAAAACGAAAAAATAACTTAACAAAAGCCAACAACGCGCAACACGTATAACTATCTCTTATTACAAAAAGTTAAATAACTAACGCAAATAAAGAAGTACCGCGATTACACGGCAGGGTGCTCGGTCGGGTATTTATAGAATATTTTAACATATGGCGGGAGATAAGAAGAAGAAGATGGTTACACTTAATCTACCTCCGTTGAGAACATTCCGAGCATCAACACTGGCGGCGAGAGAAGCCAGACAAACCAGAACCGAAACATCGGCAAGAGCTAGCTTATCGCCAGTTGATGAAAACAACCAGTCGATAAGCTTTAAATGCAAACTAAATAACTTGGGAAGTTTAGCAGATTGCAGCAGCGTCATCATGGATGATTTCGAAGGAGCTGTAGGAGGGGAACACCTCGATTTAGGACTACCGCAAGGACGGTCCAGTATTCTTCCAAATAGTCAGGGAGCTAGGCCCAGACATAGCGATGACAACAACCGACTAGAGCGAATGCTTTCCGCATTGATTGTGTCAAATAATGAGATGAAGGCAACCATGACAACGAGAATGGCCGAAATGCAGGAGGAAGTCATCAGCCTGCGGCGCCAAGTAACCGAACTCTCCGCGGTACAGCCAAGGGAGTGCCCAATACCCAGGGAAAACCCCGAGGTCAGTTCGACGCCTCAGAGACACGGAGCCGCGCGGCAGGGGCAACCAAGAGAGACATCAGCTGCAGCTAACCGACCAATACCGAGTCCAAGAGAGGTAGCCGCTGAAAATTAGCCCAATCCCAGCGCTGTAGGCAACGAAACACAGCTTAGCAGCTATACAGGAACTTGACCAACATGCCTGGACAAATGGAACCTTAAGTTTGATGGGTCCAGTAGGTGCATGTCAGTGGAGAGATTTCTGTTCCGATCTTATAAGGGATATGTTTGTGTGTTTCTCTACGAAGGCTATCCATTTAGAACCCACCTCCGATCTCACAACCGAGAAATTCCTCGCGGCCTTTGCTCGTTTTGTAGCTAGGGGCGGGTGTCCGCAGCGGGTCCATTCGGATAATGGCAAAACCTTTGTGGGTGAAGCAACTCTGCTTTCTCGAGACTTCTTACAAGCCATGAAGGAGTCCGTGACTGATGCATATAGCCATCAGGGACTAGTGTGGCGGCTTATCCCCCCAGGTGCTCCGCATATGGGAGGTCTGTAGGAAGCGGGTGTTAAAAGTTTCAAAACGCTTTTCTATAAGTCCACCGCTTCCCGCAAATACACGTTCGAAGAACTTGCCACACTTCTGGCAAAGATTAAAGCTTGCCTTAATTCCAGGCCGCTTTCTTATTGGCGGGCCGTTGCTTTCCACGGATGAGCCCGAAATAAAAGGCGAGGCCAAGTCGATTATAAATCGATGGCAACATTTGAAGGCTCAACATCAGCAGTTTAGTGCACGATGGAAAGAAGAGTATCTTAAAGAACTCCACTAGCGCAACAAATGGCAATTCCCAACTAAAAATCTTCAGATCGACGATATGGAATATAAGGAAGATAATCTGCCATCGAACGACTGGCGGCTCGGCATAATTGTATCTGTTTTCCCAGGAACCGATAGCCGAGTTCGAGTTGTCGAAATCCGTACTTCTCGCGGGACAATCAAACGTCCGATCCATAAAGTGATCCTCCTTCCTACCGAGGCTACGTATTCCTCCGGTTCCAAGGAGTAATTTTATATTCGCTTTCCGAGCTCCTACTAAGTCATTTGAATCCTTTCTTATTCCCGCAGATTAACTCTTACTCAATATGGTTCCTCGGCCACGTTCCGCCCGAGCTTTGGATAGCAGACAATCCCGAGGTACGAATTCCTACCGCTGCCGACTCTGCCGGGGAATCCATCCTGAGGCTAAG
The DNA here is from genome assembly GCA_018153105.1 of Drosophila rufa. NCBI lineage: Eukaryota > Metazoa > Arthropoda > Insecta > Diptera > Drosophilidae > Drosophila > Drosophila rufa. The sequence goes on from JAECXS010000135.1 coordinate 4,468,253, forward strand.
TTCCGAGAAGCGTCTCCGAGCAGTGCTTATAAACAAGTACTGCTCAAATTGCTTAGCTCACCAGCACTGCGATGGGACGTGTCTCAGCGACGGTGGCTGCAAGAAGTGTGGAGAAGCCCATCACACACTTCTGCATCTGCACGAAAAGGTATCTCCACCACGGTTGTCGCGATCATCCCGCCAGTCATCGCCAACTCCAGCACGCTCAGCACGCTCGTCCCGCCAGACATCGCCATCTCCACCACGCTCGTCACGCACGCTGCGTCGGCAGTCGGTGCCTCCTCGGCAACCTCCGATGTCGGTCTCGAGGACTCCGTCGCCCACACCGACACCCAGGACGCCTCATGATTCGTCCCCCTCTGTCACGGCTTTGCGGCAACTGCAGAGCATCCACATCCTGCCGACAGCCGTTGTGGTGCTTGACTCCGGGAAGACCACCTACGAGACGGCTGCAATGATCGACCCGTGCATGCCCGTGAGCAGCATCGACCGATCTTTGGCGACCGCTTTCCGGCTTGCCCCAATACAAGTCGGGGACGATGAGGTCTGCGCGGCGACCCTTCGGTCCCAAACGGGCAGCTTCGGGAAAGCTCGACCCCAACCTGAAAATCCGAGCTCCTATTCGGGCTCTGAGCGACGAGACACGGGCTCGGTTCAATGATATCCGTCTCGCTGATGAGCGCTTCCACCGCCCGGCAACCATCTCCCTAGTGTTGGGCTCGGATGTCTATCCGAAGCTGATCCAACCAGGGTTCCTAATGCTGCAAGATGGCCTGCCCGTGGCTCAGAGCACCGTGTTCGGATGGATCGTCTCCGGAGCATGCACGTAATCCTAAACGTCGACCGGTTATATTTCCTTTGCTCGTGCAAGGGGGAGAATGTTCGCGCCAGAAGGGCGCTTAGTGCTGGGAGGCAGTGTGGGAAGCGCTCGCGCGCTCGCCTCTCGCGCTCTTCATTTCTTTCGCTCTCCTTCGGCCCTTGGCAGTTACAACTTCGGAACTCTCCAAACATATAATCCCACCGCAGCTATGTCGCGATTAGATTTAAGTAGTTTAGTTCTAATTTACCAGCAGCCAAAGAAGGCCAAATAAATAATGAATTGTGCATTTTGATCCCTGCCGCCTATTTGATTCATTTGCTTGAGCACCTTCTGCTGCCCTTCTACGTAGGACTCCCTCTGCGACCTTTCTACCATCTACACCAACCTCCAGAGAACTACTTCGCTGGAAAAGAGTTGGCTTCCAATCCGCCCGAGTAAGACTCTACTTGGCTTTCCAATCCGCCCACTCCATTTCAACAAGTGTTGCTAGGAACATGATGAATGATGCTAAGAACATGTTGAGCAACACCCAAACAAGACAAATGTTCCTAGGGACATGTTGAACAACACGCACGTGCGCTCTCAACATCTCTCTCTCTCTCTCTCTTTCTCTCAAGAAGAAGAAGGAGCATAGACAGAAACTTTATTGTTTAATAACTTCCAGGTCTATCATCCGATTTTACTCAATACTTATTTATTTTATCTATTTAATTAAAGCCGAAAATGACGACTATAGCTTATATACCATTTTTTTATTTTCGGGGCGAAAGTGAGCGTGGTCAAATTTTAAAACAAACTTGATCTGCGTGCAACAGATTCCAATGTTGGCATCTAATCTGTTGATCTGTTGTTTCACACGAACAGGCAGACGGACATGGCTAAAACGACTCGGCTGGTGACATACATTCTCGGTTGGTACTAACTTATAATACCCTTGTACCAAAGACTCTTTAATTATCAAGATGAGTAACGCCATACGATTTTTTTGCCCACGTTGTTTTTCGTGCTGACTCTAGAAGCTGGCTATATTTTTTCTGCAGAAAAAACGATTTGTTTTTATAACACATTTTACGGCCGCGAGGCCGCATAACCCCTTAATGGTACCAATGACCCAAAACAAATTAATACATTGTCTATGTACATATGTATATAAAGGCGATTATTTAATTTTTATCTTACTTCAACTTAATTTTGTACATTTTTGTTTATTTTTTTCATAGCTAAATCCGACATCAGATCTAGCAAAGTTAAGAAACCATCTAAAGGTGTTGTCCAACACTGTACCTTTAATCTTGTAGACATCCGGCCAAAATTTTTTAAAAATGTCTCATTTTACTTAACTTTGAAAATCCACGATAAATCTATTTTTCAACGGATTTCTGGAGTTCATCTACTTTATAAAAAAAAAACACGTTTTGATTTTCCAACGGTTTTTTTTTTTTTAGTTTTTAGGATGATAGCAGCATGTTAACATTTGACTTAACGGATTGAAATTTCCACTTTTTTTCAAATATATCGATCTATAGCACACAAAGAACTTATCCAATATACATCAAGTTTTTTTTTAAATCTAAAGGTCAGTTAATGACCTGTAAAATAAAATATTCGACGGTTAAATTGGCTGACTACAACACGAGCTATGAAATGATAAACATAAAATGAGCAGATTTTTTTGGTAATTTTCTTTCAAAAAATTAAAAAAAAAAACACCATAGATATATTTGGGTATAAAAATTATGTTGGGGACGCTCTTAGTTTAGTCACCATCGATCTTTAAAGTTTAGCCTAATTCTCATACAAAATGCGTAGTAAACACGCACACTGACAAATTATGAATACACAAAATACAAGCGCCTGTCTGTGTGATCGTCGCGGTACAGTGGTCTGTGAAGCTTCAAATTATTGTTAAATTGTGCTTAGCGTAAATACTATGTATGTCGACATTTTGCACACTTTAAATAAAACAAAAATTTTACAATGTAAAATACGTAATAATTAACGACTTTTTAATATTAAGACGTACATTTGAGTCGCAATTAATTTTTTAAGTTTAACCTTAATTCCATACACAATGCGCAAATTATGAACACACAAAATGCATGCTCCCGATCTAAGCCCCACAATGTCGCGACCAATAGTCGCGAAACGCATTTTTCGTTGTTCTATTTCACAATTTGCAATATTGCTCTGAATTCGTGAGTTGATGTTGATTGAGCAACATATCGTGTGAAGGTTGCGAAATTTCATTTATTAATATATGGACGTTGATGCACTACGGTCAGTACACTCAAGTGGCCCTTCGAAACCAAGCACGTGCTTGTTAGGGTTAGGTGTTAATAGGCGCGAAAGAAAAGTATAGGAAAAAGAATGCGAGGAAACTACCCTCCACCATATAGACTAATGGCGCGCAGCTTGATTGCTATCTTGCATGTGTACTAAGTGGGTTAAGATTAATGTTTTTAGTTTAGGAAGGCTATCTACAGATGAGGTTATTTTGTACAAATCATTATAATTTGCACATAGTACTCTAAAGGGTTCATGCATTTCATACGAGGTTCTACAATGGTGTAAAACTAAAGGCAAGTAGGATCGGGTGTTTCTACATGGTACGTGGAAATTCAACTGCCCCAAAAGATCGGGGCTTTCCACGTCACCACGGATCAGGTTATACATAAAAATAATGCCTAGCATCGTCCTACGGTTTGCTAAGGAAGGTAGGTTAATTAGGAGAAGTCTACTAGAATAAGATGGCAACCTTAGGTTTGCATCCCAGTTTAAGCCACGAAGTGCAAAAAGTAAAAAATTCTTTTGAACTGACTCAATGCGTTTGCTGTGGACGTCCCACTGGGGACTCCAAACGCAAGATCCATATTCTAAAATAGGACGAACTAACGATATGTATAAATTCTTCGTGACGTAGGGGTCATCGAATTCTTTCGACCACCGTTTAATAAATCCAAGCACACCCCTGGCTTTATTTACAATGGACGAAATATGATCTATAAACTCCAGTTTAGAATCTAGGCGGATACCCAAATCGTCAACTAGAGTGATCCTTTCCAGAGAGCAGCAGTTCAGCGAATAAGTTGCAAGCATGGGAGAGACGCGTGAGAATGACATGAGCTTGCATTTGGAGCCATTTAGGTTTAATAAGTTTGCAGTGCACCATTTTTGAAAGTTATTAAGATCTGTTTGTAAATCTGACTGGCTAGCGCCGTCCTTATATTGCACGCAAAGCTTAACGTCGTCAGCGTACATGAGTACCCTGGAGTTAGTCAAAACTTTGGGCAAGTCGTTAATAAATAATGTAAAAAGTAAGGGACCCAGGTGGCTCCCTTGCGGGACGCCAGAGGTCACCCGGAGAACATTCGACAAGTTGTTTTTAAAGAGGACCTTTTGCGTCCTCCCATTCAGATAACTTGAGATCCACCTAAGAAGATCTAATGGAAAACCGATTAAGTCGAGTTTCCTAACAAGAAGGGAATGATTAACTGAGTCAAATGCCTTACTGAAATCAGTATAGATGACATCTGTCTGTAAATGTTGAGGAAAGCCCCTTATAATAAAAGAAGTGAGCTCCAGAAGGTTAGTTGTCGTTGATCTTCGTTTAACAAATCCATGTTGGCATGGAGAAATTACTGATCTACACAGGTGCTGCAAATGGGGAGTAATTACGTTTTCGAAAAGTTTTGGGATGGCTGACAACTTAGAGATTCCTCTATAGTTGTTAGCATCCACTTTGCTACCTTTTTTGTGGAGAGGAATGACGAATGATTCCTTCCAAATAAGGGGAAATTGGGATGTATCTAAGGATAAGGTAAACAATTTTAGAAGGGGACTGCACAGGGCCTCGGCACAATACCTAAGCACACAGCCTGGTATTCCATCGGGACCTGGCGAGTAAACTGGCTTGACACGTTGAAGATCCAAGAGAAGGGAGCTTTCGGTTAAGCTAGGACTGAAGATTAAGTTTGATTTGGGCATGTTATAAGAATAGGTCTGGTTTGAATCGGATGACGGAGAATAAGTAGTTTGAAAAAACTGAGCAAAAAGATCGGCGATTTCCTGATCATTGTTTGCTGTAGTATTTTCAAATGAAAGCGAGGAAGGATGTGTAATAGGCTTACGTTTAGTGTTGACAAAATTATAAAACTGTTTTGGGTCCACCGCGAACTGAACCCTACAACGAGTCAGATAGTTTTTATAACACTGCGCGTTAAGCACGGTGAACTTAGACCGAGCCGCTAAATATCGAGAATGGACAGCTTGAGAACCGTTACGTTTAAATTTAGAATAGAGATTGGACTTAATGTTTTTGAGGCGAGTCAACTCTTTACTAAACCAGGGAGGCTTATTTGAGATTGACGGATAGTAAAGCGGAACACATTCTTTATTGATTTTAGTGTGTTATTAAAAAGCAAACATTGTCCCAATTGTGGAAAAGTTTTGAGCGTGTCCAACTTAGAATTTCGTTGCCGGCGCTTAGTGGGCGCATGGGCACAAAAAAAAGAAAAAATTCCGAAAATGGGCAATCGGTGAAAAAAACACATTTTTCGACGGGCATCGGTTGGACATATCCGAAATATGTCGCTTCGTGTGCCTTGACATATTGCGCTTGAACAGGGATACAACATTTTTATTCAAGGAGTTGAAGTGGTGTACCCAGAGCGTCGTAGACTTTAAGAGCTTTTTGCGGGAGGTCTACATTGACTGGGCTTCGGAGAATGAACGTCCTACTATCGGATTCCTAAGATCAAGAATCTGGTGAAGGCTGTGGTGAATTCGTGTAAGATCTGCACGATTCACAAGAAGAAACACAGACACAGCTCATGGGTGATCTTCCGACAGACCGAGTCTCGTTCTCAAGGGCGTTCACGTACACGGGCATTGATTATGCCAAGAATTATACAGGGAGAGCGTGTCTCATTACGAAGGGATATGTTTGTGTGTTTCTCTACGAAGGCTATCCATTTAGAACCCACCTCCGATCTCACAACCGAGAAATTCCTCGCGGCCTTTGCTCGTTTTGTAGCTAGGCGCGGGTGTCCGCAGCGGGTCCATTCGGATAATGGCAAAACCTTTGTGGGTGCAGCAACTCTGCTTTCTCGAGACTTCTTACAAGCCATGAAGGAGTCCGTGACTGATGCATATAGCCATCAGGGACTAGTGTGGCGGTTTATCCCCCCAGGTGCTCCGCATATGGGAGGTCTGTAGGAAGCGGGTGTTAAAAGTTTCAAAACGCTTTTCTATAAGTCCACCGCTTCCCGCAAATACACGTTCGAAGAACTTGCCACACTTCTGGCAAAGATTAAAGCTTGCCTTAATTCCAGGCCGCTTTCTTATTGGCGGGCAGTTGCTTTCCACGGCTGAGCCCGAAATAAAAGGCGAGGCCAAGTCGATTATAAATCGATGGCAACATTTGAAGGCTCAACATCAGCAGTTTAGTGGCTGATGGAAAGAAGAGTATCTTAAAGAACTCCACTAGCGCAATGGCAATTCCCAACTAAAAATTTTCAGATCGACGATATGGAATATAAGGAAGATAATCTGCCATCGAACGACTGGCGGCTCGGCATAATTGTATCTGTTTTCCCAGGAAATGTTAGCCGAGTTCGAGTTGTCGAAATCCGTACTTCTCGTGGGACAATCAAACGTCCGATCCATAAAGTGATCCTCCTTCCTACCGAGGCTACGTATTCCTCCAGTTCCAAGGAGTAATTTTATATTCGCTTTCCGAGCTCCTACTAAGTCATTTGAATCCTTTCTTATTCCCGCAGATTAACTCTTACTCAATATGGTTCCTCGGCCACGTTCCGCCCGAGCTTTGGATAGCAGACAATCCCGAGGTACGAATTCCTACCGCTGCCGACTCTGCCGGGTGATCCATCCTGAGGCTAAGTTCCGAGAAGCGTCTCCGAGCAGTGCTTATAAACAAGTACTGCTCAAATGGCTTAGCTCACCAGCACTGCGATGGGACGTGTCTCAGCGACGGTGGCTGCAAGAAGTGTGGAGAAGCCCATCACACACTTCTGCATCTGCACGAAAAGGTATCTCCACCACGGTTGTCGCGATCATCCCGCCAGTCATCGCCAACTCCAGCACGCTCAGCACGCTCGTCCCGCCAGACATCGCCATCTCCACCACGCTCGTCACGCACGCTGCGTCGGCAGTCGGTGCCTCCTCGGCAACCTCCGATGTCGGTCTCGAGGACTCCGTCGCCCACACCGACACCCAGGACGCCTCATGATTCGTCCCCCTCTGTCACGGCTTTGCGGCAACTGCAGAGCATCCACATCCTGCCGACAGCCGTTGTGGTGCTTGACTCCGGGAAGACCACCTACGAGACGGCTGCAATGATCGACCCGTGCATGCCCGTGAGCAGCATCGACCGATCTTTGGCGACCGCTTTCCGGCTTGCCCCAATACAAGTCGGGGACGATGAGGTCTGCGCGGCGACCCTTCGGTCTCAAACGGGCAGCTTCGGGAAAGCTCGACCCCAACCTGAAAATCCGAGCTCCTATTCGGGCTCTGAGCGACGAGACACGGGCTCGGTTCAATGATATCCGTCTCGCTGATGAGCGCTTCCACCGCCCGGCAACCATCTCCCTAGTGTTGGGCTCGGATGTCTATCCGAAGCTGATCCAACCAGGGTTCCTAATGCTGCAAGATGGTCTGCCCGTGGCTCAGAGCACCGTGTTCGGATGGATCGTCTCCGGAGCATGCACGTAATCCTAAACGTCGACCGGTTATATTTCCTTTGCTCGTGCAAGGGGGGAGAATGTTCGCGCCAGAAGGGCGCTTAGTGCTGGGAGGCAGTGTGGGAAGCGCTCGCGCGCTCGCCTCTCGCGCTCTTCATTTCTTTCGCTCTCCTTCGGCCCTTGGCAGTTACAACTTCGGAACTCTCCAAACATATAATCCCACCGCAGCTATGTCGCGATTAGATTTAAGTAGTTTAGTTCTAATTTACCAGCAGCCAAAGAAGGCCAAATAAATAATGAATTGTGCATTTTGATCCCTGCCGCCTATTTGATTCATTTGCTCGAGCACCTTCTGCTGCCCTTCTACGTAGGACTCCCTCTGCGACCTTTCTACCATCTACACCAACCTCCAGAGAACTACTTCGCTGGAAAAGAGTTGGCTTCCAATCCGCCCGAGTAAGACTCTACTTGGCTTTCCAATCCGCCCACTCCATTTCAATAAGTGTTGCTAGGAACATGATGAATGATGCTAAGAACATGTTGAGCAACACCCAAACAAGACAAATGTTTCTAGGGACATGTTGAACAACACGCACGTGCGCTCTCAACATCTCTCTCTCTCTCTCTTTCTCTCAAGAAGAAGAAGGAGCATAGACAGAAACTTTATTGTTTAATAACTTCCAGGTCTATCATCCGATTTTACTCAATACTTATTTATTTTATCTATTTAATTAAAGCCGAAAATGACGACTATAGCTTATATACCATTTTTTTATTTTCGGGGCGAAAGTGAGCGTGGTCAAATTTTAAAACAAACTTGATCTGCGTGCAACAGATTCCAATGTTGGCATCTAATCTGTTGATCTGTTGTTTCACACGAACAGGCAGACGGACATGGCTAAAACGACTCGGCTGGTGACATACATTCTCGGTTGGTACTAACTTATAATACCCTTGTACCAAAGACTCTTTAATTATCAAGATGAGTAACGCCATACGATTTTTTTGCCCACGTTGTTTTTCGTGCTGACTCTAGAAGCTGGCTATATTTTTTCTGCAGAAAAAACGATTTGTTTTTATAACACATTTTACGGCCGCGAGGCCGCATAACCCCTTAATGGTACCAATGACCCAAAACAAATTAATACATTGTCTATGTACATATGTATATAAAGGCGATTATTTAATTTTTATCTTACTTCAACTTAATTTTGTACATTTTTGTTTATTTTTTTCATAGCTAAATCCGACATCAGATCTAGCAAAGTTAAGAAACCATCTAAAGGTGTTGTCCAACACTGTACCTTTAATCTTGTAGACATCCGGCCAAAATTTTTTAAAAATGTCTCATTTTACTTAACTTTGAAAATCCACGATAAATCTATTTTTCAACGGATTTCTGGAGTTCATCTACTTTATACAAAAAAAACACGTTTTGATTTTCCAACGGTTTTTTTTTTTTTAGTTTTTAGGATGATAGCAGCATGTTAACATTTGACTTAACGGATTGAAATTTCCACTTTTTTTCAAATATATCGATCTATAGCACACAAAGAACTTATCCAATATACATAAAGTTTTTTTTTAAATCTAAAGGTCAGTTAATGACCTGTAAAATAAAATATTCGACGGTTAAATTGGCTGACTACAACACGAGCTATGAAATGATAAACATAAAATGAGCAGATTTTTTTGGTAATTTTCTATTAACGGAGCCCCTTTCAAAAAATTTAAAAAAAAAAACACCATAGATACATTTGGGTATAAAAATTATGTTGGGGACGCTCTTAGTTTAGTCACCATCGATCTTTAAAGTTTAGCCTAATTCTCATACAAAATGCGTAGTAAACACGCACACTGACAAATTATGAATACACAAAATACAAGCGCCTGTCTGTGTGATCGTCGCGGTACAGTGGTCTGTGAAGCTTCAAATTATTGTTAAATTGTGCTTAGCGTAAATACTATGTATGTCGACATTTTGCACACTTTAAATAAAACAAAAATTTTACAATGTAAAATACGTAATAATTAACGACTTTTTAATATTAAGACGTACATTTGAGTCGCAATTAATTTTTTAAGTTTAACCTTAATTCCATACACAATGCGCAAATTATGAACACACAAAATGCATGCTCCCGATCTAAGCCCCACAATGTCGCGACCAATAGTCGCGAAACGCATTTTTCGTTGTTCTATTTCACAATTTGCAATATTGCTCTGAATTCGTGAGTTGATGTTGATTGAGCAACATATCGTGTGAAGGTTGCGAAATTTCATTTATTGATTTTAGTGTGTTATTAAAAAGCAAACATTGTCCCAATTGTGGAAAAGTTTTGAGCGTGTCCAACTTAGAATTTCGTTGCCGGCGCTTAGTGGGCGCATGGGCACAAAAAAAAGAAAAAATTCCGAAAATGGGCAATCGGTGAAAAAAACACATTTTTCGACGGGCATCGGTTGGACATATCCGAAATATGTCGCTTCGTGTGCCTTGACATATTGCGCTTGAACAGGGATACAACATTTTTATTCAAGGAGTTGAAGTGGTGTACCCAGAGCGTCGTAGACTTTAAGAGCTTTTTGCGGGAGGTCTACATTGACTGGGCTTCGGAGAATGAACGTCCTACTATCGGATTCCTAAGATCAAGAATCTGGTGAAGGCTGTGATGAATTCGTTTAAGATCTGCACGATTCACAACAAGAAACACAGACACAGCTCATGGGTGATCTTCCGACAGACCGAGTCTCGTTCTCAAGGGCGTTCACGTACACGGGCATTGATTATGCCAAGAATTATACAGGGAGAGCGTGTCTCATTACGAAGGGATATGTTTGTGTGTTTCTCTACGAAGGCTATCCATTTAGAACCCACCTCCGATCTCACAACCGAGAAATTCCTCGCGGCCTTTGCTCGTTTTGTAGCTAGGCGCGGGTGTCCTCAGAGGGTCCATTCTGATAATGGCAAAACCATTGTGGGTTGCTTTTTTGGGACTTCTTGCAAGCCATGAAGGAGTCCGTGACTGATGCATATAGCCATCAGGGAATAGTGTGGCGGTTTACCCACCAGGTGCTCCACATATGGGAGGTCTGTTGGAAGCGGGGGTTAAAAGTTTCAAAACGCTTTTCTATAAGTCCACCGCTTCCCGCAAATACACGTTCGAAGAACTTGCCACACTTCTGGCAAAGATTAAAGCTTGCCTTAATTCCAGGCCGCTTTCTTATTGGCGGGCCGTTGCTTTCCACGGCTGAGCCCGAAATAAAAGGCGAGGCCAAGTCGATTATAAATCGATGGCAACATTTGAAGGCTCAACATCAGCAGTTTAGTGCACGATGGAAAGAAGAGTATCTTAAAGAACTCCACTAGCGCAACAAATGGCAATTCCCAACTAAAAATCTTCAGATCGACGATATGGAATATAAGGAAGATAATCTGCCATCGAACGACTGGCGGCTCGGCATAATTGTATCTGTTTTCCCAGGAACCGATAGCCGAGTTCGAGTTGTCGAAATCCGTACTTCTCGCGGGACAATCAAACGTCCGATCCATAAAGTGATCCTCCTTCCTACCGAGGCTACGTATTCCTCCGGTTCCAAGGAGTAATTTTATATTCGCTTTCCGAGCTCCTACTAAGTCATTTGAATCCTTTCTTATTCCCGCAGATTAACTCTTACTCAATATGGTTCCTCGGCCACGTTCCGCCCGAGCTTTGGATAGCAGACAATCCCGAGGTACGAATTCCTACCGCTGCCGACTCTGCCGGGGAATCCATCCTGAGGCTAAGTTCCGAGAAGCGTCTCCGAGCAGTGCTTATAAACAAGTACTGCTCAAATTGCTTAGCTCACCAGCACTGCGATGGGACGTGTCTCAGCGACGGTGGCTGCAAGAAGTGTGGAGAAGCCCATCACACACTTCTGCATCTGCACGAAAAGGTATCTCCACCACGGTTGTCGCGATCATCCCGCCAGTCATCGCCAACTCCAGCACGCTCAGCACGCTCGTCCCGCCAGACATCGCCATCTCCACCACGCTCGTCACGCACGCTGCGTCGGCAGTCGGTGCCTCCTCGGCAACCTCCGATGTCGGTCTCGAGGACTCCGTCGCCCACACCGACACCCAGGACGCCTCATGATTCGTCCCCCTCTGTCACGGCTTTGCGGCAACTGCAGAGCATCCACATCCTGCCGACAGCCGTTGTGGTGCTTGACTCCGGGAAGACCACCTACGAGTCGGCTGCAATGATCGACCCGTGCATGCCGGTGAGCAGCATCGACCGATCTTTGGCGACCGCTTTCCGGCTTGCCCCAATACAAGTCGGGGACGATGAGGTCTGCGCGGCGACCCTCTGGTCCCAAACGGGCAGCTTCGGGAAAGCTCGACCCCAACCTGAAAATCCGAGCTCCTATTCGGGCTCTGAGCGACGAGACACGGGCTCGGTTCAATGATATCCGTCTCGCTGATGAGCGCTTCCACCGCCCGGCAACCATCTCCCTAGTGTTGGGCTCGGATGTCTATCCGAAGATGATCCAACCAGGGTTCCTAATGCTGCAAGATGGTCTGCCCGTGGCTCAGAGCACCGTGTTCGGATGGATCGTCTCCGGAGCATGCACGGAATCCTAAACGTCGACCGGTTATATTTCCTTTGCTCGTGCAAGGGGGGAGAATGTTCGCGCCAGAAGGGCGCTTGGTACCAATGACCCAAAACAAATTAATGCATTGTCTATGTACATATGTATATAAAGGCGATTATTTAATTTTTATCTTACTTCAACTTAATTTTGTACATTTTTGTTTATGTTTTTCATAGTTAAATCCGAAATCACATCTAGCAAAGTGAAGAAACCATCTAAAGGAGTTGTCCAACACTGTACCTTTAATCTTGTAGACATCCGGCCAAAATTTTTTTAAAATGTCTCATTTTACTTAACTTTGAAAATCCACGATAAATCTATTTTTCAACGGATTTCTGGAGTTCATCTACTTTATAAAAAAAAACACGTTTTGATTTTCCAACGGTTTTTTTTTTTTTAGTTTTTAGGATGATAGCAGCATGTTAACATTTGACTTAACGGATTGAAATTTCCACTTTTTTTCAAATATATCGATCTATAGCACACAAAGAACTTATCCAATATACATAAAGTGCTTTTTTAAATCTAAAGGTCAGTTAATGACCTGTAAAATAAAATATTCGACGGTTAAATTGGCTGGCTACAACACGAGCTATGAAATGATAAACATAAAATGAGCAGATTTTTTTGGTAATTTTCTATTAACGGAGCCCCTTTCAAAAAATTAAAAAAAAAAAACACCATAGATACATTTGGGTATAAAAATTATGTTGGGGACGCTCTTAGTTTAGTCACCATCTATCTTTAAAGTTTAGCCTAATTCTCATACAAAATGCGTAGTAAACACGCACACTGACAAATTATGAATACACAAAATACAAGCGCCTGTCTGTGTGATCGTCGCGGTACAGTGGTCTGTGAAGCTTCAAATTATTGTTAAATTGTGCTTAGCGTAAATACTATATATGTCGACATTTTGCACACTTTAAATAAAACAAAAATTTTACAATGTAAAATACGTAGTAATTAACGACTATTTAATATTAAGACGTACATTTGAGTCGCAATAATTTTTTTAAGTTTAACCTTAATTCCATACACAATGCGCAAATTATGAACACACAAAATGCATGCTCCCGATCTAAGCCCCACAATGTCGCGACCAATAGTCGCGAAACGCATTTTTCGTTGTTCTATTTCACAATTTGCAATATTGCTCTGAATTCGTGAGTTGATGTTGATTGAGCAACATATCGTGTGAAGGTTGCGAAATTTCATTTATTGATTTTAGTGTGTTATTAAAAAGCAAACATTGTCCCAATTGTGGAAAAGTTTTGAGCGTGTCCAACTTAGAATTTCGTTGCCGGCGCTTAGTGGGCGCATGGGCACAAAAAAAAGAAAAAATTCCGAAAATGGGCAATCGGTGAAAAAAACACATTTTTCGACGGGCATCGGTTGGACATATCCGAAATATGTCGCTTCGTGTGCCTTGACATATTGCACTTGAACAGGGATACAACATTTTTATTCAAGGAGTTGAAGTGGTGTACCCAGAGCGTCGTAGACTTTAAGAGCTTTTTGCGGGAGGTCTACATTGACTGGGCTTCGGAAAATGAACGTCCTACTATCGGTGGCCCTGGTAAGATAGTAGAGTTATACGAGACAAAAGTGGGCAAAAGAAAATATAATATTAGGCGGATAGTGGAAGGCCAGTGGCTATTTGGAGCAGTTGAGTCCCGAAATAAGGAGACATTGCTGTCTATTATTAAGGAACGAGTCGCTGAGGGTTCGACTATCGTGTCAGACTGCTGGAAATCCTATGACTGTCTTAAAGATGAAGGTTTCCAGCACCAAACTGTTAACCACTCGAAGAATTTCGTAGACCCCGATTCGCTCTCAAACGTATTTTACGTTGTAATATTTTTGTTTTATTTATTTTTCACGCATAAATGAATTTAAAGTGTGCAAAGTGTCCACTTATATAGTATTTACGCTAAGCACAATTTGACAAAAATTGTAAGCTTCACAGACCACTGTACCGATCACACAGGCAGGCGCTTGGATTTTGTGTATTCATAATTTGTCACTGCAACGGTTTCCAAGCGCATTTTGTATAGGAATTAGGCTAAACTTTAAAGATTAATTGTGACTAAACTAAGAGCGTCCCCAACATAATTTGTGTACCCAAATGTACGTTAAAGCACCCCCTATATGTGTTTTTTTTTCAATTTTTTGGAAGGGGCTCCGTTAATAGAAAATTACCGATTTTTAATTTTTTATTTATTTTCAATAGCAAATATCTGCAAGTATCACAATACCTCTGCCCAATTTGGAGTAATTTTTATTGATATGTGATATCCGACTCACATCCAGTGGGCGGAGGCAAGGACAAATGTGTAATAATATTATTTACATTAAACTCAAGGGACATTTCAACATATAACAAAAAGTACAGATCATTGTACGACGAACATAAAACGCGAAAAGGATCATGAATCTCAAAGTTCGATTTACAAAATTTCAAGGCAATAGGCCGAAAATTACGAGACGGCCTTATAGGTATAGCGAATCGAATTTGGCCAAGAAGGTGAGACGAGTTGATGTGTCCAGTGATCAACTTGTGCAGGAACATCACTCCATGGCAGGTCCGGCGATCCTTAAGCGAGGGCAGGTTCAGTAGGCGCAGTCTGTCAGCGTAGGATGGCAGGTGACGATGAGGTTCCCAGTTTAATCCCCGTAAAGCAAACAAAAGGAACTGTTTCTGTACCGATTCGATAAGGTCCTGATATTTTGCATATTGAGGCGACCATACGCAAGAGCAATATTCCAGAATCGGGCGAACCAGCGAAATATAAAGAAGTTTAGTCGTGTAGGGATCCTCAAACTCCTTCGACCATCGCTTGACAAAAGCAAAAACTCCTTTCGCTTTCCCGACAATTATGCCAATGTGATCGGTGAATTTTTATGGTTATTATTATATGGTTAAATAAGACTCCAAGATCTGTCACCCTCGCACGACCCTATAGAATAAGTAGTCAGGAAAAGATTTCTCCTATAAAAGGACATAAAGCTACACTTAGAGTTGTTTAGAAATAGCAAATTTTGGACGCACCAAGACTGAAGGTTGTCCAAGTCAGACTGTAAGAGTGTATAGGAGTCAGACTGCGTGAGTGGGAAACAAAGTTTTACGTCGTCCGTGTACATCATAACGTGTGAATGGTGAACTACCTGAGGCAAATCATTTATGAAGAGACCAAACAGCAGAGGTCCAAGATGGCTCCCTTGAGGAACACCAGAAGTCACAAGCACAAGGTTTGAGAAAGAACCCTTGAAGGCTACCCTCTGCGTACGATTCGATAAATAAGTCGAAATCCAATTGGTCAGCGTTACAGGGAATCCTAAAAGAATACGTTTTTTTAACAGTAACTGGTGGTTCACGGAATCGAAAGCCTTACTGAAGTCTGTACAAATAACGTCAGTTTGGGCATTCGTTTTAAACGCATTCCTTATAACAGAAACAAACTCAAGAAGATTTGTAGACGTTGATCTACGTTTCATAAAGCCGTGCTGCGAGGAGGACATTATCGAGCTGCATTGGTGCTGTAGCTGAGCAGTAATTAATAACTCGAATAACTTGGGAATCGCACTGAGGTTTGCTATCCCTCGGTAGTTTTCGATGTTAGCTTTACTTCCCTTTTTATGAAGCGGAATGAAAAAAGATTCCTTTCAAGCGTCAGGAAAAAATGAGTTCTGAAGGGATAATTGAAAAAGTTTTGCCAGTGATTTACTCAGAGTTTTAGCACAATTTTTTAACACGCAGCTTGGTACCAGATTTGGACCAGAGGAGAAGAAGGACTTAATAGTTTGAAGATTTTGAAGAACATAATCTTTACTAATCAATGGCATAAAAATACAATTAGAGTGTGGAAGTGAGTAAAGATAGGATGAGGTATTGCCGAAACTAACAGATGAATATGTAGATTGAAAGAAAGTTGCAAATAAATTTGCAATATCGGACTAATTAGAGGCGGAAATAGTGTTGAAATAAAGACAAGATGGAAATTGTTGTGACTTACGTTTTGAATTAACAAACGCATAAAACTGTTTAGGCTTATCCAGGAACTCATTTTTACGACGAATCAAGTAATTTACGAGAGAACCAGGGGGGCTTACGAATAACGTTAGATGAGGAAAATGAAGGTAAATACATCTCAAAAACGTATTCCAGTATACGGCAGAATCGTTCTACAATGTTAGATGGGCTTTCAAGTAAATCCATAAAGGACCACTCCACTGAGGATAAATAAGCATTCATTTCAATGAAATTGGCTTTGCGAAAGCAACAAAAACATGCTGACTCGACTTCAGGGCATGGCAATAATGGCTGAAGCTTATAAAATGATTTCAAGTGTGGGATGATAAACGTCTTCGGGGTTGGAGAGAGGGTCAATTCTAGAGACATAGGCATTAGCAAACTCTGGAGCAAAAATTAGATCTAAAATTTTACTAGAGCAGTTCCTCACAGCGTTCAATTGTCCCAATGAAAGGTAATAAGACCATGTAACAGATCGTGGGGTACAGTGGGAACAAGAATATTCGATTCAGATGAGGGCCGCCAAGAAATGGAAGGCAAATTGAAATCTCCCATAACAATAAGATGGTCATTATTGCCAAGGGTTGATTGAATACCCTGAATTAAAGCTAAATGCTGTAGGTTTATGTTGATATCAGACCTAGACGGAATATATGAGCATGAGACGTACACAAAATAATCGTGAACCCCAATTCGAACAGCCACAAACTCTAACATGCACTCCATGCCCATTATGGGAATAAGTTCGGAGACTAAATCTGACTTAACGGCAATAAGAACACCGCCGCCAATACTCGTTGCACGATCACATCTATAGATAACATAGTTGCCTGCAAATATTTCGCAGTCAGAGACAGAGGAGTTGAGCCACGTTTCAGTAAAGGCAATCACATTGGCATCAAAGGAGACACTATTGACATGCAGCTTACTCAGTTTGCCGAGTAAACTACGAACATTCTGGTAGTGTATGGAAAATGAGTCGCTTAGTTTTTTGGAGCCCTAAGTGAAGGAGTCTGAGGCCCGCGAACCTGAGGATTCATCTTGTTTATATACTCGTGAACAATAGCATGCTCCGGCCATACAGAAAAATCAAGAACCTTATCAATGAGAACATCAGAAAGTCCAATCTGAAACGAAGATATATGTATCAGGTCTTTGCTTAAAACTGAACTTGGAGACAGAAAATTCGGTGCCAGAAACATTCAGTTTGCTGCTCAAACGGGTCTAATTCAGAAGCGTCCGTAGATTGCCGCGCGGTAAATTTGCGGCCATTCGTGAAAGTAGGGAAGCAGCAGGTACTCATTTTTGTAGTGTGCAGAAAAATGCAGATCAAATAAATGCAATGACATCACAAACGCAAGATATTGGTAAATAATTATTATTATAACAACAACCACACGGACGGTAGTAAGCGGTAAACGCAATGCTCAGCAGCAACAACAACCACACGATGCAGTTGTAAGCGGTAAACGCTGTGCTCAAGAAGAACAGGGCAGCAAAGCGTAATACGAAAGTTATTAAAACTGAGAATAGTTTTGCGAGTTTAAAGTCACTGGCTTTGATTAACACGAATGAATTGTTTCCGATTGACACAGATCACGGAATCACTGACCGATTGCCAAAAACTTGGGCTTAATAGAATAGATTTTCACTGAGAAAACTTTGAATGAAGGTAGATCGATAAAAGGCACGTCCAACAGCGACAAGTGTAACAGCGAAAGTTTTTGTATAAAACTTTAAAGAATCTTTCAAAAAAACGTATCCATAGAAAAAAAAAATGTAAAGCCATTTTCGTGATCTGGGGATTCAATTCTACCAGAATTTCGCATCAACAGGCTTGGAACATTTTGAGTGTAAACTTGTGATATCTGAGGGAAGGAACAATCCCAGATCGCAACCTAATCAATGATTACAGTTGCAATAATAATACAATTGATAATAATGATGAAATTGATATTAATGCTGTAAGCTAAAAAGCCACTAAAAAGACGCCGCTCACAGTCCCCTGCTGAAGCTTGTCGCCAGTGCCACAAAAGCACAATAACACAGAAAATTTTTCAAAATAAATATTTTACTTTTAAAACAAATTCAGATAAAACCCAAATCCGAATTAAGATGCTGAAAAAATAAAATTCTAATTTAAAACGGAAAGTGATTTGGATGGAGACAAATTAAAAAAAAAAAAACTACTTTCTGAAATTTATAATATGAATTTAACTGATGGGATGATTCCGAAAAATTATTTGCTCAGATCATTTATTACAGGTCTATGTTCTTAAGAGACTCATTGGAATTAAAGCTTCCCAGTACATCATCTTTACAAAAGTGGAATAGCATAAACAAATAACAGCTGGAAGACAACGAATGTTTGAACACAGCCCTTAAAAATACTATCAAGGAAATTACTGAATCTGAAAAATAATGCATATTAAAAAAAATGTAACAAACAATTCGCCTGTTTCAGGCAGCGCTGTTGACACATATACGTTGCAAGCGCTTCGTGTTCATTTGGGATTCTGTTAGGCTGACGTAGCAACCTTCGGAGCTTTGTAAAAACGGCTTCGTATATCGATTTTTGGGTGCCACTACAGCAGAGAAGCTACCGAGTACACGTAGCCTATACACAATTGCTCGGCTCTCTCAGCAGCAGAGAAGCAATTCGTTCGGGTCTATTAGTATCACTCGGGTCTGTTACGTGGTAACGTAGTATCGTTTGGGTCTGTTAGCTTCGCACACATAGGCAGTAAAAAAAAATGTGTATGTCTGGGTGCCGACCCCTGGACTAAATTAATAAGAAGTCACGTTAATCCAACTAGATTTGAGCTAATGTTTGGGAACCCAGACTTTTAGTCACACTGTTGCAGCCGCAATTAAAACTTGTAACCAAAACAAGCCATTCCACCGAAATAATACTGAAGGGGCAGCCTCTAATGCTGCATTTGTCCAAAATGTTAATGATTAATTTGATTACCTGAATAGCAGAGCATTAACTGAGCATTAACTAACAATATTGCTTGGAATACGCTGAAGGAAATGCAGGGATACCTAAGAAACGTTAAGTATCAAGGAAATAATATATATTGTCTTGATTGCTTGCTCCAAACTACTGAGGCTATGTATGGACTCGTCAATGATCTATTTAGAGACCACACGGATCACTTTTTTTTAACTAGTCGAGTTAACCAGGATCCGCTCGAAAATATATTTGCGTTCGTTAGTGCAAAAAGTGGTAACTGTAGAAACCATTGAGTTACTGAATTTAATATTATAATTGCCAAACTTATATCTTTGCACATTTTTAAATTTTCTCAAAAGTCTAATTGCGAATCGGATGATGATGTTATGTTGCCAGTAGAGTTCGATTCAATAATATATCAGCCTTGCATTGAAAAAAACAAATTGACCAAAATATGGATAATTTTCTGTCTAGTACGCAGACAGTAAAACAGCTTGCAACCCGAAAAAGATTTAATCTTTTTCCAGTGTGACCGCTTCTTAAAAAGCTCTTCGGCATTTTTGGGCGGTGGTTGCCGCAGCTACTCCTGCTGCCACTAAATTGCAGGACTGGTGTAATGATTCAAAGTTACTTCGTTCTTGGTGGATGCGAGACTGATTGTACACCATCCTTGCTGGCATACATTTGGTTAGAGTTGGTACTGCTCCTGCGCCCGGTTCTGTCCATTGCTGTACATGTTCTTGTCCAGCTTGGCAATGAAGGTTTTGTCCACCCAGACACTGGTCTCAGCAGCTGCGGACTCTGTACAGTATGTACTTCTCGAGCTCTCGGCAATGAAAGATTTGCCCAGCCAAACACTGCTCTAAGCCAGTGTTGTCATTTTTTTCTGACCAAAAAAGCTGGATTGACAAAATAAAACAGCTAAAAAAAACGGAATTCCAGGGAGAAAAAGCTAAGAACAAAGCTGATTTTTTGAATATTATTTTTTAAGGAAAAGAAAGAAGAAATGGAAAAAGAGACAACCAAAATGAAAACAAATTAAATTCATAGATATTATATATTAAATAGTAGTAATGGGTAGTTGAACGGAGGTCACTCCATGTTCGATGTATGGGAAGCCAAAACATTAAAGCGCTCTCTTGGTCGGTGTATACGATTAATCTCAAAATCTACATGACCAATCGTTTTGAAATTGTGCACACATCTTCTGCAACTAATTT
Source organism: Drosophila rufa (assembly GCA_018153105.1). Classification (NCBI taxonomy): domain Eukaryota; kingdom Metazoa; phylum Arthropoda; class Insecta; order Diptera; family Drosophilidae; genus Drosophila; species Drosophila rufa. The sequence continues at coordinate 4,488,612 of JAECXS010000135.1, forward strand.
TCCAGGTATCACCGTCGAAGTTTTTTTAATTTTATTTTTTATTGTATTTTTTATTTAACAATTAAACTTTTTTTTAGTCAGGAATTGAATTTTTGACTTCAAACTTTCATGAAAAATCGAATAAAAAAGATTAAAAAAAAAAAACTTGCTTCAATGAAACCGCTGTCCATTTCATTGCTGTAAATATTTCCTTTCAAAAGAGGTGATTTGGGCGTAGAAAGAATTCGTAGTAAAAAACACGTCATTGCTGAAAATCTTAAGAAAGTCGAGCAAAAATTACCTAAATATTACACAAAATTCTACACACCAAAAATATACTAAGTCAAACACACAACAACTCGCTGTTGCGACTCTTTCCTGTCTCTTTCTACCACATGCACAGCTTATAGGGGGAAAAGTCGATGTTGCAATTTTTTCGAGTTGTTGCTGTTACGGACCCAGTCTAAACAGAGTAATATACTTAAAATAGCGTTTAATGTTTCAACGCTTTTCGATTTTAACGAATTTACTTGGCTGAAGACTCGACCTTTTGTTTGTAAGCCTCTTTTGTCATCGTCAATTTACATATGTAATTTTCTCGGTTTTACAAATGAATTTCACAATTTTGGCGATGTAAGATGCTCAAATTTTGGTGTGGACATTTGAGGGAAATTATTCGATATAGGTAAATATGGATACTGTTCCGAAAGAAATACATTTTTACCATTTCAATTGTTAAGCTCATTTAAAACTGCATTTAAAATGTAGTAAAAGTAATATAAAAAAAAGCTGCCTAAATGTTCTAAAAGAAGCTAAAAATGTTCCCGCAATCACACTTCAAAAAAAAACCTAATTTGACGGGAAAAAAGCGGAAATGACATCACTGCTCTAAGCAGCAGCGGGCGGTGGCCGTCGCCTCTGACCTCTTCATCTCAGTCATCGAGCGTCACATCTCACAGTGCTCATCAACGTCATAACCAAATATGACATCGAGGGACCTATTTCCTTCCAAGTCTTTTAATTATGCAAATGTTTAATATTTCCCAAATACCTTATTATTGAATTGGCCTCTACCAATTTAATTATTATAACTTTATCTGGCTTTTAAATACATTATTGTTTTTGGCGGGATCTATATTTTTGAATTGTGTGAAGAAACAGTAAGAGAGAGTGAGAGACCAATAATCGAGAACGACCGTTTTATTACATTTTTTATTCTGTTCGTCACCATGCTCTAGAAATACCAAAAGTCTCTTCCTGGTATTTTATAGTATGTTGTTCGTTTGTCTGCGTACCGGTCTTTAAAACAGCGCTGCCGAAAAGTGTTTCTCGACTATTGACCTCTCGCTATCTCTCACTGCTTAGAAACGCTGTTCGCGTGTCTGAGTACGGAGCTTAAAGGAAAACGAGCATTTGACAGCTCCATCAGAGCTTTTTATTCAGAAAAAAACTTTTCGAACGACTCGGACTTCGGGAAATTAACAGAACCATATTTTTTTTAATCTCTTTAATGATTTTGAAAATATTTTTCAAAATAATAAAAAACAACTGTGTATTAGGAAATTGTTTGTGGAACAATGCATTAAGTGCACAAATGAAAGTAGCGTGTATTCATTATGGTTTGATATAAATAATGAATGTTATGGACATTAAATAGACCTCTTAAACAAACTTTTTAAAGTTTTACTTTTTAAGCACTGCAAATGGACTGTGATAGCTGATAAGCTACGTACTCACCAGCGCTAGAATTTGTAACGGCGCCTGAAGAAAATTATAGATATTATTATTATTTTTTTTTTTATGTTTGAAAGTATGCCCTTGAAGCTATATATTTGGGCGGAGTTGCCAACTAATTTTACTGCTGAAATAGATCAGCTGCATCAGGGTCGCAATTAAAGCAGACCTTGATTCCGAGGAACTTTTTACACCTTCGTAGTGACGGCAAGCTGCCGAGGTAAGCTGCAATGTTTTGACAAGTGTTCAGGCGGGTTATTTTTAACGCCGTTCGTCTCGCAGATTTCTGCGATCCGCCCGGATTGGCTAGCCGCTTGGACACTCGGATTAGAGAGCCGCTTTGGACACCCGGAGTCGCTGTGAGTGCTGTTAAGCACGCCCTACGAGGAACATAACCGACGAGCACGAAAAGATCGACGGATTCTCAGAGTGCCCACCGGAGCACCCTCGCGCCGAGGCGGCGAGAGACGTGCGCATGTGCTAGGTGTCCACAGGAGCACCCCTTTCAAGCGGATCAGCGGAGCTAACCACTGCTGCCATAGTCCCACAGATGTAAACAAACGCTGCCAAAATCTTAAAGGAGCGATTGTAAAACTCCGCGAATAAAGCCGCGGCCAGCGGAGCACCCGTTTTAGTTAGCCGACCTAGAACCGTTATTTTTCCAAGTTTTTGTTACAACTTTTTTGTCAGCGCCGCTAGCGCAGGAGGTGCCGTTTAAGTGAATAAGGGGAATGTAGACCCACAGCTACACCTCGGATGGCAATAGGCGATTAACTTGGCCCAAATCCGCGACTTTAGGGTCCGTCTAGTGCACGTGAAAATTTTTCTTAGGGGTTAGGGAGAATCAGCTTGTGCATTTTCATTCGATGTCCAGTCTTTTCCACCTACTAGAGTGAGTATGTATGTATGAATTATGTAGTAAAATAAAACCATTCAAAATTTGTAAAGATTGGCATCTAATCAGCCCTAACCCGAATACATGTGCAGCTTCGGCCAAAATGCGCCACACACATACACAGATGTACAAGTACACTGAAGCAAAGTTTTGAATTATAATGAATAAACATATGTTAAATTAAATTATACAATAAGCGATGGGCAGTAACTCAGTGTATGGAGATATATTTAGGGTAAATAAATTAAAAGTAAATGTATAATCAAATATCATGTAACGCTATCGGTTTTAGGTAGGAATTAATATGAAATTAGTCATATAGAAGCCAATATAGGAATGCAGTGTATTTAATTAACCTTTGGCGAATCAGACTCGCTCTTCTTTTGCAGCCACCGCTCGGGAGATCGATCTTTCTGCGTTGGATTAATACCATGTGAGTTGCAACAAGACAATTATTGGTTATTTTATACCTTGCATTCTGAACTTGATAGATATTAAAAAAATACATACTAGATAACAAAAATAAAAGTTTATTAACAATGAAATAAAACAATTTTGCCCTGAAGCCGAACGCGAATTAATATGTTTAAATAAAAAAAATAAATTTTGTAATAAAGTTAAATCAAAACAAATTATTATAGTTTAAATGAAAAGTAATTTAGTTTCAAAGACAAATTAGATGCAAATTAAACTAAAAATGAATCGAGAATACACTGAGAGAAACAAAAGGAAATACCAGCGAATTATTATAAAATTTTAAGGCAAACAAAACAATTTAAAACTTTATTAAAGAACACCCATTGAAACTATACTACCTATGTCTATACAGTGAAACCTTTATTCAAATTTAAGGACATATCGCACTTCGTATACCTATTAAATAACTACTTATTCTATGCATACTTTTAATAGAAACTTAAATAAATTTAAAATTTAAATGAAAATTGCACTGAATTGAATTGAACTGAAGAACAATGAAGCCATAGCTAACATGATCCTCTCTTACTACTTTTGTTTATTTTTAAGTTTATCTCGAACTTTAGATTTTAATATAGACTATTAAATGAATTCTAACCGAACTATGGAATAATTATTTAGCTGAACTCTGCAGGTGATTCTGCAGTCGTAAGGGTATGAAAGGGATCACTCCGGCAATACTGGAACAAGGAGCGATCATAGGTTGGGCGGGTTACATGCGAGCGTAACAACATCCACGTCTTGCTTACCGAATTTCTCCCCCTCTTTCTTTGCTAAATTTTCACTGTCTCTTCTGGAATTAGTTCACATTTTTCCGGTTCCTCTACTAGATTTCCAATTATTTTCGTATGCCGTCGCAAGCACGCTCAATTTCTTGTTTAATAATAATAGCAACTACCAGATCTGGACGAGCAAGACCTCCACCCCCAAAGCCGACGAGCTAGAGCCGGATACTATAGCGTGCCCCGCGAGTTCTGATCTTGGTTTAACTGTATTATACAATCGTTGCACGTTACAAATTTAGAAACCAAATGAGTGCGAGCGAGAGACAAACACACTTTTTCGGCCCCTCTTAGCAAGGCGCGAGAGGTAGGAAATATCTGATAATTCCCCGCGACCCTTGCGAAATTGAGAAAAAACCCTATGGCGGGACTTTCCAGAAATAAATTGATTGACAATACAATTAAAGAAGATCAAATTATATGCAATCTTGACCATAAAATAAAAAAAAAAATTAAATAATATTAAAACAAAATGTAGTCATAAAATATTGATTTCATAGGAAAATAAGCAAATCTAACGAACAAATTACTTAACTTATGATTTCCAAAGCCGCGGGGCCAGCTCCCGATACCGCCGACGAGGACGAGCTGATCCTGGCCCTGCAGCTGCTGCTACTGCCACTGCTGGAGCAATATAAAAGGGCCAAAATCAGAATTTTAAAAATTATGGACAAGCTATATCCATTCCCTGCTCGTACATGACCAGTGGTCACCTCTTGGGATCCTCTTCTTAGTTGGCTGCCAACCCAATATGCTGCTGCTTCAGAGCATACGAGGAGTACAAGAAGGAGAATGAGCGCTGCCCCTCTTCGGGAAGTGGCAACGGGAATGGATGGCCCTGGACGACTGGACAAGCAGCCGCCGCCCTAGATACGCGTAAGCACGGGTTCCGTGGAGAACTCATGGATAGAGATCATGGCGCGGCAACTTAAGCGCCAATTTCGTGGCAGCAGTCGTCGTGGACGCGGATGTGCCCACCGATGACAATGGGCAGGGCGACACTTCGCAGGAGTTCTACGACTACAATGCGGAGAGACCCACTAGCGGCCAACTGGACTAGGAGGTGGATCAGCAGACGGAAGAGACCAGACACACAAAGATGCCTTCGGGTCAACACTCCGCAGCTGGAACTGAAGCATTATTTAAGTAATTTGTTCGTTTGGCCGCGTTTAATTTGAATAGAAACCAAGCACAGCTGACAGTATGGCCGTTTCGGCTGTTTCGTTTGGATTTTTGGTGAACACCATAAAACCGGTCACACTAGAAATATGAAACCCTTTTAGCTAGCTAAAGCCTAGTACGCAGACAGTAAAACAGTTCGCAACCCGAAAAAGATTTAATCTTTTTTCAGTGTGACCGCTTCTTAAAACGCTCATCGGCATTTTTGGGAGGTAAATGATGCGGTCATACCAATCTTGAATCAGCTGTTTTATATTTACAATTATTTATTTTATATTTAAAAGACAATACGCACAGACTTGTAGTTTCGTTTTGGAATAGCCCATTTGCGCACAATGACCACCAACGCCGTCGCCCAGATTCTCCCGACCATGCACAACCGCCTCTTTTTCTCCCTATTACTTGTCCAACATTCTTTCCTGCTGCTGCGCCCGGTTCTGTCCATTGCTGTACATGTCCTTTTCCAGCTTGGCAATGAAGGCTTTGTCCACCCAGACACTGCTCTAAGCAGCAGCCGGTGGTGGCCGTCGCCTCTGACCACTTCATCTCAGTCATCGAGCGTCACATCTCATAGTGCTCATCAACGTCATAACTAAATATGACATCGAGGGACCTATTACCTTCCAGGCCTTTATTTATTTCTTGCGCGTCTGTTTCTTAAGCTACGTACTCACTAGCGCTAAAATTTAGCAACCAAATGAGTGCGAGCGACAGACAAATACACTTTTTCGGCCCCTCTTAGCAAGGTCGTTACGCAGATGAGCTAAGAGAAATACTAGAATATACTAGAATGAACATCGCGCTAGATATTTTAAATCGGCTGAGTCTTCGCAAGGGTGGCGCGAGAGGAAGGAAATTTCGATAATTCCCCGCGACCCTTGCGAAACTGAGACAGGCAATTGGAAACAAAACCCTACGGCGGGACTTTCCAGCTGGGGATAATTAATTTATTTACAATACAATTAAAGAATATCCAATTATATGGGATCTTGACCTTAAAAAAAAAATATATATATATTTAAACAAAATTAATTCTTAAAATATGTGATTTCACAGGAAATAAGCAAATCAAACGAACAAATTACTTAAATTATAATTTCCAAAGCCGTGTGGCCAGCTCCCGATGCCGCCGACGACGACGAGTTGCTCCTGGCGCTGCAGCTGCTGCTACTGCCACTGCTGGATCAATATAAAAGGGCCAAAATCAGAATTTTAAAAATTATGCACAAGCTATCTCCATTCCCTGCTAGTCCATGACCAGTGGTCACCTATTGGGATCCTCTTCTTAGTTGGCTGTCAACCAAAAATGCTGCTGCTTCAGAGCATACGAGTACAAGAAGAAGAATGAGAGCTGCCCGTCCTCGGGAAGTGGCAACGGGAATGGTAATGGCCCGGGACGACTGGGCAAGCAGCCGCCGCCCTAGATACGCGTAACCACAGGTGCCGTGGAGAACTCATGGATAGAGATCATGGCGCGGCGACTTAAGCGCCATTTTCGTGGCAGCAGTCGTCGTGTACGCGGATGTGCCCAACGATGACAATGGGCAGGGCGACCAGTCGCAGGTGTTCTACGACTACAATGCGGAGAAATCCACCAGCAACCACTGGACAATGAGGTGGAGCAGCAAACGGAAGAGACCAGACACACAAAGATGCCTCGGGTCAACACTCCGCAGCTGGATCGATCTACAAAACTATCGAATACATACAATATTATATTACATAACAAGATGTTCACACTTAATGCTACTTACTTAAATCATAACAACATGGTCACACTTAATATTACTTAATATATATATGTTAACAAATATTATATAATATAAGATAATAATACAAAATATAATTAATGAAATAAAAAATATATAACGAAAAGCAATAGTAATTGGCGCATTAATTAGAAGCTTGACAGCAACCATAGGGTTTTGCCTAAGTGCGAGGAAGACGACTATACGGCACTTTCAATGAGAGATGTAATACATTAATTGCTCATTACTTGAAAAACTTATCAGTTTACCGAAAAAAATACCAGACAAAAAAATGAGTTCGATAGAATATACCGTCTGTAATTCATTAAATTGTATCTAAAAAGTGTATTAATGTCTCATTAGACAAAACGGTCTCACAGAATATATTGGTTTTTGCTGAAGGCTTGCCATAATTTTCAGCAACTATACTGCACAAAAGCAAGATAAATACACAAAATAAATAAGTTTTGGGTGGCATGGGTTTTCCGCCGTGAAATTGTGTAATTATTATGAATTAACTAAATCTATGTACACGAGCGGGTGTAATAATCAGTGTAAGGGCTTTCATATAAATTTCTGCAGGAGTGTTTGCACGAGGACTTCAGAAATTGATAATTATGTACTGCGAATTCTGGCCATTGTTATTGTTTACCTTTTAAATTAGTCTGACCGCAGTCGCAGTACGAAAAAAATCCGAACCAAAAAAGACATAGTTGTCTCTTTCAAGGTTCTAATGAAGTAGCTAATTAATGAAAACTTGTGCCCTGTATCATAGCCGTATTAATGAAGTTTTTAATACAGTGTCATAATGCTATTAGGAAACTAGCTTAAGTGGGAAACATGGAAATGTTTTAATGTGTAAAATTAAAAGTCGGCTCGAAGGTCATATCTTGTAAATATATATCTCCATTACAATTTTAATATAATAATGTAATTTTAAAAAAAGTCAATTATATTCATATGTTCAAATGTAATAATAAATATAAAAATGGGAATTTATATAAATAATAATACATTATTTAATATATTAAGTATATAAAATAGTTAATGCATACTTAAGCTGTAATAAGCTAATACATCGATTAAACTTTTATTTTCTGTATGCAGTGCATACTATGCACACACACCCCCACCCCTTTTTCTACTGCTGTAAATTAAATTAAATTTTTTTTCGTTGCCCTGAGTCATACAAGCAAGCGATTTATATTTTCAGATTTTTACGCTCTTAACTTTGTGCGAGCGCGCTGAGAGCGAAGAGAGCGAAATTCTCGTCGCAAGGCCGTTCGGCATCTGATTAATTATACCTGGTATAAAAATATAAATGCCTGCGCTCCTCAAACCTGTCTAGTACCCTTTTTCTAAACAGTCCATCCATGTGATACATAATTTAAAAACTTTCATTTAAAACCGCGATTCCCACAAAATACATCCACCAGCCGTCATTCGATAATAGCTGATTTAAACATCATAACATAATCAAAGATTTTACAGTCTGATTTTCGTGACCTGTATTTTCATTTTTAGTAATTTGCGCCAACTCGAGGTCTATAGTCAACCTGATCTTCATATACAGAAATCTGATTTGTTGTTATTAATTGCCAGATACACAGATCGTTTTTGTCAGAAGACAAATGCAGCAGGTTTGTTTATACAACCTGTTTCACTCTTACCAAGGATATCATCAGTGAACTTTGATGCTGATCGAACTTCAACACTAATGGCGACATTATATACTAGTACCTTGCTGAACCCGGACTTGGGAATCTGTAAGATCACAAGATTGGCCGCGCTTAATGATGGAGGCCAGAAGGGGCAGTTTTTATTTCCCAACCGTTTTTCCCCGTGTTCTGCTCAATGTTGTGTTATGTCCGAAATACCGAGTGGCGACGGACCCATCGATAGGGGGAGGGTGGCAGGTCCGAACTATCGGTAGAGATCTGGCTAGAAGTATCGTACGACTTCTGCATTCAACACAGGAAAGGGTCAGAAAACGTTGTAGCGGATACCCTATCCAGGATGGTGGAATCGGTTGAGGAAGAAGGGGACGACTGAGTGCTTGAATTTCAGACCGTAGAGTTCGAATCAGAGGAGTATAATGAGCTTCTACGTTCTGGCCGGAACACAAAACTGTATTCGGCTTTGTCCCTAAATAAGTTTATGCAGGAAAAGAACTCCGTGGCAAGTTCTCCGAACCAGGAGAGATGGAATGTTTAAGAGCCGCAGTCTCGCGGCGTACGGTGGTAGTTGATGATGATGAGGGTCCACGAATAGTCCACGCAGAGCAAACAAGAGAAACTGTTTCTGCACTGTCTCTAGTATAGCTTGATGAACCTGATATTGAAGAGACGACACACATGAACAATTCTCAAGTATGGGCCGGACTAGAAAATAAAAAAGATGCTTGGTTATGTAGGGATCATCAAATTCCTTTGACCAACGCTTGACAAAGGCAAGTACACCCCTAGCTTTGTTTACTGTTATGGTAATGTGCTCAGGAAAGTTTAGGTCGTGGCAAAATAATACGTTCCAACCCGCTTGTTCCCAACGAGTAATTTATAAGGAAAGAGTTTTTACGATAGAATGACATGAAATTGCATTTAGAATGGTTAAGGAACAACTTGTTATCGTTACACCATGTGTTAAGATTATTTAAGTCCTCTTGAAGCCATAAGTGCGACAGGGGGCTCGTAAGATTTAAACACAGTTTCACATCATCAGCGTACATAAGCACCGGTGAATTGTAAATAATATTTGGCAGGTCGTTTATGAACAGACCAAACAGGACAGGACCAAGGTGACTGCCTTGGGGAACACCTGATGTAACAAAGACAACATTCGACAATGTGTTGTTGAATAAAGCTCTCTGTGTTCGTTGAAGTAGGTATTTGGAAAGCCAATCTAATAAATTTATGGATAATAAATATAGAAATCCTAACAATTAAAGTTTCATAAGCAGTAGCGAATGATTGACAGAGTCAAAGGCCTTACTAAAATCGGTGAAGATAACATCCGACTGCACTTTGTTATTAAAACCATCTCGTATGATTGGAATAAATTCCAGGAGGTTGGTTATCGTCGACCGACGCTTCATAAATCCATGCTGAGAAGGGCTCATTATTGAAGAACATTGATGCAGCAGCTGAAAGGTTATTAGTTTTTCAAATCATTTGGGTATGGCACTGAGCTTCGAAATCTCTCGGTAGTTAGAAATATCCGACCTACTGCCGTTCTTATGGAGAGGAATGATAAACGATTCCTTCCACAAATCAGAAAAGAATGGACCTGACAGGGCACTGGCGCATTTTTTGAGGAGACAACTAGGAATAAGATCGGGACCGGCAGAAAATGACGATTTCTTGTTCATTAGACACTGATAAATGTCGTCTACGTGACTTATTGGCATGTTGATAGAATTTGAGTGTGGGAGCGAATACGAATAGGTGGAAGAATTATAAGGACTATGTTGATTGGAAGAAATTAGCATATACATTAGAGTTGTCTAGATCATTAAAGCCTTTTGTATTATTATAATGAAGAGATGAAGGAAACAAAGATTTTTGTTTTGAATTTACAAAAGCGAGGAATTGTTTAGGGTTGTCGAAAAACTCTCTTTTGCAACGGTTCAGGTAGTTATTGTAACATGTAGTGTTATGAGCCAAAAATTTGGAACGAGCAATCAGATACCTGGAATGGTCGAGTTGAGGGTATTTTTGATATTTTTTTAACAACCTAGATTTCATGTTTTTGAGATAACCTGCGCGAAAACCATTGAGGCTTGTTAGAGGGTTCCGCGACAGGATACGACGGAACATGCGCATTAATTGCTGAGTTCAGCAATTCGTAAAATCCCCAAATGACTGGAGGTGATTCTTCGGAGTCCATGAAAGACCAGTCAGCGTGAGAAAGAACTGTGTTCATTTCAGTAAACGCAGCTCTTCTGAAGCAGTGAAAGGTTCTGGGTTCGATTTCAGGTAAGATAATTTCAGGCGATATAGACTCTAAAAGAATCTCCAAAGTTGGATGATACTTGTCTTCCGGCAATGATAATGGTTGCATTCGTGAAACGAAACCATTAGCAAATTCGGATGCAAAAACCAGATCAAGAAATTTGTTGTTGCAATTACCCACTGAGTTAAGCTGAACCAATGACAAATCCAAAACACCCTGAACAAACTCGTGGGGCGTGCTAGGAACGGAAGCGTTACTATCCATGTATGACAACCATGAAAGAGCAGGGAGATTAAAGTCCCCTAATGTGACAAGGTGATCATTATCACCAAGCAAAGAGAATATCTCTTGGATATGTAATAAGTGTTGCATATATATATTGAAATCGGATCGAGGGGGAATATATGAGCATGTGACAAAAATACTGAAGTCCGGAAATTAAATTTGAACACAGATAAATTCAATTATTGGATCATTTAAATTTGGTAGAATAATGAATTTCGACAATAAATCGTTTTTTACGGCTAGGAGAACACCGCCCCCAGTGCGAGTGGGACGATCACATCGATAAATAATATAGTTGTTACAGAGAATTTTATTGTCCGACACTGTCGAATTTAGCCAGGTCTCCGTAAAGGCAATAACGTTGGCATCAAAGGATACACTATTGGAGTATATTTTGCTAAGTTTACCTAACAAACTACGAACATTTTGATAGTGTATGCAAAAAGATTGATTTAGTTTTTTGAATTGGTCAAAGTACTTTGGGAGCTACGAGCATTACTGTGATTTTTATTCTTATTGACGAATTCATGTACAATGGCAAACTCTGGCCAAATATTGGTATCAAGAACTCTAGGTAGAATGAAATCAGAAAGATCAATCTTAAAAGAAGATATGTTACGTCTCAATTTAAAATTAAACTTGGTAACAGAGAAATCAGTTGCAGAAAGGTTTAACTTGTGGCTAAGGTGGGTTATAATGTCTTTAACCGTAGCATCCGGGTTTAAGCGTGACACAAACACCGATTTAGTCGGAGCCACTCCAGCAATCGGTCTTGGGGTGCGTTGAGCAACTCCAGTTAGTTGTCCGGAACAATGTGTGAGCGATCCATTAGGTTCAGGTTGCGGGAGGGCAGCCACTTGGCCCGACTGAGCCTGTGGTGTAGTTAAAAAAAACATAGGCAACGTACTTGCAGTAGGTGTTCCAATAGGATTCATACAGGCCACATTATGTGGTATTTTTCTCTTAGGCGACTCACTTAAGAGTTAGAGGCCAAGAAACTGAGACTCGATGGCAATGAATTTTTCGTTAAGGGCTGCGAAATCCTTACGTACATCAAGAAAACCATTTCGGAGCTGTCGAGCCAAGAGCTTAAGCTGTCAAATCCAGCGCAGATTGAAGATAGGCAAAATAAGGAGCAGCAACAACAGCAACAGCAGAGTAGTTCGGGAGAGCAGTCCAGGAGAGCAGTCCAAAACCGAGCATAGGCAGCGTCAGTGCAGCGATCCAGCGAGAGTAGGTTCTGAGCAGACAAATTTGGGAGAGCTGTCAGATTGATAGCAATCAAATCCCGCGCAGTTGAAGAACGACGACCGCAAGTAGAGCAATTCAGAGAGAGCTTTACAGCATCAGCTGAGTATTCGTAAGAGCAGTCCAGGAGAGCGCAGCAACGTCAATGCGGCGATCCGGAGAGAGATGTAACAGGAGAAAGAGCAGCAAGAGCTGTGTAACGGGGTCTATGTCCAAAAACAAAACACTAGGCGGTCTCTTGTATGAGGACAGTATATTCAAATTTATAAATTGTTATAGACTGGCAAGGTAGAAACTTTTTGCGGTCCGATGGTAACGTAATTAAAAGAAACGTTCCCGGCTTATTTCAATAAAATCAAAGACAACAATTTTAAATGACTCTTTACAGGCGAATCAAAATAATTCCATTGGCCAGGCATGGTGTCCCAGGTACGGAGCTTTATTCGGGGCTGTGAGCTATGCAAGGAGTCAAAGCCATTGTATGGAGGACCTTAGCCAGGGTTGGGAGATGAAACCATTACATATAGACCATTCCAGAAGCTGTATATTGACATTCTGGGCAACTATCCTCGCTCCAAGAAGGGTCATGCCTATATTTTTATTGTGGTCGATCATTTTTCCAAGTTTGTATTCCTAAAGGCGATGAAGAAGGCGACAACGGTGGAAGTCGTCAAGTTTTTGACCAAGAAGATTTTCCATACCTTTGGAGTGCCGGGAAGCATACATTCGGACAACGGAAAACAGTTCCTGGCGAAGCGGTTTCAGGAGATGATCGAGCAGTACAGAGTACGGCACGTCAAAACAGCGCCCTACTCCCCTCAGTCGAACGCAGCAGAACGGGTCAACCAATCGGTCCGGGCATCCTGGCATACCTCGAGGAAGACCACAGGGATTGGGATCAGTATCTCCCGGAGATAGTGGTGGCCTTGAGAAGCTCGATCCACCAAACTACGGGTGTGACGCCATATTTTACCTTGTTTGGGCAAAATATGTTTACAAACGGAGCAGATTACCAGTTGGCACTGAAACTTCAGGCATTGGAGGACAATGAGCTCGAGTGTCTGGAGTCAGGAGAGAGGATGGCGATTATTAGGGACACCATTAGAAAAAACCTACATGAGGCGCATGAAACGCGTGCGAGATTTGTTGCGTACGCCGGTTAGGGCCGACGTGAATCATTTGGTTAACGCGGAAGAAAATCAAGAAAAAGCCAATGCACTAATGCTCTAGAAAATCAACACGGGCAAGATTGCACAAAAATTTGGCTCTGGCAGATGACACCGCCCAAACTCGCCAAATTGGGCCATGCAATCAGCTGCAACCCAGCATTGCCGATTTTGATGAACTAGCAAACATTAGAACAAAGACGACCCAAATATAACTCCAGCCAATAGGCGAAAAGAGGAGAATGGATGACACTAGGTGAGAACACTTGTGTTCCATTCCGGAGATTCCTAGGCAATACTTGGCACAGTCTTTGGATATAAAAGACCCCAATATAACCGTACTGGGATAGTCGAAGTCAGAGCTAAGGACGGGAAGTCTGTTCGGAAAGACTCGAAATCCCCCAAGAACAAAGTAAATGCGTACAAAGCGCATAAGTTTAAAAGTCGGATAGCTTTTTGCGACCGCGGAAAATGTGCGACGCAGTCAACATCCCGTCGAACAGTGCCGCGTACCATGTGAATCATAATGGACCTATGTTAGCAGTACTACGAGTAAAACAATCTGCCGCATCCAAAAGTGAATCCGGAAGGACATTCAAAATTTTGCAATAAACTGTGCAACTACCCGTATCACTAGGAATAGCCTAAATCCTTCAACAACAACTCCAATCTTCAAAATCATAAAAACCTGATGGATGCCTCTGATAGCCAAGAGATCGAACAGGTAATCGAGGAGCATCGGTCAATATGAAGGAGCAACCAATTCACCAACAAATAACGTTCAATAACGACATAACAAAAACAATCTGACAACAAAAATATAAAAGCAAAGCCGCCCCAACAATTTCCTGAACATATAAACTCCTTTCTCAGCATCAATACACTTCCTATTTTTTTTATCATTAAGTAAAAAGTTTGTGCATTTAGTGAATTTATTACCCCAAAAACAATGCACGATATTATATATATATATATATTCTTAATTCTGCCTAACCTTCCAACAAATAAAAACCTCAACTCCGGAACGAGAGCTCTCAACGATGGAATAACAGAGGGTGAGTCAACGGGACATTTTTTCCCAATACTACCAGACATATATATATATATATATATATAATCGTGCCCCCATATACACTATCTACCTTATGAACAAAATATTAGCTTCCCAAAATACACTATATTCTAAACACACCTAAATATTAATTACACAATTTAAATCAATTCAGAATAACTATAACACAATGTCCAATACATGTTTGAACTACCTTTATAATAAACTTGTAATGTGAACTTAAAACAACAAAAATGCATTAGTAGAAACCCATTAAAAGGGGGGCTTTGGAACTGGAAGACTGGGTCAAGAAAATTTCATAACTTTTGACGAACGATATGTACAAAAGGGGATCGTATTGCACGGCCAGCGACGATCCAACGGCGCTCGAAGTTTGCGAATGGGGAGGGAAAACGGCCAAAACATAGCCCGATCGTTTTCACGATCAAGCTTAAATATGCTTGCGGGGCAATGTGGACAGAAAGACAGACTGACGAACGATTTCTTCTATGCTTCAAGCACGTAAATAATTGTTCTGATTACGTTTGGAGAGGATAGTGGCGTCCAAAGAACCCACCCCAAATTCGGCGAGCTCAGCTGCACAAATCGTGTCTGCTATCCGGGCGGCCACTTCCTCAGCCCTACGTCCTCCAAGGACTGAGGCACAACGACAACACCGACGTAACAGAAATGGCGCCCAACTCAGGCAATATCCTTTCATCCTTATTGCCAAAAACTTATTTTCTTTGACGAGCAAAACCTTAGTGTTCAGATTAACAATTTTTAGTACTGTTTCATGAATTTAGAGATATCAGAGCGGATCCCTTTGGTGTCTAAATTTGCTAACAATCTTCATAACATTTGCTGGGAATTTAATTTATACATCAAATATACATTTTCTGTGTGTGCTTTTAAAGTCACAGTTGGTGACTCACAGACTAGTATCAGAAGATGAAGGCCTTCCGATCTGACACTTGTAGTTTTTGAATTGGCATTTGATTTGAAGACCCTTTTTAAATTTTAAATATTAAATTCAATACTTGAACAATAGTTACTCGTTAAAAGAAATAATACCATAATAACTTCTTTATAAAAGTGCAGACCATTTTTAAAAATATTTAACGTAACCAAACTTTGCTGCGCTTCCTGGCCGACGCTATCCATTGTACTAGGCTAAGCCAGGTCTCTCGCGAGGTTCGAGTCCAGGAAGAGCAGGGTCGCAAGCGAATAACGGCGCACCACCAACCGGTCTTAATAGTATCCAGTCATCGCCATAATATAGCCGCCATCATCGGTTGGGGTAGCGGTTCGTCATCATTTGTCGATCCAGTACTGAAGGGGGTGGGGGAATGACCGTATCCGTACAGCCGACGCTATCCATTGTACTAGGCTATGCCAGGTCTCTTGCGAGGTTCGAGTCTGTACGGTTACCACGACTAACGGACGGGACGACAGTATTTATCTCTCTGGCCGACGCTATCCATTGTACTAGGCACAGAACCAGGTCTCTCGCGAGGTTCGAGTCCAAAGAGAGAGGAGCAGGGAGGCAATTCCTTACGCCTGTCTGGAATAAAGCTCCATCCGTCTGCATGTGAGTGAGTCTACCTGTTTCCGACGACAGGGGGGAGGGGGTTCGGAGAGAACAGCAGTCCAATGTACAATGTACTGCCAAGGAAGAGGTCAAGTGGGCGCAGAAGGAACTGATCACTCTGGTGGAGGGCAGTTGAATCCGTTCAGCGAATTCACTTGAATAGGGATTATTTGAAATTTTATTTGGGGCTTAATTTCGGACGATTCTTGACCTATACCAATACCCAGGAGTACCAGCGCACCCCGTTTTGAATTACACAATTTTTATTCGTCATAAAAACTTTTGCGGCCAAGCAAAAATATTGAAGCACACGAAAACAAAAGAAAAAAAACTTAACAAAAGCCAACAACGCGCAAACACGTATAACTATATCGTATTACAAATAGCTAAATAAACAAACGCAAATAAAGAAGTACCGCGATTACACGGCAGGGTGGTCGATCGGTTATATATACAATATTTTAACATATGGCAGGAGATAAGAAGAAGAAGAGGGTTACACTTAATCTACCTCCGGTGAGAACATTCCGAGCATCAACACTGGCGGCTAGAGAAGCCAGACAAACCAGAAAAGAAACACCAGCAAGAGTTAGCGTATCGCCAGTTGACGAAAACAACCAGTCGATAAGCTTTAATAGCAAACTAAATAACTTAGGGAGTTTAGCCGATTGCAGCAGCGTCATCATGGACGATTCCGAAGGAGCTGTAGGAGGGGAACACCTCGATTTAGGACTACCGCAAGGGCGGTCCAGTATTCTTCCAAATAGTCAGGGAGCTAGGCCCAGACATAGCGATGACAACAACCGACTAGAGCGAATGCTTCCCGCATTGATTGTGTCAAATAATGAGATGAAGGCAACCATGACAACGAGGATGGCCGAAATGCAGGAGGAAGTCATCAGCCTGCGGTGTCCTTGGTACAGCCAAGGAAGAGCCCAAAACCCAGAGGAAACCCCGAGGTCAGTTCGACGCCTCAGAGACACGGAGCCGCGCGGCATGGCCAACCAAGACAGACATCAGCAGCAGCTAACCAACCAATACCGAGTCCTAGAGAGAGAGCCGCTGAAAACCAGCACAATCCCAGCGCTGGAGGCAACGAAACACAGCTTAGCAGCTATACAGGAACTCGACCAACACGCCTGGACAAATGGAACCTAAAGTTTGATGGGTCCAGTAGGGGCATGTCAGTGGAGAGTTTTCTGTTCCGAGTAAGTCGCTTAACGGAAATGAACGGGTACACTGTTGATCAGATATTTAAAGAATTTGACTGTTTATTGAGTGGTACCGCAGCCAAATGGTACTGGCAGTTGATGGAGGACCGAGCCGATTACTTTGAATTCGGATATTTGGACTTGACTAGCGAAATGACCAAGGCGTTCTCAACGTCCGAAAACGACTACGTGACCATTAAGGAACTTATGGAACGGCGTCAAGGATACAATGAGAGTTTTGATGATTTTATTGCAGCCATGCATAGCCTGCAATTCAAATTGAAGAACAAGATTCCGGAAGATAACTTCGTCGGAATATTGAAGGAAAATCTTAACGCGCAAATGGGAGCATTCCTACTGACCTCACCAATAAATACATTGGCGGCATTTAAGAAAGAGGGAAGCCGAGTCGAGGAATGGATCCGGGAGAAACGAGCTCGCCCTAGACATATAAATGAGATCGCAGAAGAGCAAATAGACGACACAGAAGCTGAAGAATATCCGGTTGAGGCATATAAAGAAGCCGTCCACCTCAGAACAACGTAGGAGCATCGTTTGGACGAGGAAACGCATTTGACAGGAAGCCAGGTGGGAACTCATATTCAGGTAGGAGGGAACAAGACTCCGGGAAAGAATGTACATCTCCTTTCCATACCTAACTATGTTACACTTGTAACAAGCCACCGGACTTCTATCGGAAACGCGGAGGAACAGAAGGAGCCAGGTGCCAAGCGCGATTTCATGACACCGCCTGCAACTATTGCGGCAAAAACGACTCGTATCATTACAATAAATATTCCAATACTTCACAATAGCCCAAAATCAATATACAAATGTCAGCCCGGCTTGTTCAGTCGATAGAGCAGGAGACTCTTAACCTCAGGGAATGGGTCGAGGCCCACGTTGGGCGCGTAAAAACAACATAACCGCCTGTACGTTAATTTTTTTTACGGGATCATTCCATGCTGATCAGCATCGACGACCCCTAGCCTCCTACGCACGCCGGTTAGGGTCGACGTGAATCATTTGGTTAACGCGGAAGAAAATCAAGAAAAAGCCAATGCACTAATGCTCTAGAAAATCAACACGGGCAAGATTGCACAAAAATTTGGCTCTGGCAGATGACACCGCCCAAACTCGCCAAATTGGGCCATGCAATCAGCTGCAACCCAGCATTGCCGATTTTGCTGAACTAGCAAACATTAGAACAAAGACGACCCAAATATAACTCCAGCCAATAGGCGAAAAGAGGAGAATGGATGACACTAGGTGAGAACACTTGTGTTCCATTCCGGAGATTCCTAGGAAATACTTGGCACAGTCTTTGGATATAAAAGACCCCAATATAACCGTAGTGGGATAGTCGAAGTCAGAGCTAAGGACGGGAAGTCTGTTCGGAAAGACTCGAAATCCCCCAAGAACAAAGTAAATGCGTACAAAGCGCATAAGTTTAAAAGTCGGATAGCTTTTCGCGACCGCGGAAAATGTGCGACGCAGTCAACATCCCGTCGAACAGTGCCGCGTACCATGTGAATCATAATGGACCTATGTTAGCAGTACTACGAGTAAAACAAACTGCCGCATCCAAAAGTGAATCCGGAAGGACATTCAAAATTTTGCAATAAACTGTGCAACTACCCGTATCACTAGGAATAGCCTAAATCCTTCAACAACAACTCCAATCTTCAAAATCATAAAAACCTGATGGATGCCTCTGATAGCCAAGAGATCGAACAGGTAATCGAGGAGCATCGGTCAACATGAAGGAGCAACCAATTCACCAACAAATAACGTTCAATAACGACATAACAAAAACAATCTGACAACAAAAATATAAAAGCAAAGCCGCCCCAACAATTTCCTGAACATATAAACTCCTTTCTCAACATCAATACACTTCCTTTTTTTTATCATTAAGTAAAAAGTTTGTGCATTTAGTGAATTTATTACCCCATAAACAATGCACTATATTATATATATATATATATATTCTTAATTCTGCCTAACCTTCCAACAAATAAAAACCTCAACTCCGGAACGAGAGCTCTCAACGATGGAATAACAGAGGGTGAGTCAACGGGACATTTTTTCCCAATACTACCAGACATATTTTTATATATATATATAATCGTGCCCCCATATACACTATCTACCTTATGAACAAAATACTAGCTTCCCAAAATACACTATATTCTAAACACACCTAAATATTAATTACACAATTTAAATCAATTCAGAATAACTATAACACACTTTAATGTCCAATACATGTTTGAACTACCATTATAATAAACTTGTAATGTGAACTTAAAACAACAAAAATGCATTGGTAGAAACCCATTAAAAGGGGGGCATTGGAACTGGAAGACTGGGTCAAGAAAATTACATAACTTTTGACGAACGATATGTACAAAAGGGGATCGTATTGCACGGCCAGCGACGATCCAACGACGCACGAAGTTTGCGAATGGGGAGGGAAAACGGCCAAAACATAGCCCGATCGTTTTCACTATCAAGCTTAAATATGCTTGCGGGGCAATGTGGACAGAAAGACAGACTGACGAACGATTTCTCCTATGTTTCAGGCACGTAAATAATTGTTCTGATTACGTTTGGAGAGGATAGTGGCGTCCAAAGAACCCACCCCAAATCTGGCGAGCTCAGCTGCACAAATCGTGTCTGCTATCCGGGCGGCCACTTCCTCAGCCCTACGTCCTCCAAGGACTGAGGCACAACGACAACACCAACGTAACAGATTTTTCGATCGCAGGACGAGAGAGGTAACGTTTCACCCCGGTCAAGAGGCGTTTCGAAGGAATCATATGCTGAGCGACTTCGAAAGGTGCTTCAATGCGAAGTTCGCAAGAAAGTTTTTGAAATGCAGGATTCGGAGTCCAATAGATAATAACATGTATGAGGTGGAGGACATGAATGAAAAACTGGCAGGAGTGGTTCACGTCAAAAACCTCAAACAATAAGGTAAACTACGGCAGTGGATATCGCCCTACAACCTGGAGGAAAGAATGACCATCGAGGAGGACTTGGAAGAGAAAGAAAAATATAAATCGGACATCTTTTAACAAAGGGGATCACTTGCTCAGGAGTATCACGCTGGAACAGCGGGCGAGGCGACGGTGCCGTGGGCAGGCTTGATTGTGAATTGGGATGTTCGTGTGGGTCTTCCGCGTTGGGCACTGAAAAATCCAGAGGTCGTGCGCTGAGCCTGGTCAAATCGGTATCCTTTCTTCCTTCATCTGGCTTCCAAAGCTTGAAAATTTTTCACTTCCATTATTTGTTGCTGACATCGTATAATTTCGGTGTGGTGTTATGTCTGAAATACCGAGTGGCGACGGACCTATCGATAGGCGGAGGGTGGCAGGTCCGAACTATCGCTAGAGATCTCGCTAGAAGTTGCGAGATAGGTCGGAACGGGGCTGCCAACCGGAGCCATTTTTAAATTGTGCGCAGCACAAGGCTTGCGCTTCATCCGTTGTTTCAAACCGGGCAGACGAATTTGAGGAGAGTCAGAGTGCAGTCCTGCGGCTCCGCAACGAAATTTATGAAGTGCAGCCAGGATAAAAGAAAATATAAACAGATTGCGAGAGCCGCCCGCCAGTGTGCGAACAATTTTAACAAGTGGGAGCGGACCCCAACTCAAAAAAGAAAACTGGGAAGCCGGGTTGGCGAAACATCCAAGTGAGTGGTCATATCTAAGAAATAATAGCATAGAAAAATTCAAAATTTGTTTTGCTTTTATTTTTAGAGCCTACCAGACCCAAGGGACCTTCGAAGGAGGAGGCTAGAGAAAAATGCCAGGCCATTATTTTTCGGCCTTGCGCCATTCTTTTTTTTGCGGGCCCAAATTTGTTCTCTAATGGCTGCCGAATAATAATTTTGTTGTTGACTCGCGAAATTAAATTTTGGTGTGGTTGCTGGCCGAGAAAAAATCTTGTGTTTTTTGGCGGTGCTTTCTGGAGCTGCAAGTGGTCAGGCCAAATTTTGAAAAGCCGGCGGATTCATTTTTGTCGGCACTGTCCAAGCTCACAGCCGCAATCACAGCCACAGTTACATGCGTAAAATTGTTCGTCGCTTAGAAGACTGACACGCCTCCCTAGTGGCAGCACCGGGAGCCACCAAAGGCTTCAGAGAATTATTTTTTATAGTTTTTAGTCTGTTTAATTTTTTTGTATTTGTTAAAATCTGTGTTATTTATTATGCCGTTTAATTTATTTATTCATTTCATTTGTTTATTTTAGTTCTTTATATCCATATTTATTTCGATATTTTTATCCATTTTTATTTATTTTTTTATCCATATTTATTTATTTATTTAACAATATTTATTTATTTATATATCTGCCTTTATATATATTTTCTAATGATTCCGTTGTGAGTGGGCCCTTTCTAAAAAGTTACTTTTGAGTATAAAATCTGAATAATATCCTCTACAAATCTTCGGTTTTACCCCCAAATAGGGGATAGTAACCCACGACCCAAACCAGAGCTAGCCGAGACATGGCCCGAGCAAATAGCTTAACGCGCAAGACCAGTGTTGGTCATAACAGTTGTGGATGCGGAACAAGGGATAAAGTGCCGCGATTCATAGTGCTGTAGGGATGCAAAAACATCGATGCCACTATCGATAGTATCGATGTTTTTAAAAACGGCTATTCATCGATGATTTTTCCCCAACATCGATGTTTTCACTAAGAGAAAAAAACACTAAACAACCTGTACGTAACCTTGATAAAAGTGTAAGTTTTACTTATTTTTTAAGTTTTGATACAGATTATAATTTAATAATTTTCGCCCATCTTCAAGAAAATCGAAATAAAAATGTATTATTTCTTAATACAAGAACATTTTTTTCTAAAAACAAGGACATTTTTTTAAAACAAGCAAATGTTCCTTGAAATCAAGGCACTTCACATATTTTACATTTCTACACTCATAATAATTTTCGCCCTATCTTCAAGAAAATCGCAATTATTTCTAAAAACAAGGAAATTGTTCTTTAAACAAGAAAACTTTCCTTGGTTTTAGAAAAAAAAAATCTGTATAAAAAAAAGTTAATTTTTATGGCGGTTTTCTTGAAGATAGGATGAAAATTATAGTGAGTGTAAAATATGTACTGAAGTTCCTTGATTTCATTTCTTTGTATTATTCTTATGAAAATTTGATTTATGTTTTTTTTTAGATTTCGTAATGTTTTTTTTTTTAATAAATATAAGTTCAGCAAAACAATATTTTAATTACTATTTGGAGCAATTTTTTGGAAATTTTAAATAATTAAAAAAATGTCGATGCTGCAAACATTGATGTTTTCAACTCACTATCGATGTTTTTGCATCCCTATAGTGCTGCTACAAACAGTGTTGCAGGTGAAAATTTTGCTTTCGCTCTAAAAAATCTCAACGAGCGATATTTCCCCCTAATCTAATCTAGTCTTCCCCCAAATTCAAAAAATCGGTTAATTAAATTAATGTGGAATAAGCCAACATCAGCTGGCAAAACTTTTAAGCGATACAAAAAATTGTGTGTAGTATTTCTTTGGATATTTTCGCCAATTTAAGTGATTTCTGTGCTTAGCATTATTTATATTTAAAAAAAAAAAAAATTTATTGAGATTTTTTTTAAAAATTTTAAATTAATTAGTTTCGAAAAACCCTAAACTTTCCCCTACAAAATCTTCTCCAATAAAATTCTCCATAGGACGTCAAAAAACTCTAAATCTAGGGGAAAAACCTATGATCTGGGAACACTGGCCACAAAGATGGGGCGATCAATGTCAGTGTGCAGGGCGACACGTGGCAGGTGCTCTACAACTATATTCCGGAGATGTTCACCAGCGGTTGCTAACGTTGAAATTTTGATTTTTTTTGTTATACAGTTTTAAATTTGGTTTCGGCGAACGCAGACGAAATGTCAGCAAATAACGGAGACTTAATTGGAGCTCTAAAAAGCACTACCCATTTTTAAAAATTTGTGTTTTTTCTTTTCTTTTTTCCCAAAATACTAAAATGACTTATATATTTAAATATTATTTTTATTAATAACTATCAAACCCGGCGATCTCAATTTCGCTACCAGATGGCTTCGTTTTATCACTAACCATACAACATACTACCATGACTACTCATTTCATACAACGAAAATTGACACAACAATTTTTAGCGACAGGTCCCAGGCCTGTTAGCGGCGGGCCCCGTCGCTCTCTCGCGGCTCTCTTCGTTCTCTCATTCTTATGCCGCACACTGATTGCGAGAGTTCGCTCGTTCAGTCGCAGAGTGGCGCATCTTGAAGAAGGTTGGTCTGCGCTTGAATTCTTCTTTATATGTATGCGTGTTCATGCATTCACGTACACGGGTGCATGTGTGCGATCATTTCATTTCGACCCAGCAAGAATATTTTGTCCTTTGCTACTTTTCATACTAGGTACCCTAACAATATGGGCATATTCACAGGATGCAAATGCTAGATGGATTTATTTTAATTTTACTGAGGAAAAACAGTAAATGGCTGACAGAAACAATTTATACGAAAGGAAAAGCTGTATCAACAGCGAGTGCAAGAAAACAAAAAAAATTCTCAAACAGTAATAAGTTTCTTATAAAATGTCTCTTTTTGTTTGTATGTATAGGTGGTATTATTAGGTAGGTGGGGAACAAGGAGATTTTCAAAGCATTTTGGAATCTCAAGTCGACTCGTAAGTCTTCATTAAAGACTCCATTGCAATTGCAATGGCCTCCTCGTGGTGTTCACTGGAGACCGATTAAAATACATATATTAGTTACATACACCTGTGTTTACAACAATATTAACAAATATTGGTACATTTAATATTATTAAATTATTTTCATTAAAATATTATTTAAATAAAAAATAAAGATTTGTATATTGTTCCATTTACCTTTACAAAAATATAAAAAGTATTTTAGAAATTTAATCTAAATTAATTTTTTTAAGTTTTGAAAAAGTCTAAAAACTACTGTTTATACAAGTGTTTATACAAGTGTCCGGCAAAAAATATCAATAAAAATGTAAACAAAACAAAGCCAATCAGCTGTTTTTGTTTCTGCCCGCTCCCCTAAAAAGCAATCGTCGGTAGGGTATGCAGGCACCATCCGCTCGCATAACAACAATAACAGCTGATTTGATTTCTCAACCACATAAGAGCAGTCGGTGTTTTAAGTGACACCGACTGCAATATGCCCTGTTCCTATCTCAGTAGATGGATTTTTATTCATTCGAATACATACATATATGCAAAGCATTTCACTGCTGCCACTGATTTGAATTTGTAAACAAATATGAAATGTATGCTGATACATTAAGAAATATATTATAACACATGACATTCTTATGTTTTAACCCAATAGTGAATATGCCCATATTGTTAGGGTACCTAGTATGAAAAGTAGCAAAAGACCAAATATTCTTGCTAGGTCGAAATGAAATGATCGCACACATGCACCCGTGTACGTGAATGCATGAACACGCATACATATAAAGAAGAATTCAAGCGCAGAGCAACCTTCTTCAAGATGCGCCACTCTGCGACTGAACGAGCGAACTCTCGCAATCAGTGTGCGGCATAAGAATGAGAGAGCGAAGGGAGAGATACAGCCACTAGTAATAGCCTAAATCCTTCAACAACAACTCCAATCTTCAAAATCATAAAAACCTGATGGATGCCTCTGATAGCCAAGAGATCGAACAAGTAATCGAGGAGCATCGGTCAACATGAAGGACCAACCAACTTTCAATAACGACATAACAAAAACAATCTGACAACAAAAATATAAAAGCAAAGCCGCCCCAACAATTTCCTGAACATATAAATCAACGATGGAATAACAGATGGTTATATATATATATATATAATCGTGCCCCCATATACACTATCTACCTTATGAACAAAATATTAGCTTCCCAAAATACACTATATTCTAAACACACCTAAATATTAATTACACAATTTAAATCAATTCAGAATAACTATAACACAATGTCCAATACATGTTTGAACTACCTTTATAATAAACTTGTAATGTGAACTTAAAACAACAAAAATGCATTAGTAGAAACCCATTAAAAGGGGGGCATTGGTACAACTGGAAGACTGGGTCAAGAAAATGACATAAATTTTGACGAACGATATGTACAAAAGGGGATCGTATTCCACAGCCCGCGACGATCCAACGGCGCACTGTGGCTCGTTTTCTCAAAACACGTTGCAAAATTAATAACTTTTGATCTATTGAAGATATCTACTTAATTTTTTTTTTATAATAATTTATAGGTCTCCAAAAAAATTTAGGTTGTACGTTTTTTAGGTTACGCCCACCAAAAGAGGCGTAATTTATTCGGCAAACTAAAACTTTTGATTTTTTCCTATAAAAATACATTTGTCATAGGAATCAATGAACTTAAAAATTCAAAATGATTAAACATATATATTAAACATAATTCAGGTTTAAAATTGGTTCCTTAAAAGAAAAAAATATTATTTTTTTTTTGAGCTTAACTACTTTTTTAGAAAAATTATTTTTAATCTGTCGATTTAGCGAGTTTTTCTACCTTTTTGCAACTACAGAAAAATTGTCAAACTTTGAGCAGCGAATATAAATACTTTAAAAATTTTGTAAATTATAAAATTTTGGTTTTGAATAGTTTGATCAATTCCTAATTGAATGGTATCAAAAGATTTGCTAAATTCAACAATCCGAAATCCTACTTTTGCAACGAGTTTTCGGAAAATGCGCCACAGTGCGGCGCACGAAGTTTGTGAATGGGGAGGGAAAACGGCCAAAACATAGCCCGATCGTTTTCACGATCAAGCTTAAATATGCTTGCGGGGCAATGTGGACAGAAAGACAGACTGACGAACGATTTCTTCTATGTTTCAGGCACGTAAATAATTGTTCTGATTACGTTTGGAGAGGATAGTGGCGTCCAAAGAACCCACCCCAAATTCGGCGAGCTCAGCTGCACAAATCGTGTCTGCTATCCGGGCGGCCACTTCCTCAGCCCTACGTCCTCCAAGGACTGAGGCACAACGACAACACCGACGTAACAGAAATGGCGCCCAACTCAGGCAATATCCTTTCATCCTTATTGCCAAAAACTTATTTTCTTTGACGAGCAAAACCTTAGTATTCAGATTAACAATTTTTAGTACTGTTTCATGAATTTAGAGATATCAGAGCGGATCCCTTTGGTGTTCTAAATTTGCTAACAATCTTCATAACATTTGCTGGGAATTTAATTTATACATCAAATATACATTTTCTGTGTGTGCTTTTAAAGTCACAGTTGGTGACTCACAGACTAGTATCAGAAGATGAAGGCCTTCCGATCTGACACTTGTAGTTTTTGAATTGGCATTTGACTTTGAAGACCCTTTTTAAATTTTAAATATTAAATTCAATACTTGAACCATAGTTACTCGTTAAAAGAAATAATACCATAATAACTTCTTTATAAAAGTGCAGACCATTTTTAAAAATATTTAACGTAACCAAACTTAGCTGCGCTTCCTGGCCGACGCTATCCATTGTACTAGGCTAAGCCAGGTCTCTCGCGAGGTTCGAGTCCAGGAAGAGCAGGGTCGCAAGCGAATAACGGCGCACCACCAACCGGTCTTAATAGTATCCAGTCATCGCCATAATATAGCCGCCATCATCGGTTGGGGTAGCGGTTCGTCATCATTTGTCGATCCAGTACTGAAGGGGGTGGGGGAATGACCGTATCCGTACAGCCGACGCTATCCATTGTACTAGGCTATGCCAGGTCTCTTGCGAGGTTCGAGTCTGTACGGTTACCACGACTAACGGGCGGGACGACAGTATTTATCTCTCTGGCCGACGCTATCCATTGTACTAGGCACAGAACCAGGTCTCTCGCGAGGTTCGAGTCCAGAGAGAGAGTAGCAGGGAGGCAATTCCTTTCGCCTGTCTGGAATAAAGCTCCATCCGTCTGCATGTGAGTGAGTCTACCTGTTTCCGACGACAAGGGGGAGGGGGTTCGGACAAAACCTTCCTGTGGGAGAACAGCAGTCCAATGTACAATGTACTGCCAAGGAAGAGGTCAAGTGGGCGCAGAAGGAACTGATCACTCCGGTGGAGGGCAGTTGAATCCGTTCAGCGAATTCACTTGAATAGGGATTATTTGAAATTTTATTTGGGGCTTAATTTCGGACGATTCTTGACCTATACCAATACCCAGGAGTACCAGCGCACCCCGTTTTGAATTACACAATTTTTATTCGTCATAAAAACTTTTGCGGCCATGCAAAAATATTGAAGCACACGAAAACAAAAGAAAAAAAACTTAACAAAAACCAACAACGCGCAAACACGTATAACTATATCGTATTACAAATAGCTAAATAAACAAACGCAAATAAAGAAATACCGCGATTACACGGCAGGGTGGTCGATCGGGTATATATACAATATTTTAACATATGGCAGGAGATAAGAAGAAGAAGAGGGTTACACTTAATCTACCTCCGGTGAGAACATTCCGAGCATCAACACTGGCGGCTAGAGAAGCCAGACAAACCAGAAAAGAAACAACAGCAAGAGTTAGCGTATCGCCAGTTGACGAAAACAACCAGTCGATAAGCTTTAATAGCAAACTAAATAACTTAGGGAGTTTAGCCGATTGCAGCAGCGTCATCATGGACGATTCCGAAGGAGCTGTAGGAGGGGAACACCTCGATTTAGGACTACCGCAAGGGCGGTTCAGTATTCTTCCAAATAGTCAGGGAGCTAGGCCCAGACATAGCGATGACAACAACCGACTAGAGCGAATGCTTCCCGCATTGATTGTGTCAAATAATGAGATGAAGGCAACCATGACAACGAGGATGGCCGAAATGCAGGAGGAAGTCATCAGCCTGCGGCGCCAAGTAACCGACCTGTGCGCGGTACAGCCAAGGGAGAGCCCAAAACCCAGAGGAAACCCCGAGGTCAGTTCGACGCCTAAGAGACACGGAGCCGCGCGGCATGGCCAACCAAGACAGACATCAGCAGCAGCTAACCAACCAATACCGAGTCCTAGAGAGAGAGCCGCTGAAAACCAGCACAATCCCAGCGCTGGAGGCAACGAAACACAGCTTAGCAGCTTTACAGGAACTCGACCAACACGCCTGGACAAATGGAACCTTAAGTTTGATGGGTCCAGTAGGGGCATGTCAGTGGAGAGTTTTCTGTTCCGAGTAAGTCGCTTAACGGAAATGAACAGGTACACTGTTGATCAGATATTTAAAGAATTTGACTGTTTATTGAGTGGTACCGCAGCCAAATGGTACTGGCAGTTGATGGAGGACCGAGCCGATTACTTTGAATTCGGATATTTGGACTTGACTAGCGAAATGACCAAGGCGTTCTCAACGTTCGAAAACGACTACGTGACCATTAAAGAACTTATAGAACGGCGTCAAGGATACAATGAGAGTTTTGATGATTTTATTGCAGCCATGCATAGCCTGCAATTCAAATTGAAGAACAAGATTCCGGAAGATAACTTCGTCGGAATATTGAAGGAAAATCTTAACGCGCAAATGGAAGCATTCCTACTGACCTCACCAATAAATACATTGGCGGCATTTAAGAAAGAGGGAAGCCGAGTCGAGGAATGGATCCGGGAGAAACGAGCTCGCCCTAGACATATAAATGAGATCGCAGAAGAGCAAATAGACGACACAGAAGCTGAAGAATATCCGGTTGAGGCATTCCAAAGAAGCCGTCCACCTCAGAACAACGTACGAGCATCGTTTGGACGAGGAAACGCATTTGACAGGAAGCCAGGTGGGAACGCATCTTCAGGTAGGAGGGAACAAGACTCCGGGAAAGAATGTACATCTCCTTTCCATACCTACCTATGTTACACTTGTAACAAGCCACCGGACTTCTATCGGAAACGCGGAGGAACAGAAGGAGCCAGGTGCCAAGCGCGATTTCATGACACCGCCTGCAACTATTGCGGCAAAAACGACTCGTATCATTACAATAAATATTCCAATACTTCACAATAGCCCAAAATCAATATACAAATGTCAGCCCGGCTTGTTCAGTCGATAGAGCAGGAGACTCTTAACCTCAGGGAATGGGTCGAGGCCCACGTTGGGCGCGTAAAAACAACATAACCGCCTGTACGTTAATTTTTTTTTACGGGATCATTCCATGCTGATCAGCATCGACGACCCCTAGCCTCCTACGTACGCCGGTTAGGGTCGACGTGAATCATTTGGTTAACGCGGAAGAAAATCAAGAAAAAGCCAATGCACTAATGCTCTAGAAAATCAACACGGGCAAGATTGCACAAAAATTTGGCTCTGGCAGATGACACCGCCCAAACTCGCCAAATTGGGCCATGCAATCAGCTGCAACCCAGCATTGCCGATTTTGCTGAACTAGCAAACATTAGAACAAAGACGACCCAAATATAACTCCAGCCAATAGGCGAAAAGAGGAGAATGGATGACACTAGGTGAGAACACTTGTGTTCCATTCCGGAGATTCCTAGGCAATACTTGGCACAGTCTTTGGATATGAAAGACCCCAATATAACCGTAGTGGGATAGTCGAAGTCAGAGCTAAGGACGGGAAGTCTGTTCGGAAAGACTCGAAATCCCCCAAGAACAAAGTAAATGCGTACAAAGCGCATAAGTTTAAAAGTCGGATAGCTTTTCGCGACCGCGGAAAATGTGCGACGCAGTCAACATCCCGTCGAACAGTGCCGCGTGCCATGTGAATCATAATGGACCTATGTTAGCAGTACTACGAGTAAAACAATCTGCCGCATCCAAAAGTGAATCCGGAAGGACATTCAAAATTTTGCAATAAACTGTGCAACTACCCGTATCACTAGGAATAGCCTAAATCCTTCAACAACAACTCCAATCTTCAAAATCATAAAATCCTGATGGATGCCTCTGATAGCCAAGAAATCGAACAGGTAATCGAGGAGCATCGGTCAACATGAAGGAGCAACCAATTCACCAACAAATAACGTTCAATAACGACATAACAAAAACAATCTGACAACAAAAATATAAAAGCAAAGCCGCTCCAACAATTTTAATGAACATATAAACTCCTTTCTCAACATCAATACACTCCCTTTTTTTTTTATCATTAAGTAAAAAGTTTGTGCATTTAGTGAATTTATTACCCCAAAAACAATGCACTATATTATATATATATATATATATTCTTAATTCTGCCTAACCTTCCAACAAATAAAAACCTCAACTCCGGAACGAGAGCTCTCAACGATGGAATAACAGAGGGTGAGTCAACGGGACATTTTTTCCCAATACTACCAGACATATTTATATATATATATATAATCGTGCCCCCATATACACTATCTACCTTATGAACAAAATACTAGCTTCCCAAAATACACTATATTCTAAACACACCTAAATATTAATTACACAATTTAAATCAATTCAGAATAACTATAACACACTTTAATGTCCAATACATGTTTGAACTACCATTATAATAAACTTGTAATGTGAACTTAAAACAACAAAAATGCATTGGTAGAAACCCATTAAAAGGGGGGCATTGGAACTGGAAGACTGGGTCAAGAAAATTACATAACTTTTGACGAACGATATATACAAAAGGGGATCGTATTGCACGGCCAGCGACGATCCAACGACGCACGAAGTTTGCGAATGGGGAGGGAAAACGGCCAAAACATAGCCCGATCGTTTTCACTATCAAGCTTAAATATGCTTGCGGGGCAATGTGGACAGAAAGACAGACTGACGAACGATTTCTCCTATGTTTCAGGCACGTAAATAATTGTTCTGATTACGTTTGGAGAGGATAGTGGCGTCCAAAGAACCCACCCCAAATCCGGCGAGCTCAGCTGCACAAATCGTGTCTGCTATCCGGGCGGCCACTTCCTCAGCCCTACGTCCTCCAAGGACTGAGGCACAACGACAACACCAACGTAACAGATTTTTCGATCGCAGGACGAGAGAGGTAACGTTTCACCCCGGTCAAGAGGCGTTTCGAAGGAATCATATGCTGAGCGACTTCGAAAGGTGCTTCAATGCGAAGTTCGCAAGAAAGTTTTTGAAATGCAGGACTCGGAGTCCAATAGATAATAACATGTATGAGGTGGAGGACATGAATGAAAAACTGGCAGGAGTGGTTCACGTCAAAAACCTCAAACAATAAGGTAAACTACGGCAGTGGATATCGCCCTACAACCTGGAGGAAAGAATGACCATCGAGGAGGACTTGGAAGAGAAAGAAAAATATAAATCGGACATCTTTTAACAAAGGGGATCACTTGCTCAGGAGTATCACGCTGGAACAGCGGGCGAGGCGACGGTGCCGTGGGCAGGCTTGATTGTGAATTGGGATGTTCGTCCACGTTGGGCACTGAAAAATCCAGAGGTCGTGCGCTGAGCCTGGTCAAATCGGTATCCTTTCTTCCTTCATCTGGCTTCCAAAGCTTGAAAATTTTTCACTTCCATTGCTGTTTGTTGCTGACATCGTATAATTTCGGTGTGGTGTTATGTCTGAAATACCGAGTGGCGACGGACCTATCGATAGGCGGAGGGTGGCAGGTCCGAACTATCGCTAGAGATCTCGCTAGAAGTTGCGAGATAGGTCGGAACGGGGCTGCCAACCGGAGCCATTTTTAAATTGTGCGCAGCACAAGGCTTGCGCTTCATCCGTTGTTTCAAACCGGGCAGACGAATTTGAGGAGAGTCAGAGTGCAGTCCTGCGGCTCCGCAACGAAATTTATGAAGTGCAGCCAGGATAAAAGAAAATATAAACAGATTGCGAGAGCCGCCCGCCAGTGTGTGAACAATTTTAACAAGTGGGAGCGGACCCCAACTCAAAAAAGAAAACTGGGAAGCCGGGTTGGCGAAACATCTAAGTGAGTGGTCATATCTAAGAAATAATAGCATAGAAAAATTCAAAATTTGTTTTGCTTTTATTTTTAGAGCCTACCAGACCCAGGGGACCTTCGAAGGAGAAGGCTAGAGAAAAACGCCAGGCCATTATTTTTCGGCCTTGCGCCATTCTTTTTTTTGCGGGCCCAAATTTGTTCTCTAATGGCTGCCGAATAATAATTTTGTTGTTGACTCGCGAAATTAAATTTTGGTGTGGTTGCTGGCCGAGAAAAAATCTTGTGTTTTTTGGCGGTGCTTTCTGGAGCTGCAAGTGGTCAGGCCAAATTTTGAAAAGCCGGCGGATTCATTTTTGTCGGCACTGTCCAAGCTCACAGCCGCAATCACAGCCACAGTTACATGCGTAAAATTTTTCGTCGCTTAGAAGACCGACACGCCTCCCTAGTGGCAGCACCGGGAGCCACCAAAGGCTTCAGAGAATTATTTTTTATAGTTTTTAGTCTGTTTAATTTTTTTGTATTTGTTAAAATCTGTGTTATTTATTATGCCGTTTAATTTATTTATTCATTTCATTTGTTTATTTTAGTTCTTTATATCCATATTTATTTCGATATTTGTATCCATTTTTATTTATTTTTTTATCCATATTTATTTATTTATTTAACAATATTTATTTATTTATATATCTGCCTTTATATATATTTTCTAATGATTCCGTTGTGAGTGGGCCCTTTCTAAAAAGTTACTTTTGAGTATAAAATCTGAATAATATCCTCTACAAATCTTCGGTTTTACCCCCAAATAGGGGATAGTAACCCACGACCCAAACCAGAGCTAGCCGAGACATGGCCCGAGCAAATAGCTTAACGCGCAAGACCAGTGTTGGTCATAACAGTTGTGGATGCGGAACAAGGGATAAAGTGCCGCGATTCATAGTGCTGTAGGGATGCAAAAACATCGATGCCACTATCGATAGTATCGATGTTTTTAAAAACGTCTATTCATCGATGATTTTTTCCCAACATCGATGTTTTCACTAAGAGAAAAAAACACTAAACAACCTGTACGTAACCTTGATAAAAGTGTAAGTTTTACTTATTTGTTAAGTTTTGATACAGATTATAATTTAATAATTTTCGCCCATCTTCAAGAAAATCGAAATAAAAATGTATTATTTCTTAATACAAGAACATTTTTTTCTAAAAACAAGGACATTTTTTTAAAACAAGCAAATGTTCCTTGAAATCAAGGCACTTCACATATTTTACATTTCTACACTCATAATAATTTTCGCCCTATCTTCAAGAAAATCGCAATTATTTCTAAAAACAAGGAAATTGTTCTTTAAACAAGATAACTTTCCTTGGTTTTAGAAAAAAAATCTGTATAAAAAAAAGTTAATTTTTATGGCGGTTTTCTTGAAGATAGGATGAAAATTATAGTGAGTGAAAATATGTACTGAAGTTCCTTGATTTCATTTCTTTGTATTATTCTTATGAAAATTTGATTTATGTTTTTTTTTTAGATTTCGTAATGTTTTTTTTTTTTTAATAAATATAAGTTCAGCAAAACAATATTTTAATTACTATGTGGAGCAATTTTTTGGAAATTTTAAATAATTAAAAAAATGTCGATGCTGCAAACATTGATGTTTTCAACTCACTATCGATGTTTTTGCATCCCTATAGTGCTGCCACAAACAGTGTTGCAGGTGAAAATTTTGCTTTCGCTCTAAAAAATCTCAACGAGCGATATTTCCCCCTAATCTAATCTAGTCTTCCCCCCAAATTCAAAAAATCGGTTAATTAAATTAATGTGGAATAAGCCAACATCAGCTGGCAAAACTTTTAAGCGATACAAAAAATTGTGTGTAGTATTTCTTTGGATATTTTCGCCAATTTAAGTGATTTCTGTGCTTAGCATTATTTATATTTAAAAAAAAAAACAATTTTATTGAGATTTTTTTCAAAAATTTTAAATTAATTAGTTTCGAAAAACCCTAAACTTTCCCCTAAAAAATCTTCTCCAATAAAATTCTCCATAGGACGTCAAAAAACTCTAAATCTAGGGGAAAAACCTATGATCTGGGAACACTGGCCACAAAGATGGGGCGATCAATGTCAGTGTGCAGGGCGACACGTGGCAGGTGCTCTAAGACTATATTCCGGAGATGTTCACCAGCGGTTGCTAACGTTGAAATTTTGATTTTTTTTGTTATACAGTTTTAAATTTGGTTTCGGCGAACGCAGACGAAATGTCAGCAAATAACGGAGACTTAATTAAAGCTCTAAAAAGCACTACCCATTTTTAAAAATTTGTGTTTTTTCTTTTCTTTTTTCCCAAAATACTAAAATGACTTATATATTTAAATATTATTTTTATTAATAACTAGCAAACCCGGCGATCTCAATTTCGCTACCAGATGGCTTCGTTTTATCACTAACCATACAACATATAGACTACTCATTTCATACAACGAAAATTGACACAACAATTTTTAGCGACAGGTCCCAGGCCTGTTAGCGGCGAGCCCCGTCGCTCTCTCGCGGCTCTCTTCGCTCTCTCATTCTTATGCCGCACACTGATTGCGAGAGTTCGCTCGTTCAGTCGCAGAGTGGCGCATCTTGAAGAAGGTTGGTCTGCGCTGAGCCTGGTCAAATCGGTATCCTTTCTTCCTTCATCTGGCTTCCAAAGCTTGAAAATTTTTCACTTCCATTATTTGTTGCTGACATCGTATAATTTCGGTGTGGTGTTATGTCTGAAATACCGAGTGGCGACGGAC
The DNA here is from genome assembly GCA_018153105.1 of Drosophila rufa. Taxonomy (NCBI): domain Eukaryota; kingdom Metazoa; phylum Arthropoda; class Insecta; order Diptera; family Drosophilidae; genus Drosophila; species Drosophila rufa. The sequence continues at coordinate 4,523,584 of JAECXS010000135.1, forward strand.
CTATCGATAGGCGGAGGGTGGCAGGTCCAAACTATCGCTAGAGGTCTCGCTAGAAGTTGTGAGATAGGTCGGAACGGGGCTGCCAACAGGAGCCATTTTTAAATTGTGCGCAGCACAAGGCTTGCGCTTCATCCGTTGTTTCAAACCGGGCAGACGAATTTGAGGAGAGTCAGAGTGCAGTCCTGCGGCTCCGCAACGAAATTTATGAAGTGCAGCCAGGATAAAAGAAAATATAAACAGATTGCGAGAGCCGCCCGCCAGTGTGTGAACAATTTTAACAAGTGGGAGCGGACCCCAACTCAAAAAAGAAAACTGGGAAGCCGGGTTGGCGAAACATCTAAGTGAGTGGTCATATCTAAGAAATAATAGCATAGAAAAATTCAAAATTTGTTTTGCTTTTATTTTTAGAGCCTACCAGACCCAGGGGACCTTCGAAGGAGAAGGCTAGAGAAAAACGCCAGGCCATTATTTTTCGGCCTTGCGCCATTCTTTTTTTGCGGGCCCAAATTTGTTCTCTAATGGCTGCCGAATAATAATTTTGTTGTTGACTCGCGAAATTAAATTTTGGTGTGGTTGCTGGCCGAGAAAAAATCTTGTGTTTTTTGGCGGTGCTTTCTGGAGCTGCAAGTGGTCAGGCCAAATTTTGAAAAGCCGGCGGATTCATTTTTGTCGGCACTGTCCAAGCTCACAGCCGCAATCACAGCCACAGTTACATGCGTAAAATTTTTCGTCGCTTAGAAGACCGACACGCCTCCCTAGTGGCAGCACCGGGAGCCACCAAAGGCTTCAGAGAATTATTTTTTATAGTTTTTAGTCTGTTTAATTTTTTTGTATTTGTTAAAATCTGTGTTATTTATTATGCCGTTTAATTTATTTATTCATTTCATTTGTTTATTTTAGTTCTTTATATCCATATTTATTTCGATATTTTTATCCATTTTTATTTATTTTTTTATCCATATTTATTTATTTATTTAACAATATTTATTTATTTATATATCTGCCTTTATATATATTTTCTAATGATTCCGTTGTGAGTGGGCCCTTTCTAAAAAGTTACTTTTGAGTATAAAATCTGAATAATATCCTCTACAAATCTTCGGTTTTACCCCCAAATAGGGGATAGTAACCCACGACCCAAACCAGAGCTAGCCGAGACATGGCCCGAGCAAATAGCTTAACGCGCAAGACCAGTGTTGGTCATAACAGTTGTGGATGCGGAACAAGGGATAAAGTGCCGCGATTCATAGTGCTGTAGGGATGCAAAAACATCGATGCCACTATCGATAGTATCGATGTTTTTAAAAACGTCTATTCATCGATGATTTTTTCCCAACATCGATGTTTTCACTAAGAGAAAAAAACACTAAACAACCTGTACGTAACCTTGATAAAAGTGTAAGTTTTACTTATTTGTTAAGTTTTGATACAGATTATAATTTAATAATTTTCGCCCATCTTCAAGAAAATCGAAATAAAAATGTATTATTTCTTAATACAAGAACATTTTTTTCTAAAAACAAGGACATTTTTTTAAAACAAGCAAATGTTCCTTGAAATCAAGGCACTTCACATATTTTACATTTCTACACTCATAATAATTTTCGCCCTATCTTCAAGAAAATCGCAATTATTTCTAAAAACAAGGAAATTGTTCTTTAAACAAAAAAACTTTCCTTGGTTTTAGAAAAAAAAAATCTGTATAAAAAAAAGTTAATTTTTATGGCGGTTTTCTTGAAGATAGGATGAAAATTATAGTGAGTGAAAATATGTACTGAAGTTCCTTGATTTCATTTCTTTGTATTATTCTTATGAAAATTTGATTTATGTTTTTTTTTAGATTTCGTAATGTTTTTTTTTTTTTAATAAATATAAGTTCAGCAAAACAATATTTTAATTACTATGTGGAGCAATTTTTTGGAAATTTTAAATAATTAAAAAATGTCGATGCTGCAAACATTGATGTTTTCAACTCACTATCGATGTTTTTGCATCCCTATAGTGCTGCCACAAACAGTGTTGCAGGTGAAAATTTTGCTTTCGCTCTAAAAAATCTCAACGAGCGATATTTCCCCCTAATCTAATCTAGTCTTCCCCCAAATTCAAAAAATCGGTTAATTAAATTAATGTGGAATAAGCCAACATCAGCTGGCAAAACTTTTAAGCGATACAAAAAATTGTGTGTAGTATTTCTTTGGATATTTTCGCCAATTTAAGTGATTTCTGTGCTTAGCATTATTTATATTAAAAAATAAAACACAATTTTATTGAGATTTTTTTCAAAAATTTTAAATTAATTAGTTTCGAAAAACCCTAAACTTTCCCCTAAAAAATCTTCTCCAATAAAATTCTCCATAGGACGTCAAAAAACTCTAAATCTAGGGGAAAAACCTATGATCTGGGAACACTGGCCACAAAGATGGGGCGATCAATGTCAGTGTGCAGGGCGACACGTGGCAGGTGCTCTAAGACTATATTCCGGAGATGTTCACCAGCGGTTGCTAACGTTGAAATTTTGATTTTTTTTGTTATACAGTTTTAAATTTGGTTTCGGCGAACGCAGACGAAATGTCAGCAAATAACGGAGACTTAATTAAAGCTCTAAAAAGCACTACCCATTTTTAAAAATTTGTGTTTTTTCTTTTCTTTTTTCCCAAAATACTAAAATGACTTATATATTTAAATATTATTTTTATTAATAACTAGCAAACCCGGCGATCTCAATTTCGCTACCAGATGGCTTCGTTTTATCACTAACCATACAACATATAGACTACTCATTTCATACAACGAAAATTGACACAACAATTTTTAGCGACAGGTCCCAGGCCTGTTAGCGGCGAGCCCCGTCGCTCTCTCGCGGCTCTCTTCGCTCTCTCATTCTTATGCCGCACACTGATTGCGAGAGTTCGCTCGTTCAGTCGCAGAGTGGCGCATCTTGAAGAAGGTTGGTCTGCGCTGAGCCTGGTCAAATCGGTATCCTTTCTTCCTTCATCTGGCTTCCAAAGCTTGAAAATTTTTCACTTCCATTATTTGTTGCTGACATCGTATAATTTCGGTGTGGTGTTATGTCTGAAATACCGAGTGGCGACGGACCTATCGATAGGCGGAGGGTGGCAGGTCCGAACTATCGCTAGAGATCTCGCTAGAAGTTGCGAGATAGGTCGGAACGGGGCTGCCAACAGGAGCCATTTTTAAATTGTGCGCAGCACAAGGCTTGCGCTTCATCCGTTGTTTCAAACCGGGCAGACGAATTTGAGGAGAGTCAGAGTGCAGTCCTGCGGCTCCGCAACGAAATTTATGAAGTGCAGCCAGGATAAAAGAAAATATAAACAGATTGCGAGAGCCGCCCGCCAGTGTGTGAACAATTTTAACAAGTGGGAGCGGACCCCAACTCAAAAAAGAAAATTGGGAAGCCGGGTTGGCGAAACATCTAAGTGAGTGGTCATATCTAAGAAATAATAGCATAGAAAAATTCAAAATTTGTTTTGCTTTTATTTTTAGAGCCTACCAGACCCAGGGGACCTTCGAAGGAGAAGGCTAGAGAAAAACGCCAGGCCATTATTTTTCGGCCTTGCGCCATTCTTTTTTTTTGCGGGCCCAAATTTGTTCTCTAATGGCTGCCGAATAATAATTTTGTTGTTGACTCGCGAAATTAAATTTTGGTGTGGTTGCTGGCCGAGAAAAAATCTTGTGTTTTTTGGCGGTGCTTTCTGGAGCTGCAAGTGGTCAGGCCAAATTTTGAAAAGCCGGCGGATTCATTTTTGTCGGCACTGTCCAAGCTCACAGCCGCAATCACAGCCACAGTTACATGCGTAAAATTTTTCGTCGCTTAGAAGACCGACACGCCTCCCTAGTGGCAGCACCGGGAGCCACCAAAGGCTTCAGAGAATTATTTTTTATAGTTTTTAGTCTGTTTAATTTTTTTGTATTTGTTAAAATCTGTGTTATTTATTATGCCGTTTAATTTATTTATTCATTTCATTTGTTTATTTTAGTTCTTTATATCCATATTTATTTCGATATTTTTATCCATTTTTATTTATTTTTTTATCCATATTTATTTATTTATTTAACAATATTTATTTATTTATATATCTGCCTTTATATATATTTTCTAATGATTCCGTTGTGAGTGGGCCCTTTCTAAAAAGTTACTTTTGAGTATAAAATCTGAATAATATCCTCTACAAATCTTCGGTTTTACCCCCAAATAGGGGATAGTAACCCACGACCCAAACCAGAGCTAGCCGAGACATGGCCCGAGCAAATAGCTTAACGCGCAAGACCAGTGTTGGTCATAACAGTTGTGGATGCGGAACAAGGGATAAAGTGCCGCGATTCATAGTGCTGTAGGGATGCAAAAACATCGATGCCACTATCGATAGTATCGATGTTTTTAAAAACGTCTATTCATCGATGATTTTTTCCCAACATCGATGTTTTCACTAAGAGAAAAAAACACTAAACAACCTGTACGTAACCTTGATAAAAGTGTAAGTTTTACTTATTTGTTAAGTTTTGATACAGATTATAATTTAATAATTTTCGCCCATCTTCAAGAAAATCGAAATAAAAATGTATTATTTCTTAATACAAGAACATTTTTTTCTAAAAACAAGGACATTTTTTTAAAACAAGCAAATGTTCCTTGAGATCAAGGCACTTCACATATTTTACATTTCTACACTCATAATAATTTTCGCCCTATCTTCAAGAAAATCGCAATTATTTCTAAAAACAAGGAAATTGTTCTTTAAACAAGAAAACTTTCCTTGGTTTTAGAAAAAAAAAAATCTGTATAAAAAAAAGTTAATTTTTATGGCGGTTTTCTTGAAGATAGGATGAAAATTATAGTGAGTGAAAATATGTACTGAAGTTCCTTGATTTCATTTCTTTGTATTATTCTTATGAAAATTTGATTTATGTTTTTTTTAGATTTCGTAATATTTTTTTTTTTTTTAATAAATATAAGTTCAGCAAAACAATATTTTAATTACTATGTGGAGCAATTTTTTGGAAATTTTAAATAATTAAAAAATGTCGATGCTGCAAACATTGATGTTTTCAACTCACTATCGATGTTTTTGCATCCCTATAGTGCTGCTACAAACAGTGTTGCAGGTGAAAATTTTGCTTTCGCTCTAAAAAATCTCAACGAGCGATATTTCCCCCTAATCTAATCTAGTCTTCCCCCAAATTCAAAAAATCGGTTAATTAAATTAATGTGGAATAAGCCAACATCAGCTGGCAAAACTTTTAAGCGATACAAAAAATTGTGTGTAGTATTTCTTTGGATATTTTCGCCAATTTAAGTGATTTCTGTGCTTAGCATTATTTATATTAAAAAAAAAAAACAATTTTATTGAGATTTTTTCAAAAATTTTAAATTAATTAGTTTCGAAAAACCCTAAACTTTCCCCTAAAAAATCTTCTCCAATAAAATTCTCCATAGGACGTCAAAAAACTCTAAATCTAGGGGAAAAACCTATGATCTGGGAACACTGGCCACAAAGATGGGGCGATCAATGTCAGTGTGCAGGGCGACACGTGGCAGGTGCTCTAAGACTATATTCCGGAGATGTTCACCAGCGGTTGCTAACGTTGAAATTTTGATTTTTTTTGTTATACAGTTTTAAATTTGGTTTCGGCGAACGCAGACGAAATGTCAGCAAATAACGGAGACTTAATTGGAGCTCTAAAAAGCACTACCCATTTTTAAAAATTGGTGTTTTTTCTTTTCTTTTTTCCCAAAATACTAAAATGACTTATATATTTAAATATTATTTTTATTAATAACTAGCAAACCCGGCGATCTCAATTTCGCTACCAGATGGCTTCGTTTTATCACTAACCATACAACATATAAACTACTCATTTCATACAACGAAAATTGACACAACAATTTTTAGCGACAGGTCCCAGGCCTGTTAGCGGCGGGCCCCGTCGCTCTCTCGCGGCTCTCTTCGCTCTCTCATTCTTATGCCGCACACTGATTGCGAGAGTTCGCTCGTTCAGTCGCAGAGTGGCGCATCTTGAAGAAGGTTGGTCTGCGCTTGAATTCTTCTTTATATGTATGCGTGTTCATGCATTCACGTACACGGGTGCATGAGTGCGATCATTTCATTTCGACCCAGCAAGAATATTTTGTCCTTTGCTACTTTTCATACTAGGTACCCTAACAATATGGGCATATTCACAGGATGCAAATGCTAGATGGATTTATTTTAATTTTACTGAGGAAAAACAGTAAATGGCTGACAGAAACAATTTATACGAAAGGAAAAGCTGTATCAACAGCGAGTGCAAGAAAACAAAAAAAATTCTCAAACAGTAATAAGTTTCTTATAAAATGTCTCTTTTTGTTTGTATGTATAGGTGGTATTATTAGGTAGGTGGGGAACAAGGAGATTTTCAAAGCATTTTGGAATCTCAAGTCGACTCGTAAGTCTTCATTAAAGACTCCATTGCAATTGCAATGGCCTCCTCGTGGTGTTCCCTGGAGACCGATTAAAATACATATATTAGTTACATACACCTGTGTTTACAACAATATTAACAAATATTGGTACATTTAATATTATTAAATTATTTTCATTAAAATATTATTTAAATAAAAAATAAAGATTTGTATATTGTTCCATTTACCTTTACAAAAATATAAAAAGTATTTTAGAAATTTAATCTAAATTAATTTTTTTTAAGTTTTGAAAAAGTCTAAAAACTACTGTTTATACAAGTGTTTATACAAGTGTCCGGCAAAAAATATCAATAAAAATGTAAACAAAACAAAGCCAATCAGCTGTTTTTGTTTCTGCCCGCTCCCCTAAAAAGCAATCGTCGGTAGGGTATGCAGGCACCATCCGCTCGCATAACAACAATAACAGCTGATTTGATTTCTCAACCACATAAGAGCAGTCGGTGTTTTAAGTGACACCGACTGCAATATGCCCTGTTCCTATCTCAGTAGATGGATTTTTATTCATTCGAATACATACATATATGCAAAACATTTCACTGCTGCCACTGATTTGAATTTGTAAACAAATATGAAATGTATGCTGATACATTAAGAAATATATTATAACACATAACATTCTTATGTTTTAACCCAATAGTGAATATGCCCATATTGTTAGGGTACCTAGTATGAAAAGTAGCAAAAGACCAAATATTCTTGCTGGGTCGAAATGAAATGATCGCACACATGCACCCTTGTACGTGAATGCATGAACACGCATACATATAAAGAAGAATTCAAGCGCAGAGCAACCTTCTTCAAGGTGCGCCACTCTGCGACTGAACGAGCGAACTCTCGCAATCAGTGTGCGGCATAAGAATGAGAGAGCGAAAAGAGCCGCGAGAGAGCGACGGGGCCCGCCGCTAACAGGCCTGGGGCCTGTCGCTAAGAAATTTTTGTGTCCATTTTCGTTGTATGAAATGAGTAGTCTATATGCTGTATGGTTAGTGGTTTTATGTAACATTTCGTTTGGTGATTAAAAGACGATGAAATTTTTTGTTTGTTTTATATTTGAAAAGGAAAAATTTTATTTTATTTCACAACAGTAATGAATTATTTCGATTACAAAAATGAAGTGTTATTTAGTTGAACTTCCCTAAGTAAATGAAACTGAATCCAAAGTAAGTACTGAATCGAAGCATTATACGTGTCCGCAAATTATCCGCTTCATTGAAGTGCTCATTGGTAAACCACATTTTTTGTTTTTTGGGCTGACGTTAATGCAAACAAAGCGGATGATTCCCCAACTCGTGAACACGCAACGTATAACTGTCCATGTGAAAAACAATGATTTTCTAAATTTATCCCGCAAGCGCTAAGCGATTTGCCTTGCGACTTGTTAATTGTCATTGCGAACGCAAGGCGAACTGGAAATTGCAATCGTTTGAAGTCAAACGGAAGATCAGTCGGAATCATTGGTATTTGAGGAATACATACATTTTCACCTGCGTACTTTCCGTTAATAATGGTTGCCTCAATCAAATTCGGTAAAAGTATTTTTACCGAAAGTCGAGTACCGTTGCAAAGTCGCGGTGGATTCAAATTACGCAATATCATAATAACTGTACCAACTTTGAGTTGCAAGTTATGTGGTTGAAATCCTGGTAACTCCAGAGAATTCAAAAACTCCGTTGGATAATTTACTACATCATTTTAGCAGTTAGCGATAATGTTTTTAAGTTATTCCATAAAGGTGATGCCTTCAGGCAAGCATTCAATTCATCTGCAGGCGTTCCACGGGGAATTACTGGCAACGTCTGCCTGAAATCGCCTGCCAATAATATAATCAAGCTGCCAAAGATGTTGTTATTTTGCCGAAGATCCTTCAGTGTTAAGTTAAGTGCTTCAAGTGATTTCTTATGTGCCATTGTGCACTCATCCCAAACAATGAGCTTGCATTGCATCAAAAATTTTTCGATTGCACTGGATCGGGAAATATTGCATGTCGGAGTATCAATTGTGTTTAAATTAAGTGGCAACTTACGAACGCCATCTAGAAGAGTCGGCGCAATTCCAGATGATGCTAACGCTAAGGCTATGTCACATCTTGATCGAATAGTGACCAAAATCAATGAAATGGCAAATGTTTTCCCTGTTCCTCCAGGTGCGACCAGGAAAAATATACCACCAGTATTATTGTCCACCGCTTGCATTAATGTTTCGTATACTTGCTTTTGCTGTTCATTCAGCAACGGCACATTATTTCGAACGAATTCCTGCAATGTATCAACATTGTCTTGCAGCTCTCGATTTAATTCTTGGTTGAATGCATCGTGCATCGATCGATTTGGCGCAATCATTCCTGCTTCAATCAGTAGCTTGTTTGCAATAGCACTAACCATACAACATATAGACTACTCATTTCATACAACGAAAATGGACACAAAAATTTCTTAGCGACAGGCCCCAGGCCTGTTAGCGGCGGGCCCCGTCGCTCTCTCGCGGCTCTCTCTCTCTCTTCGCTCTCTCATTCTTATGCCGCACACTGATTGCGAGAGTTCGCTCAGTCGCAGAGTCGCGCAACTTGAAGGAGGTTGCGTCTGCGCTTGAATTCTTCTTTATATGTATGCGTGCTCATGCATTCACGTACACGGGTTCATGTGTGCGATCATTTCATTTCGGCCCAGCAAGAATATTTGGTCTTTTGCTACTTTTCATTCTAGGTACCCTAACAATATTGGCATATTCACTATTGGGTTAATGGTAAAAATAAGAATGTTATATGTTATAATATAAAATAATATTATAATATTATAATATGATATAATTATAATATAATATAATATTATAATATAATATAATATAATATATATTATTTAAATAAAAAATTAAGTTTTGTATATTGTTCCATTTACCTTTACAAAAATATAAAAAGTATTTTAGAAATTTAATCTAAATTAATTTTTTTAAGTTTTGATAAAGTCTAACACCTACTGTTTAACACAGGTGTATATATGTATATGTGGGTATATTTATCGGTAACTAATTCGAGCGGCGACTTTTAAATAAAGAAAATATTTAAAAAACATGCATAGAAATATATACAACTAGATCTTAAATAACAACAATAAACCAAATTCATGACAAGTGTCCAGAAAAAATATCAATAAAAAATGTAAACAAAACAAAGCCAATCGGCTGTTTTTGTTTCTGCCCGCTCCCCTAAAAAGCAATCGTCGGTAGGGTATGCAGGCACCATCCGCTCGCATAACAACAATAACAGCTGATTTGATTTCTCAACCACATAAGAGCAGTCGGTGTTTTAAGTGACACCGACTGCAATATGCCCTGTTCTTATCTCAGTAGAAAAAAAAAATTAATTTTATTTAATTTATTTATTTTTGTAAAGGTAAATGGAACAATATACTAAACTTCATTTTTTATTTAAATAATATATATTATATTATATTATATTATAATATTATATTATATTATAATTATATCATATTATAATATTATAATATTATAATATATTATAACATATAACATTCTTATTTTTACCATTAACCCAATAGTGAATATGCCAATATTGTTAGGGTACCTAGAATGAAAAGTAGCAAAAGACCAAATATTCTTGCTGGGCCGAAATGAAATGATCGCACACATGAACCCGTGTACGTGAATGCATGAGCACGCATACATATAAAGAAGAATTCAAGCGCAGACGCAACCTCCTTCAAGTTGCGCGACTCTGCGACTGAGCGAACTCTCGCAATCAGTGTGCGGCATAAGAATGAGAGAGCGAAGAGAGAGAGAGAGCCGCGAGAGAGCGACGGGGCCCGCCGCTAACAGGCCTGGGGCCTGTCGCTAAGAAATTTTTGTGTCCATTTTCGTTGTATGAAATGAGTAGTCTATATGTTGTATGGTTAGTGGCAATAGTCAAGCATTGATCCTCAATCAGAATCAATCCTTCATTGTAGATTTCATCGGTTATTTGGATGTCAGGATTATTCGTTTGAATGCGCAAGCGCTGCAAGATATCTTCACATATGTTGTCTTTATATTTGTTCCATAACTGAATTGGTTGTAAAGGAAAACATATGGTGATGATAATTGCGAACAGCGTTTGTATTTGGTACGCATTTTATGAAACAACTGAATCTGCAAGTGTTAAATCCCAATGAGAATTGTTCTCCAGCAAACCCAATAGTTGACATGCTTCTCTATATGTTTGGCATTGGTGGCCATTCACAGTTTTCAAATGCGCAAATGATTTTGCTCACCGAGTACATATAACAACGTGTGTCACCAAAAACTCGATACTTAGTAAGCACATCCATCATAACCTTGAGTTTTTGCTGAAATACTCTGGCGATTATGTCATGGCGATCTTGCGGTTTTTGGCCCGGTTCAAATTCACGTTCAATTTCCGTCCACTTCGGATTGCATGTGAACGTAATAAATAAATCCGGAGTTCCTTAATTTCGCACGTACGTCATAGCGTCTTGAGCGTATTCGTGCATGTGGCGTGGGCTTCCGATATAAGATAATGGGAGAATCGTTACACGTCTAATATTCTAAACATCACCATCTGAATGAATAGCATCACGCAAGTGTATTTAGTCCTCAGATCGTAGCTTTGCCTGATTGAATCGGATGAACGCTAAACGTTCGGTCTCGACTTTGACATACATGTCGACAGCGAAGTGCTGGAAAAGCCGACGGCACTTCAGAATGACATTCTCCTCATGTGTACGAATCATCATACTATACGCAAAGTAATTTATTGCGCTTAGATTTTTATTCCTTGATACGCCTGAAGAAGCAAAATGAAATGAATTGTTAATGGAAACCAATAATAGCAATAATTAGTGTGTGAATATTGTACCTGTAATTGCCCTTGCCAATAAATGATTGGATATTGTAACGCATCGAACAAACGATGTGTCTCGTTTACACGATGCATGATATTGCTTCTTCGCTAAACGACAATGTCTCGCGATTTAGTTGGATCGCCAACAATAATTGCAGCAACATCATTAAAGGTGGGTGCATTGAATCTTCGCGCATGTTCATCTGTTGGGGTACAATGCGCTCTTATGACAAAATTGTGCGTATTCGATGGCATTCGTTCCAATGCTGTTTTGAACATAATAACCACAGCATTATTAGCGTGAAAAAATGCTTGCACCTGTTCAATAATTCGTCTCTTTAACTGTTGTGTTTCCCGTATATTGCACCGCACATTCAGCTGATCCACCATCGACAACATGAAATATATTTGCAGAAATTGATGGGGTTCATCTGGTGTTGGCACCATTGAACTATGCAAATGATATATTTGTCCTTGTATCTGTAATTGCAAACAATCATTTGTTGAAGAATACGGTGTAACTTCTGATCGTGTAATGGTGTAGTGTGTGGTGTATATGTAGTTGGTTTGTGTTGCAATTCATTGTGTTGGTGTGAGTGATTTGTTATGTGTGTTATATCTTTTACCTTGCAAGTCGGCATGAAGCCGCCTTCTCGAATGATATTAGCTCCAAAGGAAGTCATGCGAAAGCAGATATTGTATTCAAGGAGGTGTTGAAGAAAATTGTTGAAATCGGGATCACTTCCATCGAACAATGGTTTCAGTGGCTGTGGTGGTGTAAGTAATGGATTCAGTTTGACTTTACCACTTGCGCAGCACAATCCAGCCGTTTCTCTTTTGAACTTTAACGCATTGCAATATCGGCATATAGTCGCTATTGGCCCATTATCTAAATGTTTATCAACACTGTAGTTCGCAGAGGGATCATATTGGAATACTTTGCGATTGTATGATGGCAATGATCTTCGTGTCCTTCTTCTCCGTCTTTCTTCGCTTAAGTTCTGTGAATACACTTGTTGCTGGCTTGCATGTCTTGTGCGGCGGCCGATGTTCGCACGTCGTACTCTAGGCATTTTAGACTATGGACAGAGTGGTGAATTTAACCTAAAATGCACAATCCACATTATTTACACAGTTCAACTTACCACCATAAAGACAAATGCCTTCTGTTGAAATTTAATAAAAATTTGCACAATACACGTGATTGATTTGATGGTCTCCACTTGAAATGTTAGAAAACGAAAAACATATTAAATTTTTTTTTTTTTCAATTTCACAGTGAACACAATTCCGGTTTGTCACATGAAATTAACTGAGCAGAGAACAATGAGTAGCTATCAAACACTGTATCCCGCATGCTAAGTATCAGAGATGGCGCTGTATGTAAGAAAAGATTTTCCCGCTTTTCTGTTGAAATGTTTCCTGAATTTCTTTGCTATAAACCTCACGGAGCCCGAGATCTTTCCAACGAATGCAAAACCGTGGAAATAGGTTCGTGCGTTCTTTGAGTTATAGCGTCAGGAAGAAAAGCCGACTTATTTTTATATAGTAATTAACTCAGTATCTAATGGCGACTTACAGATGAAAATCGAATTTGGCTTGCACTTTGCACACCCATTCGTATCCAGTGTTGCCAGAGTTGCTTTTTCTCGTAAAATCTTGCTTTTTTTTAAAGACCATTTGCTAGAAATATTTAGAAACAGCGATTTTGTTTGTGTATGCTCACATAACAAAACGAATGCTCAAAAGAATGATACAATATTACTGATACTGTTTTTTCGATACTAGGACTTAAGACAGCGTTACAAAGGATCGTTACATCATTAAGCTACGTATTCACCAGCGCTAAAATGTAGCAACCAAATGAGTGCGAGCGAAAGCCATATTCACCTTTTCGGCCCCTTTTAGCAAGGTTGGTTGCTAAGAGCAATACTAGAATATACTAGAATAAACATCGCGATAAACATTTTAAATCTGATGAGTCTTCGCAAGGGTGACGCGGGAGGTATGAACTATCTGATAATTCGCCGCGACCCTTGCGAAGTGGAGACCTACAATACAATTGAAGAAGATCCAATTATATGAAATATTGAGCATAAAATAAAAATAACTAGTAAGAAAGCTACGGTCGAGTGTGCTCGACTGTGAGATACCCGGTACCTAAACGTTTGTGCTTTACATTAAAAAGGCATTTGAGTGGGAATCGCCGCTCGAATTAGCTTTCGACCAAAAAAATTAAATGTCATATTTAAATATAAATAATACATTTTAAAAGGACGCATAAAAACTCAGTCGATCAGCTTCACAAAATTAATTTTGGTATTTTTGGTCATTTGTTGCTCTATTCGTTTGTCATTTCTTCTGCAGCTGGCGCCAATATACCGCCACCTGTCGGTTACAGTTTGCAACAACAGTGTCAGTCAGTATCTTCCATGTTTATTATACGATTGTACTCAAATTTTCAGAAAACGTCCGCAAAACTATTAATTTATTTTATTTATTTACTTTAAACCAAAAATATAAAATACTTATATATACTTCCATTTAAATAAAATACTTATATATATATACTTCCATGGTCAATTTCTGTTAGTTCGGCCCCTTCAAAAAAAAAAAAAAAAAAAAAAAAAACATAGATAGGGGTGCTTCAACGTACATTTGGGTATAAAAATGATGTTGGGGACGCTCTTAGTTTAGTCACAGCCAATCTTTAAAGTTTAGCCTAATTCCTATACAAAATGCGCTTGGAAACCGTTGCTACGCAAACACGGACACAGTGACAAATTATGAATACACAAAATCCAAGCGCCTGCCTGTGTGATCGGCACAGTGCACAGTGGACGGTCTTGTATGGAGAAGGCGGCCAAAAATACTTCCAATAGAGATATCAGCTTGAAATTTTTTCTGCAGCTAAATAATTCCATATTAATGCTATATTTATAATATTGGCACGTATATAAGCTTTATTTTCGCGCAATTAAAAAAATTAAATTAAAGCAGACCCCTAAGGTTATGCAACATTATTTTTGTAGTTATTGCCAACGTGAATTTACTAAACGCTTAACTTTTAAAAAACAATTAATAATGCAATCCAAAAAATAAAAATTGTATATATTCAAAATATAATAACACATAATTTAATAACAAAAGAATAAAAGAATTATATATTTAAACGACAATAACAATAGTTTAATGTAATATACCATAAGTTGGTTATAAAAAAAACTTTTAACTCAAACAAAGAAACATTACTCAAGCAAATCGAAAACTGATTTGTCTAAAATGGATTTTTTGCTTTTAAATATTTTTTGTCCAGATATATACGGGTCCGAACTTAACAGTAATCTATTAAATAAATCAGTATTTGTAAGCACACGTGGAATTTTACGTGTGTGCTGGCTTCTAAATCTTTTTATATCCTTGTTTTTTGACTCAGCCGCTTCCTCTGAAAGTTCGCCAATGGAAACTAAAGCTTTTTCAATTATATCAGGCCCGACATATCGAAAAAACGACACAAAAACATAGAAATTTGGAGCGAGATGGAGGTATTTTGAATGCATGATTACATTAAGTGTAGCAAATTGTAGCAGCTTATTTTCATAACATAGAATAACAAAATATTGAACAATTTTTTAAAAAAAATTTCGTTGAAGGGCGTCATTGGCAAAACAACTTTTACTCCATCTGAAAATTGCTTTATTTTTGAGGTTATACAAGAACAATTAGGGTTTACGCACATGTTTTGTTAAAAACACACAAACAATGCAATTCAAATAAAAATTACAAAAACACAATGTAAATACCTTCAACATTTATGTTCATTTTAGTTTGATCACTTTAATTAATCTTTTATATACTTTTTTATTATATTTCTGAAGGGCTTGCAGCTACGATGCACACGATTAATATTGGCCGCACGGTTTGTGCTATCGCTTTACCGTTCATTTTCTTCGCGAATGTGTGAAGCAAAACAAAACAAATAATCAATTTTAAAGCACCGTTTTATGGACAACTAGATGCCGAACATTTGAACTTAAAATTCAAACATTGATTTTTTTATTTTTGGCCTATGGGACCGTCCACTGTGCAGTGGTCTGTGAAGCTTGAAATTTTTGTCAAATTGTGCTTAGCGTAAATACTAAATAAGTGGACACTTTGCACAATTTAAATTCATTTATGCGTGAAAAATAAATAAAACAAATATTTTACAACGTAAAATACGTAGCAATTAACTAGTTAATTGCAATATTAAGATTATATTATATATAAAATTATAAAGGACCTTCCATGTCCTTATTTTCGTTTAATGTCAAAATCAAAAATCAGCTGTGAATAATAACCTAGAATCAAAACAAAGAATAATTAAGTACTAAACCAATTAGAAGTATTTTTAGGTACGCACTTAGTTCGTATACATAAATACATAATAGATAATTACTTTGGTTAATTTCTGTATCTAAGGGACAATGTTGCTAAATAATATTATACATCCAATTGTAAGTCGTCGGGATCCTAAAGTTATAATATAACAAAATCGGAAAATAGAAGGGTGGTATGGAAAAGGAATACTTAAAGTAGCGCCGCAGACAATTTTTTTTTTTAATTTTTCGCCGCCGGCGCTGCTTTACGTTCACTTTTACCTTATGATCACATCAATACTTTTCTCTTACCTCATCAAACTGTAAGTCCTTTAGTATAATATTCTCCTTCTTAGGATCATAAAGTTTGCCAATAGCCTTGAAAATTTAATGCAGCCGCTCAGGATAATCCGGGAATGTTCTGTGTGTGTGCGAGCGAATCTGGGTCTACGAAATTCTTCGAGTGGTTAACAGTTTGGTGCTGGAAACCTTCATCTTTAAGGCAGTCATAGGATTTCCAGCAGTCTGACACGATAGTCGAACCCTCAGCGACTCGTTCCTTAATAATAGACAGCAATGTCTCCTTATTTCGGGACTCAACTGGAACAACGAAAAATTCCCCTGAGTCTCTTTCCATTGCTCCAAATAGCCACTGGCCTTCGACTATCCGCCCAATATTATATTTTCTTTTGCCCACTTTTGTCTCGTATACGTTATCTCTACGTGGGCTGCTATATATATTTCTGGCCTAGGCAACACTAAGTGTTGTTAGGTGGAATCTGACATTTCCATTGAAAAGTTCGACATTTTTAAGCATAAACGTACTCAGAACGGTTTGACGTACGACTATCATTTGTGTTGTTTACAGTTACTTAAAAAAATCAATTTCGCAAAAAAATGGAATTAACTCGTGAACATTTTCGTGCGATCATTTTTCACAACTTTCGGCGTGGATTATCACGACAAGAGTGCAGCGATGAACTTAAATCTTTGTATGACTATGAAGCACCATCCTATAGCACTGTGAAAAACTGGTACAACGAATTCAATCGTGGCCGACGCTCCCTCAAAGACGAATTCCGCGAAGGTCGTCCAAAAACAGCCGTTGTGCCAGAAAACATCGATGGCGTACGTGAACTAATAATGCAAGACCGTCATGTGACATACCGTGAGATAGAGGCATCCCTAGGCATTTCTTCCACCAGCATACATTCGATATTGCATGAGCACCTGGCTGTAAAAAAGGTTTGTTCTCGTTGGATCCCGCACAATTTGACAATCGCTCAAAAGAAGGCTCGTGTGGATTGGTGTAAAGAAATGCTGAAAAAATACGATCGCGGTGCTTCAAAAGACGTTTATAAGATCGTCACAGGTGACGAATCATGGATCTATGAGTATGAGCCCGAAACAAAACAGCAATCGACCGTGTGGGTCTTCCAAGACGAGCCAAATCCAACGAAAGTTGTTCGTGGAAGAAGCACTTCGAAGCAAATGGTCGCCTGTTTCTTCGCAAAAACTGGTCATGTGGCTACTGTTCCTCTTGAGCAACGTAGGACGGTCAATTCTGATTGGTACACCACCATTTGTTTGCCTGAAGTCTTCGGTGAAATTCGAAAAACGAACAAGGGAAGACGAATCATTGTGCACCATGACAATGCGAGCTCTCACACATCGGCTCAAACCAGCGCCTTTTTGACTGGCCAAAACGTCGAATTGATGGGTCATCCGCCGTACAGTCCTGACTTGGCACCAAATGACTTCTTTTTATTCCCTCACATCAAGAAGAAAATGCGTGGTCAACGATTTTCGTCGCCAGAAGATGCTGTTGAAGCATTCAAAAACCATGTTTTTGAGGTGTGTCAATCAGAGTGGAAAAAGTGCTTCGAAAATTGGTTTGAGCGCATGCAAAAGTGTGTAAATCTTGATGGAGAATATTTTGAAAAACAATAAAACTATTTTCCTTAATAAATATTCGTATTTTCATTATTAGGCCAGAAATATATGTAGCAGCCCACGTACTATCTTACCAGGGCCACCGATAGTAGGACGTTCATTCTCCGAAGCCAAGTCAATGTAGACCTCCCGCAAAAAGCTTCAACTCCTTGAATAAAAATGTTGTATCCCTGTTCGAGTGCAATATGTCAAGGCACACGAAGCGACATATTTCGGATATGTCCAACCGATGCCCGTCGAAAAATGTGTTTTTTTCACCGATTGCATATTTTCGATTTTTTTCTCTTTTTTTTGTGCCCATGCGCCCACTAAGCGCCGGCAACGAAATTCTAAGTTGGACACGCTCAAAACTTTTTCACAATTGGGACAATGTTTGCTTTTTAATAACACACTAAAATCAATAAATGAAATTTCGCAACCTTCACACGACATGTTGCTCAATCAACATCAACTCACGAATTCAGAGCAATATTGCAAATTGTGAAATAGAACAACGAAAAATGCGTTTCGCGACTATTGGTCGCGACATTGTGGGGCTTAGATCGGGAGCATTTTGTGTGTTCATAATTTGCGCATTGTGTATGGAATTAAGGTTAGACTTAAAAAATTAATTGCGACTCAAATGTACGTCTTAATATTAAAAAGTCAGTAATTACTACGTATTTTACCTTGTAACATTTTTGTTTTATTTATATTTCACGCATAAATGTATTCAAAGTGTGCAAAGTGTCGACATATGTATATAGTATTTACGCTAAGCACAATTTAACGATAATTTTAAGCTTCACAGACCATTGTAGCGCGACGATCACACAGACAGGCGCTTGAATTTTGTGTATTCATAATTTGTCAGTGTGCGTGTTTACTATGCATTTTGTATGGGAATTCGGCTAAACTTTAAAGATGGATTGTGACTAAACTAAGAGCGTCCCCAACATAATTTTTATACCCAAATGTACGTTGAGGCACCCCCTATCTATGGGTTTTTTTTAATTTTATGAAAGGGGACGAACTAACAGAAATTTACCACTTCCATATAAATCAATTAATATATAATTCCATATAAATAAATTAAAAAAAAAACATTTTTGCAACAGTTCATTTTTATCTTATAAATGGTCGAATTGGGGAAACATTTTGTTTGTGTTTCGGCTTTATAAATGAACTTATTTTAAACGAATATAGATTTTTTCATGATATTACATTTATTTAACAACGAGAAAGAACTTTTAACTTTCCGCAGCGTATAATGAACAAGTAGCTTTTGACTCTGGTTTTCGGCTGGGGCCCATTGTGCGAAGCTCGACGTCATATCTCCACTAAATTCCGCACACTGGGGTAACAGAGCCAATTTCGGCGCTTAATGTTAAAAAAAAATTTTAGATTTCGCAAAAAAATGTTGATGCCAACTTAAAGTACATAAAATGCCCTTTTCATTTCTGTAAAGCATTTGATTTATATTTTACATGACCACCACAATCCTTTCACAAAGATACACTTTTTTTCCAAATTTTAGTTGAAAATAAAAACTACACATTTTCTTCATTTTTAAATATGTGTTTCAATAAACCTGTTTAAATAAATAAAAATGTTGGTATGCCATCGAAATATTTGACGTATAAACTAATTTTGAATTATCATATAATGTTTAATTATTAATATATAATATATTTTAAAAAAATATTTTTGTTAAACCTTAAATTAAGCTTTATTTCTACAGAACTATAGAGAATTCTCGGAAGTTACGGGTTTCGCCGTCTTCATATTTTAGTGAAAAATACTATTTGATATAAACTTTCATATATGTAAAAATAGAGGTGCCCTTTTGTGCCTTTTTTGAGAAAATCGATTAACAGTTTCCTAACCTCAAAAAAGACGAATTTTCCATAAACCTTTTAAATCTGATATTTACTATTTACAAAGATAATCTAGCAAACTGAAATCGTTTTCTAATTAATTTTTGTTCGTAGAATTCAAATCTGTAAATTTTTGTTGCTTTACTTTTATAGTTTATGAGATATTCGCATATGTATAAGAAACTAAGGGTCCCTTACCAATGTAGGTCCTGTGAGTAAAAAACTTAATTAATTTCAATCAATTGGAGCTTAAAATGTTGTTTTCTTAATAGGTTAAGTTATAAATACACAAAAAAACTTTAAAAGTCGGGCAAATACTGGTAAATACGTACTTCAAAGTTTAAAATATTATTTGAATAACAAATAGTAATCGCACTGCCTTGTATCGATATTAAACTATCGAAATTGAGAAGAAGAAGAATGAACGAGGTCCTCTTTCGTTTTGTGTAAACATATCATATTATATTAATTTACCATATGTTAAGCTCCTTGTAAATTTATTTTGATTAAAATCTTCTTTAAAAATATATTATGGAATTAAAAAATGTTTTTATTTTTCCATTTTTTTAAATTTATATTTTGTATATTAAAAATGGGTTTAAACTACTAAAGGCTAACTCATTTATACCGAATATACCGTAAAATAGTTTAATTATAGCGTAATCTAAGTTTTACATAATAAAAAAAATTTAAAAAAGCCTAATTTTAAATATTTAAAAAAAATATTTTTTTTTGTGTTTTTTGAATGTTTTTATTTATAAGTGAATTAAACTCGATAAGAAAAAATTTCAATGGCTCGTCTATCACGCTTAGTTGATTTGATCGCCATTTTGGTCTCTGTTATCCCGCTGTGTTCCGTGCGGACATATGTCGTTTTTGAAACGAGATTTGAACGGATTTTCGCGACATATCTCCGCGCGGAGATATGTCGTTTAAGAACGTCATATGTCCGCGCGGAGATATGTCGTTTCAGAACGTCAGGAAAGGAACGTCAGGTTAGGAAACTGTAAATTGATTTTCTCAAAAAACGCAAAAAAGGGCACCTCTATTTTTACATTCATTCAGAATTCTCTTTAGTTCTGTAGAAATAAAGCTTAATTTAGGGTTTAACAATAATATTTCTTAAAAATATATTATATATTAATAATTAAACATTATATGATAAGTCAAAATTAGTTTATACGTCAAATATTTCGATGGCATACCAACATTTTTATTTATTTAAACAGGTTTATTGAAACACATATTTAAAAATGAAGAAAATGTGTAGTTTTTATTTTCAACTAAAATTTGGAAAAAAAAAAGTGTATCTTTGTGAAAGAATTGTGGTGGTCATGTAAAATATAAATCAAATGCTTTACAGAAATGAAAAGGGCATTTTATGTACTTTAAGTTGGCATCAACATTTTTTGCGAAATCTAAAATTTTTTTTTAACATTAAGCGCCGAAATTGGCTCTGTTACCCCAGTGTGCGGAATTTAGTGGAGATATGAAGTCGAGCTTCGCACAATGGGCCCCAGCCGAAAACCAGAGTCAAAAGCTACTTGTTCATTATACGCTGCGGAAAGTTAAAAGTTCTTTCTCGTTGTTAAATAAATTTAATATCATGAAAAAATCTATATTCGTTTAAAATAAGTTCATTTATAAAGCCGAAACACAAACAAAATTTTCGCCAATTCTACCATTTATAAGATAAAAATGAACTGTTGCAAAAATTGTTTTTTTTTAATTTATTTATATGGAAGTATATAGATAAGTATTTGATTTATATGAAAGTATATATATATAAGTATTTTATTTAAATGAAAGTATATATAAGTATTTATATGGAAATATGTATATAAGTATTTTATTTAAATGGAAGTATATATAAATATTTTATTTAAATGGAAGTATATATAAGTATTTTATATGGAAGTATGTATATAAGTATTTTATTTTTATGGAAGTATATATATATTTTATTTAAATGGAACTATATATAAGTATTTTATTTTTATGGAAGTATATATATATATTATTATTACCTAGGCCTTGTTGCACCACGACCAGATGTTAGGTCTTTTGTGCCGGCCTGTAGGATTAAGGTAGAGCCTCTACACCTAGGCTTTTGATAAAGGAGAGCACTTTGGCGGGGTCTATCTGTTCCCAAATCCTGTAGGGGGGATAAGTTCACCTCCTAGTTGTTGAAGTCGACGTCTGATTAGCGAGGGGCATTCACATAGAACATGTTCTGATGTTTCTGGCTCCATCTCACAGAATCTGCATATGTCGATTTCTGAAAGTTTTAATTTCTTAAGGTGATACCTTAGGTTGCAGTGACCCGTTAGGTAGCCTGTAAGAGTACGAATTTCACTCTTTTTTAGGTTGATGATGCGCTTAGATCGCGACATCTGGGGGACGAGGAATTGTTTGGCTTGTCTCAGCCCTGCACTGTCGGTCCAGTGGCGTCTTATCTCCTTTTCCTCCCAATTCCTGAGCAGTTCTCTTTTGTGTCCTTTCGAAAGTCCACAGAACGGTTCAGGGCCGATTAGTGGTGTCATCGCCCCGCGTTTAGCCAGGGAGTCTGCCACCTCGTTTCCTATATGGCCTTCATGCCCTGGCACCCAGCCCACCGTTACGATGTTCTTGGAAGCGAGGGCGTTCAGCTGCTGGAAACAGTTCTCTACAAGTCTGGAGGAGATCGTGAAGGACCTCAGCGCTATGAGCGCCGCCTGACTGTCAGAGAAGATGTAAATCCGTGCGCCTTGCATTTTCCTGCGAAGGCACTCACGAGCACAGATTTCTATGGCGTGTATCTCTGCTTGGAAAATGGTCGGAGACTTTCCCATGGCTATGGATTTGTTGAACCTTGGTCCAAAAATACCAGCCCCGGTGTCTCCGTTTTCCAATTTAGACCCATCAGTGTACCACGTTTGTGATCCTCTGGGTAGAGATATTGATTTTGTGTTCCAGTCGTGTCTGGTGTACAAGACTACAGAGAAGTTTCTGTGGAAGACAAGTTTGGGTTTCTGTTCGTCAGTTACGCGCAGAATGGGCTCGTTTATTATGGGTTCGAGAACCCGTAAATGACCCGTAAGATCACCACCTTTTATGTCGGTGATATTTTGAAGGCGAAGTGCCCCCAGACAGGCCTCTTTTTGCAGGGTTATGGTTAAAGGGGGTATGCCAGTTATGACTCCAAGTGCTGCAGTGGGGCATGTTCGGATGGCTCCAGTAATGCCTATGCAGACCAGTCTTTGTATTTTGGTAAGTGCTGCTGCAGCTGTCTTCTGGGTAGCTTTCGTCCACCAAGCAAGAGATGCATAGGTTAGAATCGGTTTTACCACAGTGTTAAAAGACCAGTAGATCATTTTGGGACTTAGGCCCCATGTTCTACCGAAAAGCCTATTGCAAGCGAAATATGCTCGAGTGGCCTTATTTATTGTCTTTTTGAGGTGTGAATTCCAGTTGAGCTTGGAGTCAAGTATGACTCCTAGGTAGTTGGCTTCAACCGAAAAATCAATGGTGGATCCATTTAGGGATGGTCTAGTTAAAGAAAGAGACCTTTTCCTGGTAAATGGAACTAGAACAGTTTTAGATGGGTTTATGGACAATCCTTTGTCCTGACACCATCTGCTGGCTATATTTAGGGCTTGCTGCATGCGATCCGAGATGGTTTGCTCATGCCAGCCCACTATACAGATGACTAGGTCATCAGCGTAGCCTTGAGTGGGGAATCCTAAGTTGTTGAGCTCATACAGTAGCTCGTCAATGACCAGAGTCCACAGGAGAGGAGAGAGTACTCCCCCTTGGGGGCACCCCCTTGTGGCTGTGATTGAGGTCATGGTTCCTCCTAGGTCTACAGTTATGATTCTGGATTTGAGCATTTCCAGAATCCACCTAATAATGGGTGTGGAGACATTTTTACGTACAAGAGAGGCACGGAAAGCCTCATATGACGAGTTGTCGAAAGCTCCTGAGATGTCTAGAAAGGCACCTAGTAATATTTGTTGAGCGCCAATGGCCTTTTCAATGGTTGTTTTAAAGCAGTGAATGGCAGTCTCAGTTGACTTACCAGCTTGGTACGCATATTGGTACTTATGTAGGGGAAGATGCTTGAGATTCACCTCCCTGATGTGCTGGTCAATTATATTCTCCATAGTTTTAAGTAAGAAGGAGCTAAGGCTAATCGGTCTATAGGACTTAGGCAGTTGGGAATATTTCTTCCCTACCTTTGGAATAAACACAACTTTTTCTTTAGCCCATTTGCTTGGTATGTATCCAAGCACGAGACTAGCTCGGAATAGACGGACCAGGGGGAGTGCAAGTTGGTGCAGTCCCCGCTGCAACAGGCATGGAAAAATTCCATCTGGTCCTGGAGATTTGTATGGACTAAAACTTTGTATAGCCCATTGTACGCTATTTTGATGAAACAAACTATAGGGCATGCTTCCAACACGGTCTGATTGATAGGGGGGGTTCCCTTCCCTCAGTCCTGTTGGAGTCTGCCACCATAGCCACGCGCAGGTGTGGGCACTCTCCAGTCCCAGAGAGGTAGGTTGGTGCCTCACTCTCTGAGTTGGGTTGCTCCACGGCCACGCACCCCGGAAAATGCGTAGTCAGGAGTAGACTACTCGTTTCCGTAGGGTTGTTTGTGTGTGTTCCATCTGGCTTTTTCAGTGTACAGATGCCGTTTGAGTGGTCTTTAGAGAGGGCTTTTTGTAGCCTGACAGCTTCCGGGAGAGTTGAAATCTGCCCGCAGTGTTGGCGCCACGTAGCCCGTTTTGACCTTCTCAGCTCTTTGTTGTAGAGCGTTAAAGCACATTTATAGGAATCCCATGTGGCCTTCCCATTCTTTGCTTTATTGAAGAGCCTACGCGCAGCCTTTTTAAGATCGTCAAGGCTCTTGTTCCACCAGGGAACAGCCCTTCTGATCTTACGAACTTTTTGTTCGCAGCTAGCGTGATATGCCGATTCAATGTTTGTGTGAAGCACAGTAGCTTCACGCTCTAGCTCGCCTATTGATAGTATCGGACGGGTGGAGCAGTCTCTGGATTGCTCAAGTTCAAAACAGAAAAGATCCCAGTTTGTGTTTTTGGGATTTCTAGTAACAAGGCTACATTGCACGGCACATCCTATATCAAATCGGATGTGCTGGTGATCAGACATGGTGATCTCACTCGCAACGTGCCAGTTTGAGACAGCGGACAACATATTTAGACTACAGAGAGTTAGGTCAAGGACTTCCTCTCTGATCGCGTTAATAAATGTAGGCTCGCTGCCCTGATTTAGTAAACCTACGTTATTACTAATAATGTACTCAAGAAGGTACTCACCTCTTTTGTTGATGTCACTGCTCCCCCAGACCGTGTGATGCGCATTGGCATCGCAGGCGATGATCCACCGGAGCCGGTTTCGCTGGCAGTGCTCAACCAGGGCACAAGTAGCCGCCGGAGGCACCTCGTCAGTGTCACCGGGTAGGTAGGCGGAGGCCAGGACTGCCTCCTGTTCGCCGTGGGCCGTGGGTATTTTGACCCAAACTGCCACCAGGTCCTCAGTGATGAACTGTGATAGGGGAACAAATGTTAGATTTTTGTTAATTAACAACGCCGCTCTAGGGCGAGGTTGGTCGTTTGCATAAAGCAGCTTACCGGATGGGGTGTTTAGCCCCAGGACACGCCCGGCATTTACCCATGGCTCCTGGATAAATGCTATGTCCATTGTAGCAAACCTCTCACAAAGGACGTCTGATGCGGCCTTTGCATGATGGAGGTTTGCTTGGAGACATCTTAGGTGTCTCCGGGTGTTGGGGAGAGTGGGGAGAGGGGGACAGGACATTAGTCCGCCCTCTTGCGGCCTCTAGCCGCCATCTTCCGGCCTCGGTTCGTGCGCAGAAGGGCCTCCTCCTCAGGTGTGCGCCTCACACCCTTGTTGACGCGCCCTGTTCCGCGCGTCACACGCCCATATAGGGGAGGGCGCAGGATCTTCCGCGTCGTTGCGGGCTCTTGGGCAACAGTGGTGCCACCAGCCTCGTTGCCGCCGGATCCCTTTGTTTTGCCATCAGTGGCATTCTTTGGCGCCGGATCAGCCTTGTCCGACAAGACGGCCTTGGAGCAGGTGGGCTTCTCCGCTGCGAGAGCAGGAGCCACCGCCTGTGCCTTCGGCTGCGCGCTGGCCTTTGGCTTAAGGGTAGCCATGCCCCACGCAAAGTGCAGCTGGTACGCTAGCGACTTCATCTTGTCGGCAGATACTGGGTCCAGCGCGATTGTGATGACGGCCATGTTCTGTCGCATCTCTCGGTGGAAGACTCGCCAGTCTCCCACGCGCAGGCCGCTGTTCTGCCCCTCGACGAGCTTCAGGATCTCGTCCGTCTTCATATCCGCATTTGGAAGCGGAAAGTAGCCGATGAAGACAGCGGCACGTGGAGCCTCCGCTTCAGGGACCACCTTGATGTGGGCATCCTTCCACAGCCGGAGCTTTGGTACCTCTGTACATAGCCACGCAGCCGTCTCAGCATTACCACATGTGACCGCCATCCATCCAGGGCGGAAGGTGCAGCCGGAGAACAGCGGCTTCACAGAGCCGTGTCTCAGCTCCATCACCCTCGATAGGATCGCGGACTGAATGCGGTGGAGCTGTTCCGTGGTGAGGAGGCATTCAGGGTAGTTGGCCGGGAGTATTGCCATCTTCATGGAGCTGGCAACATCCCTGTAAGAGGCCATGGCACCGACTTTGGATGACTGCTCTTGTGTTGCCTGCCCAACCGCTGCTGCGGTTGTGGAGGCTGCTGGAGCCTCCGTGGCCGGCAATACAATTGCAGGATCACCCTTCGTCAGGGCACTAGGTGCCGCGGTTTTGAACATGGCCCTCTTAGTCGACGCCTCTTCTGGGGTCGTGTTGGCCGATCTACCTCTCTTGCTTGCTGCTGCGCCACTCTTGCTGGGCACAGCCCTTGGAGGGTCCATAGGCTTCTGTGCGAGCCTTTTGGCCTCCTCCATGGGTATGCCGTTCGCAAGGTGTCTGCGCAGCCTCTTCCTTGCGGCGCCCGATAACGCGATCCGCTTAGGTCTTTCATCCTTTGGGGAGGCGAGAAGGGTTTCTTCCTCTTCCTTGGTGATGCTGTCGGTGCCAGAGCTTTGTGAACAGACGTCCATAGCATCTTCGGGCTCCCGGATGGGTTCGATTTCAATCGATTTGGGGCTGCTAGAGCACCCTGTTGTTGTAGGGGTAATTACATTGGTATCCATAAGTTTGGTCCCACGAGTAATGAGGAAGGGAGTATCCCCCGGGGTAGAGCCTCATACCCCGGATCGGGCACTTGTACGACCGGAGGTGCCAGGTATCCGGAAGCCACCGTTAAAAGACACACTAACGTAGTGCCATTCGTCACAGGGGCACGGTACGGTAACACCGGTGATTACGGGTTTTTTCGAGTTGTCCTCTCTAGATCCGCCATATTTAGTCTAGAGCAGGGGCACCTCGAGCAGGATGTGGTTCTTCACCACGTATGGTCGGTCTGCAGTAGTCGGCATGTGACTGCCAACTTCTACTGGCTGAGTCAGCTTGGCGCGGCGACAGGCACACACGCTTCGCTGCCCAACCTTAGCCCCCCAAAAATATATATATAAGAATAAGCTTATTTATTTAGCTAGAAATGAATATATCGCATATTGCTTTTTCTACAGCTTGGTTACAGATTGGACATTTTATATTTTTGTTTCTATCTTCATTGAAATTTTCAATTTCATGTTTGTCAATAATCTTTTCCCAGCATTCACCACAAATAGAAACGTGGTTGCATGGGCGCAATAAAACAGATTTTCTGTTCTCAAAACATACATTGCATAAATTGTTTTGGTTAGCAGTAGACAAAGCGGTATTGCTTGATGAAGACGACTAATGGGATGATGCTGATGAATTAAGATCAGTTTTAACTTTTTTCTCCTTTTCCGAACTGTGATTCGAAAATGTGTCATCCGAAAGTTTTGAAAACGTATTAGTTAAAGGAACAGATCTGTAAAAACTACGACAGTCCAGACATTCGATATTTTCGAGGTTTTTTAATCAAAAATTCGATAGTATCGATGTTTTGTACATTTAACTTCAAAAATAACTTCTTTCATAGCCGGGGTAGATATATTAACAATAAAGTTGTAATAAATAAATCCTATACGTAGCAATATTGAAACATGAGCCAGAGCAGCAAAGCCTTTCATTGGGTTAGTGTAAACCGTTCTCACACAAAATATGTTCACGCTAGGTATGCTTTTATGCTTTTTTATTGAAACAGGCAGAATTTGATTAATATAGAAAAACCAAGAAATGACGCTGACTGGAACCTTCGGATATATAAGCTTCTAAGATAATAACTTCTGAACGAAGTAAGATAAGCTCATGAACTAAAATGCGTTTTTTGGGCATAGGGAGCTTTTCACAGCCAGTTTCACCATACAAAATAATGCACATTTTTAGCTGATTTTAATTTTATCATAACTATACAAATTGTTTAACTAATTGGTATTCTGTATTCTGCCAACATTTAAAATTTATAACTCTTGCTCAAAAAGTGACTTTTCACAACAATAAGGCTGTTGAGGCCCACTGTTCGCTGGTCTGGTTCATAAACAAAGATATGACGCCAAAATCCACGCGGACATATGACGTTCTTAAACGACATATCGCCGCATGGAAATATGACGCCAAGCTCCGCTGGGAGATATGACGCCGAACTCCATGCGGAGATATGTCGTTTTGGAAACGACATATGTCCGCCCAGAATTTAGCGGGGATATGACGTTCTGAAGGGACATATCTCTGCGCGGATATATGACGTTTTTAAACGACATATCTCCACGCGGAGATATGTCGCGCGGAGATATTTCGCTATGCCAAATATAGATCTCGCCAAAAACAATAATGTATGCAAAAGGCGGAAAAAGAGGCGGTATACATGATCGAGAGAATCTGGACCACGGCGTCGGTGGTCATTGTGCGCATACGAGCTATTCCAAAACGAAGCTGTAAATCTGTGCAAAAAGGCTTGTCTTTTAAATGGATATATTGTCAACAAATAAAAAACAGCTGATTTAAAATACGTATGACGGCATCACATGCATCCCAATAATGCCGAAGAACGTTTTAAAAACGTGGTCACACTAAAAAGATTAAATATTTTTGGGGTCTCAAACTGTTTTACCGTCTGAGTACAAGGTTTAATTGTTTAAGCCTAGTACTACTAGCCCTAAATCCATACCTAGCTAAAATAGTTTCATCTTTCTAGTGTGACAAAATCCATACGAATCGGCCAAATGGCCATACTGTCAGCTGTGTTTGTTTACAATTCAAATTAAAGGCGGTCAGGCAGAGTACGCCACAAAAACCTGCATAATTATTTATTACTTAAATTATGATTTCCAAATTGGCGGGGCCAGCTCCCGATGCCGCCACCGAGGACGAACTGCTATTGGCGTTTTGACGTTTTGGAAACGACATATCTCCGCTAAATACTGGGCGGACATATGTCGTTTCCAAAACGACATATATCTCACGGAGTGCGGCGTTATACAAAAATGTATGGGCGGAGATATGACTCGCGGACTTATGTCGTTACCCCCTATATTTTTGAAATATGTGAAGAATCGGTAAGAGAGAGTTTTATACATTTTGTATTATGTTCGTCAGCCGCTATAGAAATACCAAAAGACCCTTCGACCTTCTAGTATTTTTTTCGATCGGCCTCTAAATTAGCGCTGCCGAAAAGTGCTTCTCGACTATTAACCCCTCGCTCAATCTCACTGCTTAAGCCTAATACTCACCAGCGCTAAACCCTTAGCTAGGTAAAAGGGTTTCATATTTCTAGTGTGACCGGTTTTATGGTGTTCACCGAACATCCATACGAAATTAAAGCCTAGTACTAAGATCCACGAAAACCGCTTACGGAATTTCGTGGGCGAAATTGCTATATATTTCGTTCGGGAACCAGTGTGACCAAGAAAAATAAAGAAAATGGCCGGAATCGGTAAAAATTGGTCCAAATCGGTCACACTGCCTTGTATTTCCAGCTGTTTTATGTAAACAAACAAATGAAAAGCACACAAAAAACTTTATAAAGTGAAAAAAAATTTAAAAAAAAATAAAATGAAATTAATTCAAACGCATTTTGATGAGGCGTATTTATATATTATATATATATTACGTGGCCAATAATAGTGGCTCCAAAGCCAAATTGTCTAAGAACACAATTAAAATGTCTTTTTCGTTAAATCGCATATATTGGGCCTCGCCTTTACGTTTTTTATCAATTCCACATTATCCTAAAGGCTGTCGATGCGCTCCAACCGAGCAGCGACTTCCCCCTTCACTCTTCCCCTACATGTCGCTCACGGAATATATGCAATTCATTTATTTGGCTTACGAAATATTGGTGTCATCTGGCAACCTTGTTTCCCGGTTCGCTCACGGAATTCCGTTCATCTTAGTACCCGACCAAACGAAATACCACAAAATTCTTCTTCTTGCTCTTTTCGTTCTTTTTTTTTTATATGAAGTTTTTCGTTTATGGATTTTTTTCGTTCATCTTAGTACTAGGCTTAAACGCGGCCAAACGAACAAATTACTAAAATTACTTAAATTATGATTTCCAAAGCCGCGGAGCCAGCTCCCGATGCCGCCGACGAGGGCGAGCTCCTCCTGGCCCTGCAGCTGCTGCTACTGCCACTGCTGGAGCAATATAAAATCGTTTGATTTGCTTATTGCCCTGTGAAATACCATATTTTAAGACTTTATTTTGTTTTAATATTTTTAATTTTTTTTATTTTATGGTCATGATCCCATATAATAGAATCTTCTTTAATTGTATTGTAAATAAAATATTTTTCCCCGCCGGAAAATCCCGCCATAGGGGATTGTTTCCAATTGCCTGTCTCCATTTCGCAAGGGTCGCGGGGGTATTATTAACCATTTCCTTTCCCTCGCGCCATTTTGAAAGACCTAACGCGATGTGCATTGTAGTATATTCTAGTATTTCTCTTAGCTCATCTGCGTACCGACGTTGCTAAAGCCTAGTACGCAGACACTAAAACAGTTCGCAACCCGAAAAAGATTTAATCTTTTTCAGTGTGAACGCTTCTTAAAACGCTCATCGGCATTTTTGGGAGGTAAATGATGCGGTCATACCAATCTTAAATCAGCTGTTTTATATTTACAATTATTTATTTTATATTTGAAAGACTTGTAGTTTCCTTTTGGAATAGCTCATTTGCGCTTAATGACCAACAACGCCGTCGCCCAGATTCTCTCGACCATGCACATCCGCCTCTTTTTCTCCCTATTACTTGTCCAACATTCTTTCCTGGATCGACGACCACGACAAGGGCTGCTCTACCGGCTGCTGCTGGTGATTCTGTTCTTACCAAATGGAATTAACCACCATCTGGGTGGTGGCGGTGGTTGCCGCAGCTACTCCTGCTACCACCAAATTGTTGGACTGGTGAAATGATTCAGTTACTTCGATCTTGATGGATGCGAGACTCTAATTGTACACCATATCTTTGCTGGCATACATTTGGTTAGAGTTGGTTCTGCTCCTGCGCCCGGTTCTGTCCATTCCTGAACATGTCCTTTTCCAGCTTGGCAATGAAGGTTCTGTCCAGCCAGACACTCCTCTGACGCCTTCATCTCAGTCATCGAGCGTGTCATCTTTTAGTGCTCATCAAAGTCATAACCAAATATGACAACGAGGGACCTATTTCCTTCCAGGCCTTTATTTATGCGAATGTTTATTATTGCCAAAATCCCTTATTATTGAATTGGCCTCTACCAATTTAATTACTATAACTTTATCTGCTGTTCTAAACTCCTGGACTCGGCTTTTGCATACATTATAGTGTTTGGCGGGAACTATATTTTTGAAATGTGTCAAGAAACAGTTGGAGAATGCGAGACCAATAGTCGAGAAAGACCTGTTTTATTAAATTTTTTATTCTGTTCGTCACCCCGGTCTAGAAATACTATGTGTCTCTTCCTGGTATTTTCTAGTATTTTGTTCGTTCGTCTGCGTACCGGCCTCTAAAACAGCGCTGCAGAAAAGTGTTTCTCGACTATTGACCTCTCGCTCTCTTTCACTGCTTAGAAACTCTGTTTGCGTGTCTGAGTACGGAGCCTAAGAGGGGCCGAAAAATTGTATTTGTCTCTCGCTCGCACTTATTTGGTTGCTAAATTTTTGCGCTGGTGAGTACGTAGCTTTAGTAATGCTGTTCGGGTGTGTGAGTACATAACATAATTACTAACAGAATTAGTATTAACAATCCCCTTTCGGGTTCCTTTTTCAATCGTTTCATTTTGTACGCTAACTCATGGATGCTATCTTGACGCCCATCAACAATATAATCAAAAGAATATAATCAAAGACCTGCATCAATTTTTATGTATCGCTCCATCTATGCAGAAAATAACGTATTTTGCGAGAATTGGGAGTCATTTTTTCCAGTATCTTTAATCTAAATTTTACACATTAGCTATTTAACTCGAATAAGCGTTTTAAGCAAAATCCTTAGCACGGTTTCTGTATTGAACAATGAGCCATGCTGATATCAAAATTCATCAGCCTCCCCTTAGTTTTGAAAATGGTTAGTCCAATAAATTGCGTACATATACATACATATGTACATATTATAATAGAAACTAACTTTTTTAACAGCGCCCGAAAGTAATAGTGAGCTGAGAAAACGGCTGGCGATAGAGGAACTTATTACAAAAAGTCCTAACCAATATGTAGCCCTCGATGTGATTATAAAGTTGTCCTTGTCACCCCATGGCTTGGTAAATGATAATTTGCGCAGGATTCTATGGCCTCAGCTGGCAGGGGTAGACGTAAACAATTTAGAGCGAGCTCCAACTCTCGATGCTTTGCAAAATCATCCTGAATACAATCAGGTTGTGCTAGATGTAAATCGCTCATTAAAAAGGTTTCCCCCTGGCATTCCGTATGAACAACGAATTGCCCTTCAAGATCAACTTACTGTACTTATACTACGGGTTATTAAAAAGTATCCTAATTTGCGCTACTACCAAGGTTATCATGATGTCGCAGTTACATTTCTGTTAGTTGCAGGCGAAGAAGTTGCATATTCCATAATGGAGCAGCTGTCTACAACACATTTTTCCGAGTGCATGCAAGAGACAATGGAAGCCACGCAAAGACGTTTAATGTTTATCTGGCCAGTTGTCAAGTTTGAAAACCCAGAACTTTATACATTTTTGCAACAATCTATGGTGGGGACTTTATTCGCTTTGCCGTGGTATTTGACCTGGTTTGGGCACAGTTTAAATTCATACAAATCGGTTGTCCGTCTATATGACTACTTCCTAGCGTCTCCCATTTATACACCAATCTTCGTAACTGCCGCTATTTTACTTTATCGGTCAAATGAAATATTGAAGGAGGATTGTGATATGGCATCAGTGCATTGCCTCTTATCTAGGGTATGTGAATTATAACTAAAATATAGTATTAATATGTTAATAATACAACATTATTTTAGCTTCCGGAAGATTTACCATTTGAAGAGCTCCTAAAAACTTCTACTGAACTGTTTAAAAAGTACAGCTTAACAGTAATAGAGAAAGATGTTGAAGAACTTATCCGCAGCGAGTAAGTATTGACTATTAGGTGCTGTTCGTACACCTGCCATAAAAAGTCTGCGTACAAGAATGTTCTGTAACTTTGGCTTCAAAAAAGGGGGTCAAAAAAAACATAGATATTTTATTTTTTTACAGGAAGTAGTAAATTCTATTAGCTTTCTTCTGATCTAACTATTTTCTAGCTCCTAAACTTTAGAGAATATATGATTGTACATTAGGCGACCTAAAAAAATTAAAAAATGCATTTACGCCAATCGGCCGCTTGACACCAAGCGCCACCTCGCTCACAGAAAGCTCGATGCAGCTCTCACAAGCGATAAAGCCCAAGACACACAAGAGAGGAGAAGAAAGAAAAAAACTTCCCCCCTCTGGCCCTCCGACATTAGCACAGCCGAAAATTGACAACGCAAGAGTGGCCGCTACGATTCTCAAGACTGGATTCAGCACCCTTATTATTGAATTGGCCTCTACCAATTTAATTACTATAACTTTATCTGCTGTTCTAAACTCCTGGACTCGGCTTTTGCATACATTATAGTGTTTGGCGGGAACTATATTTTTGAAATGTGTCAAGAAACAGTTGGAGAATGCGAGACCAATAGTCGAGAAAGACCTGTTTTATTAAATTTTTTATTCTGTTCGTCACCCCGGTCTAGAAATACTATGTGTCTCTTCCTGGTATTTTCTAGTATTTTGTTCGTTCGTCTGCGTACCGGCCTCTAAAACAGCGCTGCAGAAAAGTGTTTCTCGACTATTGACCTCTCGCTCTCTTTCACTGCTTAGAAACTCTGTTTGCGTGTCTGAGTACGGAGCCTAAGAGGGGCCGAAAAATTGTATTTGTCTCTCGCTCGCACTTATTTGGTTGCTAAATTTTTGCGCTGGTGAGTACGTAGCTTTAGTAATGCTGTTCGGGTGTGTGAGTACATAACATAATTACTAACAGAATTAGTATTAACAATCCCCTTTCGGGTTCCTTTTTCAATCGTTTCATTTTGTACGCTAACTCATGGATGCTATCTTGACGCCCATCAACAATATAATCAAAAGAATATAATCAAAGACCTGCATCAATTTTTATGTATCGCTCCATCTATGCAGAAAATAACGTATTTTGCGAGAATTGGGAGTCATTTTTTCCAGTATCTTTAATCTAAATTTTACACATTAGCTATTTAACTCGAATAAGCGTTTTAAGCAAAATCCTTAGCACGGTTTCTGTATTGAACAATGAGCCATGCTGATATCAAAATTCATCAGCCTCCCCTTAGTTTTGAAAATGGTTAGTCCAATAAATTGCGTACATATACATACATATGTACATATTATAATAGAAACTAACTTTTTTAACAGCGCCCGAAAGTAATAGTGAGCTGAGAAAACGGCTGGCGATAGAGGAACTTATTACAAAAAGTCCTAACCAATATGTAGCCCTCGATGTGATTATAAAGTTGTCCTTGTCACCCCATGGCTTGGTAAATGATAATTTGCGCAGGATTCTATGGCCTCAGCTGGCAGGGGTAGACGTAAACAATTTAGAGCGAGCTCCAACTCTCGATGCTTTGCAAAATCATCCTGAATACAATCAGGTTGTGCTAGATGTAAATCGCTCATTAAAAAGGTTTCCCCCTGGCATTCCGTATGAACAACGAATTGCCCTTCAAGATCAACTTACTGTACTTATACTACGGGTTATTAAAAAGTATCCTAATTTGCGCTACTACCAAGGTTATCATGATGTCGCAGTTACATTTCTGTTAGTTGCAGGCGAAGAAGTTGCATATTCCATAATGGAGCAGCTGTCTACAACACATTTTTCCGAGTGCATGCAAGAGACAATGGAAGCCACGCAAAGACGTTTAATGTTTATCTGGCCAGTTGTCAAGTTTGAAAACCCAGAACTTTATACATTTTTGCAACAATCTATGGTGGGGACTTTATTCGCTTTGCCGTGGTATTTGACCTGGTTTGGGCACAGTTTAAATTCATACAAATCGGTTGTCCGTCTATATGACTACTTCCTAGCGTCTCCCATTTATACACCAATCTTCGTAACTGCCGCTATTTTACTTTATCGGTCAAATGAAATATTGAAGGAGGATTGTGATATGGCATCAGTGCATTGCCTCTTATCTAGGGTATGTGAATTATAACTAAAATATAGTATTAATATGTTAATAATACAACATTATTTTAGCTTCCGGAAGATTTACCATTTGAAGAGCTCCTAAAAACTTCTACTGAACTGTTTAAAAAGTACAGCTTAACAGTAATAGAGAAAGATGTTGAAGAACTTATCCGCAGCGAGTAAGTATTGACTATTAGGTGCTGTTCGTACACCTGCCATAAAAAGTCTGCGTACAAGAATGTTCTGTAACTTTGGCTTCAAAAAAAGGGGGTCAAAAAAAAACATAGATATTTTATTTTTTTACAGGAAGTAGTAAATTCTATTAGCTTTCTTCTGATCTAACTATTTTCTAGCTCCTAAACTTTAGAGAATATATGATTGTACATTAGGCGACCTAAAAAAATTAAAAAATGCATTTACGCCAATCGGCCGCTTGACACCAAGCGCCACCTCGCTCACAGAAAGCTCGATGCAGCTCTCACAAGCGATAAAGCCCAAGACACACACAAGAGAGGAGAAAAAAAAAAACTTCCCCCTCTGGCCCTCCGACATTAGCACAGCCGAAAATTGACAACGCAAGAGTGGCCGCTACGATTCTCAAGACTGGATTCAGCACCGCGCTTACTTAAATAGGCACTTCTGTTGGGAGTCGGTCGCCAGCTAAAGATCACTGATGAGACTTGATGTGGTATCGGTCGAAAGATGTATGGACAACCCCGGTGTGCAATAAGATCTGTGTGTGATCTTGGCATATAATCGCGTCTTAATTTACGTACGAGAAATTAAGCCGGTTAGACCTTGACTTGGCTAATATATATTCTCTACCTAAACAATATTTAGGTAAGCCAAAGGAATTTTGGGACAATGTCAGCTTCTCCGATTCTTTTGGCTTACCTAAATATCGTTTTGCTTAGACTGAACGCGTCTGTTGGTTGACTTTTGAAATAGGTGTTTTTTTCTCCCTCCGAGCCGTTATGGGATGAATTTTTGTTTACCCTCAACTACGATCTATATTGTGGAGATATTCGGGTTCCCTTTCACTTTT
The DNA here is from genome assembly GCA_018153105.1 of Drosophila rufa. Taxonomy (NCBI): domain Eukaryota; kingdom Metazoa; phylum Arthropoda; class Insecta; order Diptera; family Drosophilidae; genus Drosophila; species Drosophila rufa. The sequence continues at coordinate 4,559,877 of JAECXS010000135.1, forward strand.
CTGAGGATCTTGGTGTATTCCAGGTGGGTCAAAGCATTGGATCAACCTGGAATAATAAGCACTCTCCTAGAATAAGGCTCCTTTAAAACGCTGTACAATGCTCCAAATCGTAAAGGGGCTTCTATCTATAATTTCTTCAATCTCAGCATATGGTTTGCTCTGATAATGCGGATACAAATAAATTTTCCACTGAGATACGGTGGTTTCCTTTTGTTTACCCCCCATTTTCGCGAAATATAGCTATTTTTGCTAAAAAAAAAAAGGGTACTAGGATGTTTTCCTTTGAAAATTTATCACCATGCCATTCCAAAAATAGAGATAACGGGGATTTCAAAGAAAAAAATAGCAAAATCGATTAAATTTGACCAAAATAGTTTGTATAACCCAAGTGTGCCAATAATTTTGTTCAGGAAAAATCGGCTGTTTTTTTTTTACATTTTTAATTGTTTTAAATTAATGAAAAGAGATACGGCAGTGAAATAAAGTTAGTTTTGTTGTAAATTAAACAATGTATATGACAAAAATTTGTTTGATGTAACATAAAAATCACAATTTTTAGTGGAGAAAAGCTGTGTGAAAGCACTAACCATACAACATATAGACTACTCATTTCATACAACGAAAATTGACACAAAAATTTCTTAGCGACAGGCCTCAGGCCTGTTAGCGGCGTGCCCCGTCGCTCTCTCGCGGCTCTCTCTCTCTCTTCGCTCTCTCATTCTTATGACGCACACTGATTGCGAGAGTTCGCTCGGTCAGTCGGAGAGTCGCGCTCCTTTAGGAAGGCTGATTCTGCGCTTGAATTCATCTTTATATGTATGCGTGCTCATGCATTCACGTACACGGGTGCATGTGTGCGATCATTTCATTTCGGCCCAGCAAGAATATTTGGTCTTTTGCTACTAGGTACCCTAACAATATGGGCATATTCACTATTGGGTTAATTGTAAAAATAATAATGTTATATGTTATAATATAATATAATATAATATAATATTATAATATAATATAATTATAATATAATATTATAATATAATATAATATATATTATTTAAATAAAAAATGAAGTTTTGTATATTGTTCCACTTACCTTTACAAAAATAAATTAATTAAATAAAATTAATTTTTTTTTCTACTGAGATAAGAACGGCATATTGCAGTCGGTGTCACTTAAAACACCGACTGCTCTTATGTGGTTGAGAAATCAAATCAGCTGTTATTGTTGTTATGCGAGCGGATGGTGCCTGCATACCCTACCGACGATTGCTTTTTAGGGGAGCGGGCAGAAACAAAAACAGCCGATTGGCTTTGTTTTGTTTACATTTTTTATTGATATTTTTTCCGGACACTTGTTATGAATTTGGTTTATTGTTGTTATTTAATGATCTAGTTGTATATATTTCTATGTATGTTTTTTTAAATATTTTCTTTATTTAAAAGTCGCCGCTCGAATTAGTTACCGATAAATATACACACATATACATATATACTCCTGTGTTAAACAGTAGATGTTAGACTTTTTCAAAACTTAAAAAAATTAATTTAGATTAAATTTCTAAAATACTTTTTATATTTTTGTAAAGGTAAATGGAACAATATACAAAACTTCATTTTTTATTTAAATAATATATATTATATTATATTATATTATAATATTATATTATAATTATATTATATTATAATATTATATTATATTATAACATATAACATTTTTATTTTTACAATTAACCCAATAGTGAATATGCCCATATTGTTAGGGTACCTAGTATGAAAAGTAGCAAAAGACCAAATATTCTTGCTGGGCCGAAATGAAATGATCGCACACATGCACCCGTGTACGTGAATGCATGAGCACGCATACATATAAAGATGAATTCAAGCGCAGAACCAGCCTTCCTAAAGGAGCGCGACTCTCCGACTGACCGAGCGAACTCTCGCAATCAGTGTGCGTCATAAGAATGAGAGAGCGAAGAGAGAGAGAGAGCCGCGAGAGAGCGACGGGGCCCGCCGCTAACAGGCCTGGGGCCTGTCGCTAAGAAATTTTTGTGTCCATTTTCGTTGTATGAAATGAGTAGTCTATATGTTGTATGGTTAGTGGTGAAAGTCAGACATGCCAACTGTGCCAATAATTATTATAATTAAGTTCGTCACTGTAAAAAAAATTAAAAATGGTCAGATTTTCATCAAGAAAAGTCTCCGTACAAAAGCAAAAAAAAACTCAAATTAACGGTAATTAAAACTTTTTTATATTGCTTTTTTGGCACTGATACCTGTAAGCCAAACTTCGTTTACTTATTGCTAATAATTTGTTTACATTTATTTTGTGACAATACGTGGAATTTATGATGTAAAAATATATCAAAAGATATTGATCTTGATTTGAGGAAACTCATAGTGAAAATTCGGGATGAGGGAAAACGACTAGGGAAATTATAAGCATTATTGGTAAAACACACTCCCGTGTACAACAAGTTCTTCAAAATGTTAATTCATGTGAAAAAGGCCAAAAGCCGCAAAAATGTTGGTATGTTTTTGAGGTTATGTACTTTTATGTAAAGCTCCGTACTCAGGCACACGAAAAGTGTTTCTAGCAGTACGATAAAGCGAGAGGGTGAGTATTGACCTCTCGTTTTGGCTCAATGCTTAGGAACACTTTTCGCGTGTCTGAGTACTGAGCTTTAGCTTATAATATAACAAAAAAAAATTTTACTTCACTTTTAATTTTTTAACTTATTGCCAATGAAATTGCCAACAAAATGAGGCATCACTCATTTAAATTGAGAATTCATTTCAACAAAGATAAGTGCTATGTGATAGGTGATATGTGCTACTATGTGATAACCATAGCGTGCATACATTTATTAACCACATAGCAATGTCTTCACTAAGCGACGAGTGGGTATCTCTGCTAATTTTTGTCCAATTGAAATGGGTGATACCTCATTTTTTTGGCAATAAGTTAAAAAATTAAAAGTTAAGTAAACACTTTTTTTTAGATATTATAAATTTTAAATAAAAGTACGTAACCTTAAAAACATACCAACATTTTTAAGGCTTTTGGCCTTTCTTCACATGATTTAACATTTTGAATAACTTTTTGTACACGGGAATGTGTTTTACCAATAATGCTAACCATTTCCAGAGTCGTTTTTTGCTCATCCCGAATTTTCACTATGAGTTTCCTCAGATCAAGATCAATATATTTTGAAATTTTTTTAAATCATAAATTTCACGTATTGTCACAAGATAAATGTAAAAAAATGATTAGTAATAAGTATACGAAGTTTGGCTTACAGGTATCAATGCCAAAAAAGCAATTAAAAAGCTTTAATTACCGTTAATTTGACGTTTTTTCCTTTTGTACGCAGACTTTTTCTTGATGAAAATCGGACAATTTTTACATATTTTTATAAACTGTTGGTCTTAGGTTAGACGCACGTTTACTTGCATTAAAATTTGTTGAATATTTATTATTTTAATGATGATTGAAACAATGTTGATATGCAAAAACATTTGGTATTTAATTGTAAGGAATCGTTAGGATCCCTTACAATAAGACAAAGGGAACGCAGGATAGACAGAAGAGAGAACAGTATAAGAGAAAGCAGTAGAAGAGATGGAGTGAGAGCGGAGAAAGGGAGAGAAAGCTGTCAGCAGAGCGGATAGTCAGCGCATAGCGGGACACGGATGCGCTGAGCAAGGAGTTTTGGCGGGAGAGCGGGCCGCTGAATTGGCAGCAGCAGCGCTGCAGAGGATCGGCTGAGCAAGGAGTTTTGGCGGGAGAGCGGGCTGCTGAATAGCAGCGCTGCAGGGGGGTATAAAAGAGCGAGGCAGGAGTCAGTTGGGGAATCAGTTGGAGAGTCAGTCGGACAGTTAAGTGTGGAGTTAAGTCGTCGGTGAACAGTGACCAGTGCTAGTGCTAGTGAAAGCGACTCCTTGGGAAACGAGCCAAGGATCAGTTCAGGGGACAGCAGAGCAGAGCAGTTTTACCAGCAGCAGTAACGCAGTAAGTCTTTGGGAGGATTCCCTTTGACCAAACGAGTCCAGTTCACAACTTTCTTCCATCTCGTACTTTGTAAGTGCCCAGGCGGACGGTGAGTTTGCCAGCGCGTCAGCTTAGCGGGAGCATCTGGAGCGTGCAGCACCAGAGTATCTAGCGGAGCGAAGCTTAGCGAGAGTATCCGAGTGCGGGTAGCACCGGAGTATCCAGCGGAGCGTAAGCGCGGCGTGATCACCCAGACGGCGTTGGCCGGCGAGTCGGGCGTGAACTAATTGTTAGAGGTAGGGCGTCTTGTGCCCCGCTTAAGACAGGTGTGGTAGAAAAGAGGTGCAACTCCCAGTTCAAATATATATTATATTACTTAATTCTAAACCCCGAAGTTCTTATTTTGGCACAGTGCCCAACAAATATAAATATGTTGCAGCGAATCCTGGACGAGACTGAGCTATCCCGCCCCGATCGTTACAACTGGCGCCCGAACTAGGGTCGCTGTGCGTATAGCCAGGAGTTCGGCCTTGAATTGGCAGGGAACGTAGACGAGTTACGCAGAGGGTTCGTTACGTGGGCACGAGAACAGCTCGTGGACCCAGCGCACATAATCAGATTTACAGAATTAGCGGAGCGTCACGCGGGAGCGTCACCAGTTAAGGCGTCTACGAGCAGTGGGCAACAGGAAAGACCCGCTGCTTCTAAGCCTCAGGTGATGATTTCACAGGGAGACATTCTAAATGCCAGTTTCAAGGAACAGGTACAGATAGATATCCCAGCGTACAGCCAAAAACAGGATATTATAGCCAGGCCACAAGCACCTGACTATTCTAGAATAGCGGCTAGGGTAAGGGAATGGAGTTTTCGGTTCGATGGGGCAGCGAAACCGCTAGAGTTTTTAGAGCAGGTGGAGTGGTCAGCGGAGACGTACGGTCTCGAGCTAGACCTGCTTCCTAGGGCGATGCCCGAACTGCTTCAGGGAATAGCCTTGAAATGGTACGTGGCAAACAACCAACATTGGACGACATGGGCAGCGTTCACGACCAGTTTTCAGGCCTATTTTCTACCAAGGGGCTACTTCAATCACCTTCGGGAGGAGGTGATACAGCGCAAGCAGCGACTGGGAGAACCCTTTAAGGAATTCATGGTGGAGATGCAGTGCCTGATGAGACCGTTGAAAATGTCAACAGAGGCGCAACTGGAGAGGATATACGATAACAGCGTTCCAGATCTCCGAGCGTTCGCCAGGCCATCCCAATTGTCCACTTTGCAGGGATTAATGGGTCTAGCGGATGAGCTAGAGGAGTTAGACCGCGATAGGGAGCGATTACGGGCCAGTTCGGTCCACGCCCGACTTCAGTCCCCAGTGAACCCCCATCGCAATGACCCTCCGAGGACTACAAGGCCACAGCCTCGGCACACAAATCCATTCACCCGGCCGCAGGAGACACAACAGTGGAGACAGGCAAACAATGGGCCCCCACAAAGGATACCGGACCCCTCCAATGCATGTGGAAATTGCGGACAAGCGGGACACTGGAGACGAGAGTGTCGTCAGCGCACCGTTATTTTCTGCTGGAGGTGTGGGATGGTCGGACGCAAAACAATGAACTGTTGCGGGGCTATGGGAAACGGACCCCGACTCTCGCCACCCGGAACACGGCAGGAGTCGTCAAACTCGGCTCCCCAATAAATCAAAAGGGTTTTCGGGATGAGGGCTCATATTTGTCGGCCACTGTTATAATAGGAGGTAAATCCTATAAGGCAGTGATCGACACAGGAGCCACCAGCAGTTTTGTCAGTGAAACGTTAGCAGCGAGCTTGGGTGCTGGGGGAAAACTGACACCTACATGGAGACCCGTGAGATTCGCGGATGGGCGAGCGGGCGAAATAAACCACCAGCTCAAGGTGACACTCGAGTTTGGGAGCCGACAGATCACAACAGTACTGTCCGTAATGCCAGGGATCATCGATGATCTAGTACTGGGCTACAACATATTGAAGGATCTGGAGGCAGAATTAAGTTGCGCAGGACAAAGAATTCAGTTTAGGGCGAATAGGCCCACGAAAAGCAAGAGAAGTAGTCAGGAATCGCAAAGCGAAGAACCAAGCAGGAACAAGGAACAGGACAGTAACAAAGCCCCAGAGGAACGGTTAAAAATGGCAGCGGAAACGCCATTAACTGACCAATGCATGGACACGTTTCTAAGAAGAGAATTAGAAATGTTCGAGGAAATCAAAGGGGTATCGAACATTGCTGAGCACAAGATAGTGATGAAGGATGCACGACCCTTGAAACAAAGATATTTCCCAAGGAATCCAGCGATGAGAGCCACCATTGACAATGAGATTGATGAGCTACTAAAACAAGGCTGTATAGAGCCTTCGAGTAGCCCTCATAGTGCCCCAATCGTCATGGTGCAGAAGAAGACAGGCAAATGGAGGTTATGCGTGGATTTGAGGCAGTTGAATGCCAAATCTATCCCAGACGCATACCCCTTGCCGAGGATTCACCACATCCTGGATCAGTTAAAACAGGCCAAATACATCAGTAGTTTGGACTTAAAAAATGGATACTGGCAGATACCCATGGAGGAGTCAAGTAAACCATTAACGGCGTTTACAGTCCCGGGACGGGGTCTGTATCAGTGGAAAGTCATGCCTTTCGGGTTGCATTCAGCACCGGCAACGTTTCAGCGAGCACTGGACAGCGTTATCGGGCCAGATATGGAACTACATGCCTTCGCATATTTGGATGACATCATCGTCATCGGCCGCACGCTGGAAGAGCACAAGAGAAACCTCCAAGAGGTGTTCCGACGGCTAAGAAAAGCAAATTTGAAAATCAACGTAGATAAGTGCGAGTTCTTCAAAAAGGAGCTGAAATACCTCGGGCATCTCGTGACGGATCAAGGGATCCGTACGGATCCTGATAAGGTGGCAGCCATCGGAGAACTAGCACCGCCAGCGGATGCCAAAGGTTTGCGCAGGTTTATAGGAGTTGCATCGTGGTACCGGCGTTTCGTTCCGGACTTTGCAAATAAAATCAACCCGCTGACAGGATTGTTAAAGAAGGGCGTTAAATGGCATTGGGAGAAAGAACAGCAACAGGCATTTGAGGTCATAAAGGAGAGCCTGATCGCAGCACCGGTATTGACTTGTCCGGATTTTGACAAGAAATTTGTGCTTCAAACGGATGCCAGTAATGTGGGGATAGGAGCGGTCCTAACCCAACACCAGGATAACCAGGAGAAGGTTATATCGTACGCTAGTCGGACATTAAACGGGGCAGAACAGAACTATTCGGCGACAGAAAAGGAGTGCCTGGCCATTGTGTGGGCAATTCAACAATTTAGACCATACTTGGAGGGATATCATTTCCAAGTAGTTACAGACCATATGGCGTTGAAATGGCTCAACTCCATCAAGAGCCCGACTGGACGGATTGCGAGATGGGCATTGGAGTTGCAACAATATGAGTTTGACATTATATATCGGCGTGGAAAGCTAAATACGGTGGCGGACGCCCTTTCACGGCAACCGTTGGAACCGGAAGCCTGCCTCATGATTGGCAGCGGAGAGCACTTCAGCTTGGAGGAGTATAAAACCTGTGCATGGACCCAGGAAAAGCTGAAGGAAATGAAGGCTCATCCACAAAAGTTCCCGGATTATATATGGGAAGCGGGAGGTCTGTACCGAAACATCCCGCACAGAGCTGGACATGAAGACGTGGCCGCATGGAAATTATGCGTGCCGTCCGGGCTCAAGGAAAGGATCTTGAGGGAGAATCATGATGCACCGATAGCAGGACACACAGGAAGCCGGAAAACCATCGCCAAGATTGCGTCAAGATATTTCTGGCCAGGGATGCAGCGAGACGTACGATCATACGTGCGTAAGTGTGAGACGTGTCAACGTTTCAAGGCCAGCCAGCTACAGGCAGCGGGAAAGATGCTAACACAAGTCCCGGAGGAGCCATGGTCCACAGTTTGTGCGGATTTTGTGGGACCACTTCCAAGATCCATACACGGGAATACGATGCTGCTGGTGTTCATTGACAGGTTTTCAAAGTGGACTGAGATGGTGCCATTAAGGAAGGCCACGACGGATACCCTAAAGAAAGCGTTCAGGGAGAGAATCCTAGCGCGATTCGGGGTACCTAAAGTCCTCATTACAGACAATGGGACACAATTTACAAGCAGAGCGTTTAAAAATTTCCTGGAGGACATGGGAGTACGTCACCAGTTCACGGCCCCGTATACGCCCCAGGAAAATCCAACGGAGAGAGCCAATAGAACGGTGAAGACGATGATTGCCCAGTATGCGGAAGGAAATCAAAGGAAATGGGATGACTTGCTGCCAGAGATAACACTGCCAGTAAATTCAAGCACGCAGGAATCCACCGGATATTCCCCAGCATTCCTTACCCAGGGAAGAGAACCAAGACTCCCGAAAGCCGTGTATGACGAGGCTACAATGGGAACTGGAAGACCGCAGCAGGATCCAACGGAGCTCGCGAAGGACTTGAAAGAAGTCTTCGAGATCGTGCGAAGAAACTTAGAAATGGCGGCTCAGGACCAAGCCAGATACTACAATTTGCATAGAAGACACTGGACACCAGTACTTGGACAAGTAGTGTGGGCCAAGGAACACCACTTGTCAAACGCAGTGGAAGGATTTGCTGCGAAGCTAGCGCCAAGATTCGGAGGACCATTCCGAATCATGGATTTCGTATCGCCAGTAATTGTCAAATTAAAGGACATTAAGACTGGACAGGAGCGGCGAGCCCACATTAGTACCCTGAAGCCGGAAGGGGACGCGAAAGAACAACCAAATGTGGAGGATCCAATGGATAGGGATCAACAGCCGGGACAGAGGAGGGTAAACGACGACACGGGAACAGCAAACCGTGAGAAAATGAAAAGACAATAGGAAAAAACTACAAAGTAAACAGAAATAATACATATATAGATATATATATATAGATAATAGTTAATATGAGGAACTTTAAAAAAAAAAAAAAAAAAAAAAAATAATAATAAGTAAGAATTTAAATAGGTAGCTGAAAACGCATATCCGGCAATAGCGGATACAAGAGAAAATGCGCAACACTGAGGCAGGAGAGAGTGAGAAAACGGATAAATTTGAAAAGCTTCGGCGAGGATCCGTTAGTTTGAGGCACGGCAAAACAGCGGCTCAGGGCCGCCGAGTGTGCGCAGTCAAGATCAGTAAGAATCTAGCAGGGCAGACCGCAGTAAGTAGGGATTGGGGCAGAGGGGAAAAGAAAAAGACAATGTTGTAAGTGTTAGGTTATTTTACTTATTTTATTTTCGTTTTCTCTTCTTTTGTGGGATAACGCAGGAAAAGCAGAAATATGAGCAGCAGCGACGGACAAGGTGAGGTCAGATGCGGCGAGGAGCCGGTAAGGGGCGAGGAGCCCAAGTCCGCAGGCGGGGAAGCCTGCCAGGGGCGGAGAGCCCGGCGGTAGGAGGGGCGAGAAGCCCAAGTCCCCAAGCGGGAGGCCTGCCAGGGGCGGAGAGCCCGGCGGTAGAAGGGGCGAGAAGCCCAGAAGGAGGGGCGAGAGGCCCAGCAGGGGGGCGAGAAGCCCAATAGGTCGCGGCGAGGCGGAAAGCCCACGCGCGAGGGCGAGAAGCCCAGTGAGTGTGAGGGCGAGAAGCCTAGGGGGCACGCGGGCGAGGAGCCCATGGAGGCGACAGGCGACACGCCGGAGGTGCCGCAATATAAGCGGCAGGCCAGGCCGCCGACGCCACCACGGCCTTCGGCTACGCAGAAGCCGAGGGAGGAGGAAGTGGTGGTGATAAGCGATGACGAGGACCAGGCCGAAGAGGAGGAGGAGGACGAGGGATACACGGTGGAGGCAACCCAGGATCGGAAGTACAAGAATGGCTTCTGGGTGCACTCCATCGTGTATAAAATCTCCTGGAAGGAGAAGGTAATAGTACCGGGCGATGCGTCAGGGTGGCGACTGGATGAGATCCCGGACCCCGACGCCGTCGAGAGGGCCGCCAAGAGGGCAGCCGAGAGAGCTGCAGCAGCAGAGGCGGCAGCGGTGGCCAAAGCTGCGAGGGCGGCGGCAGCCGAGAGAGCTGCAGCAGCAGAGGCGGCAGCAGAGGCGGCAGCAGCCGAGGCGGAAGCAGCAGAGGCGGCAGCAGCAGAGGCGGCAGCAGCAGAGGCGGCAGTAGCAGAGGCGGCAGTAGCAGAGGCGGCAGCGAAGGCTCCGTATGAGCGGCAGGACCAGGTCGAGGAGGAGCTGCGGATGCTGGTGGAGGAGGAGCTGGAGGCGTGGGTGTCGCAGCTAGAGCTGGACTGGGACGTGGAGCAGCCGCAGCAACAGCAGACCCCACAGCCGCAGCTAGGTCAGCAACGGCTCCCGAGACAGCAGCCTCCACCTCACCAGCAGCAGCAACAACAACAGCAGTATCTGCAGCATCCGCAGCAACGTCCTCAGTGGCCGATGGACCAGCAGTGCGCACCTCGGTGGGGGCCGGAACAACATCCTCGGGACCCCAGGGGGTATCGGCAGCAGGCGGAGCCGCACCCCCCGAACGAGCAGCAGTCCCCGGGTGACCCATGGACCTATGGCCGTCACCCGGTCATGGGGTCATGGGCCCAACCAGTCGAGGAGGCGGAGAGAGAAGAGCGGCCAGGCGGGACGCAGCGAGCGGGCTGGCAGCTGGAGTGGCGGCGGGTCGAGCAGCGAAATTGGCCGCCCGAGGTGCGGCGATCGGTGAGGAGGCGGCAGGAGACGTACGGAGTCGGAAGACGGGCAGCTATCGTGCTAAACCTGCCCGAGGGGAGGTTCCGCATCCGGCTGGGCAGAGGAGGCGACGTGCGGGTATTCCAGCAGGTGGAGCCGTGAGGAGAATGAAGTAGAAATAAGTTGATGTAATTTAGGTTAAGTAGCATAATAAGTAACATAATGAAGGGAAATAAATGAAGGAAAAGGACTGGATGGGCGTTTGGTCAGGGAAGGGCGTTGAAGGGGGGTTAAGGAGAGTGGAGAGAGAGGTGAAGGGGGAACTTACCGCGTTTTGCATTTAAAAAAAAAAAAGGAAGGGAAAAAACAAATACTTTTTTTTGGGAAAAAAAAGGTAAACAATGTTGGTTAGGTAAATCAGCTGGTGGTTAACCGAGCGTCGAACTGGTTCCGAAGGGAACAGCTGAAGATCGCCCGGTTCACGAACGAACCAGTACACTTGACCGGTTCACTTCAGGGCGGGAACGGACGGAAATTTGAATGGGGGACAGCAGAAGAAGAAGAAGAGGGTTTGGGGATTTTTTTTTGTTTTTGCCGAAGAAGGGGGGGAGTGTAAGGAATCGTTAGGATCCCTTACAATAAGCCAAAGGGAACGCAGGATAGACAGAAGAGAGAACAGTATAAGAGAAAGCAGTAGAAGAGATGGAGTGAGAGCGGAGAAAGGGAGAGAAAGCTGTCAGCAGAGCGGATAGTCAGCGCATAGCGGGACACGGATGCGCTGAGCAAGGAGTTTTGGCGGGAGAGCGGGCCGCTGAATTGGCAGCAGCAGCGCTGCAGAGGATCGGCTGAGCAAGGAGTTTTGGCGGGAGAGCGGGCTGCTGAATAGCAGCGCTGCAGGGGGGTATAAAAGAGCGAGGCAGGAGTCAGTTGGGGAATCAGTTGGAGAGTCAGTCGGACAGTTAAGTGTGGAGTTAAGTCGTCGGTGAACAGTGACCAGTGCTAGTGCTAGTGAAAGCGACTCCTTGGGAAACGAGCCAAGGATCAGTTCAGGGGACAGCAGAGCAGAGCAGTTTTACCAGCAGCAGTAACGCAGTAAGTCTTTGGGAGGATTCCCTTTGACCAAACGAGTCCAGTTCACAACTTTCTTCCATCTCGTACTTTGTAAGTGCCCAGGCGGACGGTGAGTTTGCCAGCGCGTCAGCTTAGCCGGAGCATCTGGAGCGTGCAGCACCAGAGTATCTAGCGGAGCGAAGCTTAGCGAGAGTATCCGAGTGCAGGTAGCACCGGAGTATCCAGCGGAGCGTAAGCGCGGCGTGATCACCCAGACGGCGTTGGCCGGCGAGTCGGGCGTGAACTAATTGTTAGAGGTAGGGCGTCTTGTGCCCCGCTTAAGACAGGTGTGGTAGAAAAGAGGTGCAACTCCCAGTTCAAATATATATTATATTACTTAATTCTAAACCCCGAAGTTCTTATTTTGGCACAGTGCCCAACAAATATAAATATGTTGCAGCGAATCCTGGACGAGACTGAGCTATCCCGACCCGATCGTTACATAATGATACTTTAAATATAATATTTAAATGATTATACACATGTAACAAAATTGTGTTTTTCAAACATTTTCTTAAAGCTACTCAAAATAAGGCGAATTTTTCTTGTCCACTAGAATAGACGCACTTAGGCTTTTAAATTTTTTATAGAAAAAGTATTTTTTTTTTTAAATTAAATTTGTAGTTGGTGTTAATATTTGATTTATTAAAAGAAAAAAAAAAAAAAACGTAATGAGTACTGCCTCCTTTGTTAGTAATATCTTCATATATTCGATCCTTCATAGAATAATACAGGGAATCTATGTATTTCAACGAAATCTCGCTCCAAGCACGTTTAATAGCTGCAGTTAATGTTTCCTTATCTTCGAATTGCTTTCCTCCTTCGTATACCTTCCGTGTTAGGCCGCCCCAAACATTTTCAATTACGTTAAGATCTGGAGAATATGGTGACCAGGTCATGATATTAACGTTTTAACTCGAAATAAACGACTTTACATATTAATTAATTAATTTTTGAAATACGGATTCCAACAATGTTTTGAATCGATCGCCGCACAGTAGCGCCTCTCGAACAAAAGCCGTTGCTAAAATCATCGTAGTCGCAAAAACGATTTAAACCATACTTATTCGACAGGAAATTTCCCATCGATTCAGAATTTCCAATAAAATCAATTTTAAGATTTTTTTTGTAGAAGATATGAGCCTTCAAAGTCGAACTTTGTTTCCATTTTTGCATCATACAAAAAAAAAAGGAAATTGGTTGACTTTCAGGTAATATTACACAAAAAATAGATTACCTAACCTCATGATTTTTACTTTAAATAACAGATACATTCATAAACTGTAAACTGACCAAAAAAAAAACAGAATTGGGTTTGGGCTTGTACAGGTAAATCGCTACCTGCCAGGGGTCCATTTTTTTCACTTTTTTCTGGCTAAAGTAGTCTATATATTTTTTGGCCGGGCTCGGCCCTCATACACACTACATACAAAACCTTCGTTGATCTTTTCTGGACCAGAATCAACTTACATCTGCTGCAGCACGCTGCAGCTGCGGAAATGCAATGCAATAAACTAAAACAACTCAGGGTAAAATATACAAAAATACCGATTCAACTTAATACATACCAAAAAATATACTAGCTGTAGCGCAAGCGGGTTAACCGCTTCAAACCCGCTCGCGCTATACTTTGAAATTGTTTGTTTCGTTTGTTTTGTATAACAAAACGTACCTATAAAATATGTGTTTATGAAATTTGGTGTTTTTTATATTTATACCTGATAGTAGCTAAATTATACTTCCAAAGGAAACAATTAATTACTTTTTAAAGAAAACAGGTAGACGCTGAAATCACTTTTGTAGCTGACAAAATAGTTGTGGGTTATCCCAGGTAGGCAATACCTTACCTAAAAACTGCATAACATGAATTTAGGGCATATTTACAAAAAATCATTGGTATAACAGGTGTCTGGTTTAACTCTTTAATTGACCCAAAACCCAAAGGGTACCTAACAGGTAATAAATCGGACTATACATTGCGCAATTTTAATATGCCCAGCATTAGTCTATCAGTGAAAGTTGACAAGACAGAATGGCAAAGATCAATCGCGGAAAACTGTTCGAAATCTTTCGGAACGCCCCAACCTATGGTGATTTCGAAGAAGACTGTTTTAGAGAGCTTGAACTTTGGTTTGGAGATTTAAGAAACAACTATGGAGTGGAAAACAACATTCGCTTACTGTACAAGAACTTCAGGAAAAAGTGGGGAGAAGTGTATCGAAGCCATTCACGTTTTTAGCCAAATATGAGGACTGGCTTCTGGGGGATCTCAACTTGCAAGCCACGGAAGAAGATCATGATGATGAACCCAGCACATCTACCGGTAAAGGAAGACCATCGAAAGCAATACAGGATTGCTCGAATTTCACAAGAAGAAAGAAGCTTTCTGAGGTGACCAACATCTTGACCACTGGAAATTTGTCGGAAGCATTGGCTACTAAATATATAAAGGATCATCAACTGACTAAATCATCCATAACCAAATCGGTTGCTATAGCAAGCCCTTGTCAGCTCAAAAGGATTCGGAAAAGCATTCCCACTCCATTAAACGCTAGCATAATGGAACTAACTGACGAAGAAGCCCTGGCCTTATTTATGGACTTACAATTATCCAAGGAGAAATATGAAATATTACGAACGTGTTTAATGCAACATAGGGCGGATATATTACCTGGATATAAACGGATTACGGAGGCAAAAAAAATGTCAAGACCAATTAATACAGAGATTACTGAAGTCTCTGTGAAAGCTACTGTGCAGGATCTGATGAATCACACGGCTCAACGTTTATTGAAGAGTCTTCCGGATAATGTGTTGGACAATTTACCAGAGAAGGTGGAATTGGTCAGTAAATGGGGCTGCGATGGATCATCTGGACAAAGCATTTATAAACAAACAATAAGGATAGATGATGAATCAATATCAGACGGGAATTTGTTCATGGCATCAGTGGTTCCTTTGCGGCTTCAATCAGAGGAATCTTTACATTGGAGAAACAATAGGCCTTCATCAGTTCATTATTGCCGTCCAATAATGTTTCAATTCGCAAGAGAATCACCGGAACTCATCAATACAACAGTGCAAAATATTCAAAGAGAAATATATGCTATTAGACCCATCATTCTGAAGATCAGGGAAGGAAAACATGTTGAATGCAGCTTCGAGTTTCACTTGACCATGGTCGATGGAAAAATAGTGAATGAATTAACCAATACCAAATCGACTTTAACATGTCCAATTTGCAAAACAACTCAAAAGAATTTCGGAAGTTTGGATGATTCTACAACCAAGGAGGCAAACTACAACTACGGAATCTCACCTTTACACGCTCGGATAAGGTGTATGGAATTTTTGTTGAAATTGGCGTATACCCTTCCACAAGACAACGAAGACTGGGATAATAACAATTCGACAAAGAAGGAAAAGGAACAATTTAGGAAATATCGAATACAGGAAGCGTTTTCAAAGCAACTTGGACTCAAAGTGGACTGCCCGAAACCCGGATATGGAAACTCAAACGATGGAAATACTTCTCGGAGATTTTTCGAAAATTGCATTGTTGCGGCAGAAATCACTGGAATTGACGAGGAAATCATTCAAAGATTGGGTGCGATCTTGAATGTACTCAATTGCAAGGAGAAAATTGATTCGGTGAAATATGGGGAATATGGCTGAGAAGTATCCTCATAAGAAATTGACTCCAACAGTCCACAAAATTCTACAACATGGTAAAGATATAATTGAATATCAGTTTTTGCCAATTGGAGAACTTTCAGAAGAAGCTCAAGAATCGCTAAATAAATTCTATAAGAAGTATAGATACTGCAACACTTACAAGTCATCCAGACTTAGGCAAAATGAGGACCTCTTCAATATGTTAGCTGCATCATCTGACCCGTTTATTGCATCTCTGCGGCATGTAAAGTCGCGAAAAGATATAGAAACAAGTAATTATAGTCCAGAGATGCTTAAACTATTAGAAATTCCCCTAATATAGGCCCGTTTGTTAGTAAAAAAATAGCCAAAGTTATAGAAAAAAAATTTTTTTTAATGTTAAATATTTTTTTAAGTTTTCAAATTATTTTTATTTAAGCAAATACATAAAAATAAAGATAAAAAATTAAATAAAAAATGTTTTTAAAAAATTGTTTTCATTGAATAAAATAGATTTTTTCACTTTGATACCCTATAAAAAGGCGAATGGGTGGGCGTGGCATATTGTCCAATACATATACAAATTTTACAACATTTCCCTGTAAAATGCCGTTTAAATTATTTGATTTCTTATTTGGCTCAAAAGTTACGATTTTAGCAACGCAAAATGAGAAAAGGCGCTACTGTGCGCCGTTCATCTTCTGATTGGTGCAAATGAAGTCAATTGTTCTACGTGGGCTGCTATATATATTTCTGGCCTAGGCAACACTAAGTGTTGTTAGGTGGAATCTGACATTTCCATTGAAAAGTTCGACATTTTTAAGCATAAACGTACTTAGAACGGTTTGACGTACGACTATCATTTGTGTTGTTTACAGTTACTTAAAAAAATCAATTTCGCAAAAAAATGGAATTAACTCGTGAACATTTTCGTGCGATCATTTTTCACAACTTTCGGCGTGGATTATCACGACAAGAGTGCAGCGATGAACTTAAATCTTTGTATGACTATGAAGCACCATCCTATAGCACTGTGAAAAACTGGTACAACGAATTCAATCGTGGCCGACGCTCCCTCAAAGACGAATTCCGCGAAGGTCGTCCAAAAACAGCCGTTGTGCCAGAAAACATCGATGGCGTACGTGAACTAATAATGCAAGACCGTCATGTGACATACCGTGAGATAGAGGCATCCCTAGGCATTTCTTCCACCAGCATACATTCGATATTGCATGAGCACCTGGCTGTAAAAAAGGTTTGTTCTCGTTGGATCCCGCACAATTTGACAATCGCTCAAAAGAAGGCTCGTGTGGATTGGTGTAAAGAAATGCTGAAAAAATACGATCGCGGTGCTTCAAAAGACGTTTATAAGATCGTCACAGGTGACGAATCATGGATCTATGCGTATGAGCCCGAAACAAAACAGCAATCGACCGTGTGGGTCTTCCAAGACGAGCCAAATCCAACGAAAGTTGTTCGTGGAAGAAGCACTTCGAAGCAAATGGTCGCCTGTTTCTTCGCAAAAACTGGTCATGTGGCTACTGTTCCTCTTGAGCAACGTAGGACGGTCAATTCTGATTGGTACACCACCATTTGTTTGCCTGAAGTCTTCGGTGAAATTCGAAAAACGAACAAGGGAAGACGAATCATTGTGCACCATGACAATGCGAGCTCTCACACATCGGCTCAAACCAGCGCCTTTTTGCCTGGCCAAAACGTCGAATTGATGGGTCATCCGCCGTACAGTCCTGACTTGGCACCAAATGACTTCTTTTTATTCCCTCACATCAAGAAGAAAATGCGTGGTCAACGACTTTCGTCGCCAGAAGATGCTGTTGAAGCATTCAAAAACCATGTTTTTGAGGTGTGTCAATCAGAGTGGAAAAAGTGCTTCGAAAATTGGTTTGAGCGCATGCAAAAGTGTGTAAATCTTGATGGAGAATATTTTGAAAAACAATAAAACTATTTTCCTTAATAAATATTCGTATTTTCATTATTAGGCCAGAAATATATGTAGCAGCCCACGTATAAAACATGATGGCACCCCACACCATTACTTCACCTTCTCGGCTGTGGTGGCGACTTAAATATAGCTCATCTTACCGAAAATCGTGATAATAATATTGAAAGCCATTGGAGCCATCTAAATTAAAACGTTTTTCATCAGTAGAAACAACTGAACGCCAATCATGAAGCCGAGTCTCAGATAGAACAGTCCCCGTCATGTATTCATTCGCGAATCAAAGCCGTTTTTCTGTGCGTATTGTATTCAGAGGGGGTTTTTTCTTGATTTCTAGTCGCTTTAGGTGTTCTGCATTTCTGATTGTGCGCTGAAGTTGAAAGTCTTGCTTTTACTCCGGCTAATTCCTTAATAAAAGCTGCGGGCTTAGTCAAAGTCTACTTTTTGACGTTCTAATAAGCTCATAACACCAGCTTTCCAATTTTTACTTTAAATGTAGCACTAAAACAATTTATTTGTTTATTTTTAATATTTTCTCAATACAAGAAACTGCAATTGTTTACGCAAAACATATAAATCTAAAGTGCGTCTATTTTTTGGAATCTTCGAATGTGCAGTTATTTTTTCGGAAATCAACCAACTGTGAGCACATATTTTTCGAACAAGATTCGAACTCTGATAAGAAAAGCTTTTTGGACAATTAGAATAAGCATGATTACACGTATAAATATAGCATTTTATTTAAAACAAAAGTTGGTGCGTCTAACCTAAGACCAGCAGTGTACATTCCTACTGAATATGTTAGTTTTCAATCGTCCATATCATTAAGATAAAGTGATGTATGGGTTTCGTTGCCTGGAAGTTTTAAAAAAATACATTTCCAAAAATAACTTAATTTTGGGTTCCAAATTTTTATAATTTTCTTTGGCGGAAGAGTCATCATTTTTATTATTCCACATTTTGCTAAAAATATTGAGAGGACCCTGGAAATTTGTAACAGTTTCCTTGAGGGGTTACACTACCCTCGCGGCATCAAAACGTGATATATTTTCATTTCGTTTCGTTTATAAAAACAATTTTTTTTTTCTGAAAACCCTGTAGGTCAAAATTAAAAGCTTATATACTATTCTACATGTAGACCCATCTACTGTTAATAAATACCAACACAAATTTTGAAAATGGCAGAAATATGAGTAGGACGCTTTTTTCAAAATGCTTTTGTATAGTGTACATGATTTCGGATTAACGGTAAGCCGGAAAATTCCAATCAAAATATTTTTTTGTTTTCTTGTACTCGCTAATGTGAAGGATATTTTGTATAATTTTTTGTTAAAAAATAACAGCTGTTTGAAAAAACGGATTTCGAAAAAAAATGTTGACCTTAAAAATCCATAACTTTAAAAAGGGGTTCTTTCCCTTCAAATTCGATCCAATTTTAAATCACCATGCCTCAGAGCGGGTATTCGATAAAAATCGAAATCATAAAACATACTTAAAATACTACAAACCTTACTTCTTCATAAGGCTTGATAAATTTATAAATAATAGCACCATCCCATTGCCACATATTTTCTCATTTTGAATGTGAGAGATTCCACATCATAAAGTAAATTTTTTAATCACATTTGAATATGGTAAACATTCTTTGATTGCGGCCTCGAAAGCGGCTTTCTCTTGCGACGCTTGAACGATGTCGACAACATGTCCCCATAAAACATAACCGACCCATTCTATCAGCTGTTGTTAAAAAAGTAAAATGTTGTCTTCAACAACACAGGTCGACAAAAAAAAAACCCGGTGACAAGACGATATTGATTCTGATCAGACAGATCTTTACCTGTACATTGCTAGTCCGAAACTAAAAAGTTTTCATCAAGCACCCATTTTGAGAAAAGTATCAAGCAGGAAAGTATCAAGACAAAACCAGACGTAACCCAGAGCTGGTATTAGGCTTAACAGACTTTGTTTTGTCTCAAGTTAAAGCCCTGATATCTTAAAAATTTTGTTGTACAAAGCAATAAAACCATTTTTTTATATTATTTTGATTTAAAGGTACTGTTTCGAGTTTTTTTTTTTAATTTTTCAAGTTTAGGTTTTGTGTTTTTTATATCAGGTTTTGGAATTTTTTATTTAAGTACTTTAATGTATTCTCCTATTTTCTTCTGGTTTTTTACTTTTTTCGTTCACTTACTTTTTTTTTTTGTTTTGTTTTTAAGTTTTTTATGTGATTACTTCTTAAAAATAAATTAAAGGAAAATATGTTCATTGTTTTATTATAAAGCCTTGCTAGTAGGTAGCTAAAAGCTAGCTATAAGAGTTTAATCTTTCTAGTGTGATCAGGTTTTATGGTGTTCACCGAAAATCCATACGAAACGGCCATACTGTCAGCTGTGTTTGTTTACAATTAAAAATAAAAGCTGCTCTTGGCCCTCCAGCTGATGCTACTCCCACTGCTAGAGCAATAGAAAAGGGCCAAAATCATAATTTAAAAAATTATGGACATGTTATCCATCCCCTGCTCGTCCATGACCAGTGGTCACCTACTGGTATCCTCTTCTTAGTTGGCTACCAACCCAAAATGCTGCTGCTTAAGAGCATGCGAGGGGTACAAGAAGGAGAATGAAAGCTGCCCGCACTCGGGAAGTGGCAACGGGAATGGTAATGGCCCGGGACGACTGGTCAAGCAGCCGCCGCCCTAGATACGCATAAGCACGGGTTCCGTGGAGAACTCATGGATAGAGATCATGGCTGTCAGTCCCAAGGATCCGTGTTTTTAAGCGCAAATTTCGTGGCAGCAGTCGTCGTAGACGCGGATGTGCCCAACGATGACAATGGGCAGGGCGACACCTCGCATGTGTTCTACGACTACAACAAGACAAGGAGATGGAGCAGCAGACGGAAGAGACCAGACACACAAAGATGCCCTCTGGTGAACACTCCAGCTGGATCTGAAGCAGCGCTCCAGCAGTGGCAGTAACAGCAGCTGCAGGGCCAGGAGCAGCTCGTCCTCGTCGGCGGCATCGAAATGTGGCCCCGCAGCTTTGGAAATCATAATTAAAAATTTGGAACCATTTAAGCTTGCTAAGGGTTTAGCGCTAGTAAGTACTAGGCTTTACTTTTAAGCTTACTTTTAGGGATATTTTAGGGAAAAATACATCATTTTTGACTTTGGTCGCTTTAAAACGAATTTCAAGAAGGGAGTGACGCCTAGCTTATAAAATACATATTTGTAAAAATCTATGCAAGCATCGATGAAATTATATATGTACATATTTACTTACTATGAATAATAATATAACAATAACATAACTATGATTTATTTCCCCTTCTGGGCTAAATAAAAGGAAGAAATTAATGCGTTGAAAAACAGGCTCTTAAAATTTTTTTGTTGCTTTTTTTGATTGTTCTTCCCGTCAAAAACATATTTTTTTTAAGGAAAAGTTGGCAACACTGCCTCCGTGTCATCTACGGCAACACACTGAGCAACAATCCATCGACTGAAGCTAAGAATCCAGGCGGGGAACCAACAACAGACTCAAACCTTGCCTTGGATCGAAGCGGGAACACGAGAGCGGAAAGCAACCTCAGCCATTCAACTAGTAGACCGACGCCACAAAATCTCTTTGGAAGAATTGATTGTCAACCGGGAAATGTTCTCGAAATCATCTGGAGGAATCCACACTCGTCGGGTGGAAATCAAAACGCGCCTCATTCAAGCGCTGCGGGAGATGGCGAGCACTATAGGTCCAACGTTGCCAGATTCCAGGGGACTCCACAACACCCAAGAGTTCGGTTCGAAGGACAGACGCGTGTCGAGTACCTCTCGCCAGGAAACGTGAGCGGAAATTCCTGAAGATGAGCAAGATCGGTAGGATCGAGAGATTCGCGATCTTAAAACCCTACAAGACACTATGTTCCCTTGGATAAATGGGGATTTCAATTCGCAGGGAGTTATGGGACAGTGAGCGCGGAGGACTTCCTGTTTAGAGTTGAGCATCTGCAGGAACACTACGGAATGCCATGGCCAGATCTCCTCCGCGATTTCCACCGATTGCTGACAGAAGAGACATCCGAATGGTATTAGGTCCAGATTAGAATAAAATCGCCAAGGACCTGGAGAGATCTCAAGGAGGCGCTACAACGTCGCTATTGTGGGGTCAACAACGATTGGGTGGTCAAAACGGCAAAGCGCAACCTGGCGGAACCGATGAGGCAGTGGATATATTCGGTCAGGGTGTACACTCTGGAACACCTCCACGAAGAGTTCGTGCTCAGGAAGCTGAGCGAACGTTGGATCCAGATCACGGGAGACAGCGAGCACGGATGCCCACGACTTTCAGAACTCGACAAGAACAGCGAGTTGCCAGAGTAGAAGAACTCCGGGGCAGTGCTATGGGAGACCAGGAATCTTTGCAGGAGTCGGATGGCGCGGTTGAAACTTTGGCGGGTGTAGCGACGAAGAAGCTGCTGATTTGCTGGAAGTTCCAGCAGAGTGGGCATGTTTATTTGGAGTGCAAGGCAGTGCAGCGGAAGCTGTTTTGCTACAAATGCGGGTTGCCAAACACTGTAACACCCAAGTGCCCCAATTGCAGAACAGGAACAGGCGGAACGCAGTAGTGACGGGCGAACCGAGTTCCACGAGAGAGCCCGAGAGGAGACCTCGCACCAACTAGCCAGTAACGCTGGGACCATGCAACATGAGCTTATTCTTGTGCCCATCGTTCGAACAGAAGCTATATTTTGGAGTGGATTTTTTGAAGAGTTTTTAGACAGAGCCGGAAATTTTTGCGGTCGATTCAGATGGAGGTAATCCTGGAGCAGGAGAAAAAGGAGGAACCGGAACCACACGACTTGACAAAAGAGCAGAAGGAGAAACTGAAAGAAATCGGCGAGTCCTTCTTTACATTCGAAGCGAACGGCCTGGGAAGGACAACCAAAATGAAGCTCAGAATAGATTTAGTGGAAGAAGCAGTGCCAGTCAAGGATCGCCACTATCCAGTGTCCATAGCCGTCCAGTCCCTCATCTATGAGGATGTTGACGAAATGCTCCGTTAAGGCGTGATTAAAGAAAGCGACAGCGCATGGTGCAATACGATCACACTCGTAAGGTAGCAGTGTTACCGTTTTAGCGTTTTTCCACCCAGATTTTGGGTTTTTATACCCGGTACCCATAGGGTACAAGGGTATTATAAGTTAGTGCCAACCGAGAATGTATGTAACAGGCGGAAGGAGAAATCTCCGACCCTATAAAGTATATATATTCTTGATCAGCGTCACCAGCCAAGTTGATTTAGCCGTGTCCGTCTGTCCGTCCGTGTGAAACAACAGATCTCAGAGACTATAAGAGCTAGAGTTACCAAATTTGGTGACAACATTGGAATCTGTTGCACGCAGATCAAGTTTGTTTTAAAATTTGTCCACGCCCACTTCCGCCCTCAAAATAATAAGCTATACTCGTTTTTTTCGGGTAAAAGTTAATAAATACAAAAAATGAATAAAATAGAGCGGACGTTTCCTGAAAATTTCAGTAAAATCGGATGATAAACATGGGAGATATTAGCAATAAGGTTCGAATTTTAAAACCCCCCCTAAGGCGCTGCTGAGTAGCCTGTAGCCGTCTAGGTCGTAGGTTCGAGCCCCGACCTCGCCAAAACTTTTTATTGTTTTTCTTCTCTGTTTTTTTTGCACTTCTTCCTTTTTCCTTTGTTATTATACCCGGAGAACAATTAGAAAAAAATTTTAGAATAAAAATACAAAGCAGAAAATATTTTGGTTTTTTGTGGGATTGAGCTCGTGCCAATTTTGCAAAATGTAGATGCACCGGCTGCTTAGACAACTGGGCCATTACATATGTTACATATGAAGCGCAATTTTCATACTAAGTATGCTTCGACAACTGTTAACCTAATTTTGGCAGAACTGAAATAAAATTGCCAGAGATTGTCACATCTAATAGCTTCTACATTTTCTTAATGAAAAGATGCTTTTTATACCCGGTACCCATAGGGTACAAGGGTATTATAAGTTAGTGCCAACCGAGAATGTATGTAACAGGCGGAAGGAGAAATCTCCGACCCTATAAAGTATATATATTCTTGATCAGCGTCACCAGCCAAGTTGATTTAGCCGTGTCCGTCTGTCCGTCCGTGTGAAACAACAGATCTCAGAGACTATTAGAGCTAGAGTTACCAAATTTGGTGACAACTTTGGAATTTGTTGCACGCAGATCAAGTTTGTTTTAAAATTTGTCCACGCCCACTTCCGCCCCTGAAAACCATAAAAACGTTATATTAGCTATATGCGTGATTTTCTGCTTAAAATTAATAGATACAATAAATTAATAAAATAGAGACGGACGTTTCCTGAAAACTTCAATAAAATCGGATGATACACGTAAACATGGGAGATATTAGCAATAAGGTTTGAATTTTAACACACCGCCCTAAAGCACTGCTGTTGCAAGCTGTAGCCGACAGGTGGCGCATTCGAGCCTTGGCCGTGCGATATAATGGCGCCAATGTATGTATGTACAATTTTAATTTGCCTTTTAGTGTGAAGCGCAAACGTTTAAGTACCGGGTATTTCACAGTCGAGCACAGTCTACTGTAGCTTTCTTACTTGTTTGAACTGCGATTGCGGGAAAAATTGTAAACCAGCGGAAAGACGCTAATTTAGCTTTATTTCAAAACAAGTTAGCGATTTTTATGTATCAAATTATATTTTCATACATTTGAATTTTTATAAGCTCTTACAGCACTAAATCATTATCGATCACTGTAGACGGCAGTCCACGTAGTGACGATGAGCACCGAGACTGTGGTGCGGAAGGAGACTAGAGTTGAAAATCTGCTACGATAGTCCGATCAGAACCATTTATATCTTGATCGAAAGGTATTGTAAACCTCTTTGAAACTGCATACTAAGATTTTTCAAAAACTAATTAGTTTCGGAGAAATTGGAGTGAAAGTGCGAAATTGAAAATGTTGAAAATTTGAGCTATTGGGGCTGGTGGAGCAAAAATCCCCTAATTTTGAATGTTGTTGTAATCTAGCTTAAATACGCGTCGAATGACACCTCGATCATCCTGATCCGATACTCCGTTCAAAAGATATTCAGATAACAGCTAAAAAAGCCAGATTTCCCGCGCCCATAACTTCTAAACATCTAAAGTTACAGAAACGTGCTATATGTCGTTAGAAAGGTATTTTGAAATGATAATAGCTTTGCCTTGACATAATTTATCTAAATATAATATTTAAGAATTTATAATTCAAATAATTTTTTTTTTTTTTTTTAAGTTTTTTTTAAAAATGGCTATAACGATTTTGATAGTCACTCAAGGCCATATAGCCCTTGAGATTGCTCAACTTTTGGTATATAACACATATCTGGGAAAATTTGCTTTCTTGAGATATTACTCATTAAAATTAGTAGCAACCTTTGACATGCACTATACATACATTTATGTAAAAAATCATGTAGACTCATATAGAAACGTGCACAATGCAATAAAATTTAAAACCATCAAAGGAAATTAATATAATTTAAATTTAAAAAAAATCGTTTTAAGTTTTTTTTTTTTTAATTTAATCTAATTGTTGCGTTTTCCACTACTTTGGCGGGAAAACAGTAAATTTCTCGCGCCCATAATTTCTGAACGACTAAAGTTACAGAAACGTGCTATATGTCCTTAAAAAAGTATTTTGATATGATAATGACTGCCCTGACAAAAATATTATTAAATATTAAATACAAATTAAATATTATAATTAAGAATTTAGAATTAAAAATAATTTTATAGCAAACTTCTTATATGAATTTTTGTTGTTAATTATTCCCATTTGAGTTTCAAACAAAAACTTACAATTATAACAACAATGGGAGACCTACATATGTATGTACATATATATGGGCATTTTCACAGAAAGGTCAACCTCACATTCCAAAATCAAAGACGACAAAAGCATGTTGTTCCAACTTATTTTTACAGTGAATCAGATTTGACTAATTTAAGTCAATTTTGCATTTATTCATAGCGGATGCAAAAGTTCCCCTTTGATCATTTCTATTGCACATTTTGCTTTGATTTATGTTTTTAATGAGAGATGTTTTTTATAGACTTTGGATCTTTAAAAGCTCGACCTTTATATAAGGAATACAAGAAAAATGCAAAAGGGGCAATGCATTGACAATTACAGTTAATTTTTGTGTTTGCTCCACCACTTTGCTCCAGTCTTTAGATGTCGCGTGCGACATCGAAAAGTACGATTTGTTATTAGTGCAAGAAAGTTATTTGGTCAAAGCACTTCTAATTAAGTAGACAAATCCATTTTTGGTGCACAATTTAGAAAAAGTAAGCTTTGGTCAAAAAATTAAATTGGTTTTATTTTGGTTGTCAATAAAAGTGTGTAGCGTGCGACATCGTAAGTGTAACCATGTGAATTCAACAAAAATGTTTGTCTAATATTTTTTCTTTTTATATGAATGTAAATACAAAAAAACCTTTTTATGTAGATGGGTGAAAATAGCGGAAAAAGAAAAATTAAACTGCAAACGGTGGAGAGAAAAATTAGAGTCGGATGAGGACAAATTGCGAAACCATAAATTAATTGCAATTGGATCATTGAAAATCGAACCATTTTAGTAATGTTGAAAAAATATCGAATTTTGTAAATTTTACATTTTACATGTAGAATTTTACATTTTCATATAAATCGACCGATCGCTTCTTTGGCAGCTATATGATATAGTTGTCCGATCTTAAAAAAATTAAAACCGTAATTCTAGAACCATAAAAAATTGATATATCTCAAAATTTATAGAAATACGTTGAAAAACAGAGAAGTTAAAAAGTTGTTTACATTAATTTCGCCATCATTCCTATGGCAGCTATAGGATATAGTAGTCCGATTTCGGCCGTTCCGACATATATACTGCATGCATAAAAATAAAATTAAAAAAAAATAAAATTAGATTATGCTGAAAATTGCAGCTCGATAGCTCAAAAACTGAGAGACTAAGTCGCGTAGAAACCGACAGACGGACAGACAGACGGACATGGCTAGATCGACTCGTCTGGTGATGCTGATCAAGAATATGTATACTTTATGGGGTCGGAGATGCCTCTTTCACTGTGTTGCAAATATCATGGCAAAATTATAATACCCTTAGCAAGGGTATAAAAAATAACCAAAGGTTGCGAAATACGAGAAAGAACTGGAGAACTCAGGCTGAACGTAATGCAGAAATAATTGAAGAAAGATGAAAATATAACCGCATAA
Organism: Drosophila rufa; assembly: GCA_018153105.1. Lineage (NCBI taxonomy): Eukaryota > Metazoa > Arthropoda > Insecta > Diptera > Drosophilidae > Drosophila > Drosophila rufa. Next base: position 4,586,588 of record JAECXS010000135.1, read on the forward strand.
GACAAGGAGAGTTGCGCCAAAAACGCTTTGGCGACGAAAGAACTCGTCAAAGCCAAAATGAGCCATACCGATGTAAGCAAACATTAGCAAAGGCTGTTAAGAAAGTGGATGCTGTGTTGCCAATGGATATGGAAAGGAGGATATGAACGGATATGAAAACATAGACCAGAACAAGACACCTTTCTCTGAAAAAAAAGAAGAAGAAATTATGGAACCACCTGCGCGTGCGCTGAAATCAGTGTTTAATCAGCTCGCCGTGAAAGTGACTTCTGTTTTTGTCGCGTGCGAATCCTTCATTTTTTTTTTATTTTCTTAAATTTCAGCAAACACTCGATATCAACACTTGCACCAATTATAGTCCTAGGCAAGACCTATAAGTTAACATTTATAAAAAAAAAAAATTTTTAATGTACTATACTTTTTTTCCTTTGAATGCGTACGAATGTCGCGTGCGACATTATGGAAATGCACATATGTAATTTAAAAAACTTCTGATATCAAATAAAAACACCTCTTAACGAGGTGAGGTAAAAGTGACGATGGCACATTCAACTCAAAAAATTTCTGATACCAAATTTTGTGACGATTAATAGTTATTTAAACAAAAATATTTAAAAAGTGTTTGATTTGTTTCTAAATTGGCACTTAGCTGAAAAATTTAAACAGGCAAAACTGGCAGCGTGCCAATTTTGAAACTAATTAAAAACTTTTAAATATTTTTGTTTAAATAACTATTAATCGATATTTTGCATATTTTTTTTATGTAACAATTTTTTAAAACGTTTTTTGTTGAAACCCTTTTTATTTCAAATATCATTATTTTGCCAAAAATCAAAATCTCTAAAAATCCTGCGGGGATCGATAGCCATAGGTATTATCAATTTACTGACAAAATCTCAGATCGATCGGTTAAGATTTGCTAGAGTTATGTGTCCGGCCACGTAAAAATAGGGTCAACGGAGAAATGATACACGACCCTTTTGTTTTTGATACAAAAAAATCGAAAACCATTTCGAGTAAATGTATCACACTACAAAACCTCATGCACACATTCGATTGACCCTTCCATTTTTTTTTTTTTTTTTTTTTTTTTTTTTTTGCTAATCTAGCGTTTTTTGAGCAAAAAATTATAACACTGCTGAGGAGTGTTGACCAGAGGTCATCTTTGTGTGTCTGGTCTTTTCGTCTGCTGCTCCACCTCTTTGTCCAGTTGGTTGCTGGTGGATTTCTCCGCATTGTAGTCGTAGAACACCTGCGACTGGTCGCCCTGCCCATTGTCATCGTTGGGCACATCCGCGTCCACGACGACTGCTGCCACGAAATTGGCGCTTAAGTCGCCCCGCGCGGATCCTTGGGACTGACAGCCATGATCTCTATCCATGAGTTCTCCACGGAACCCGTACTTATGCGTATCTAGGGCGGCGGCTGGTTGACCAGTCGTCCCGTGCCATTACCATTCCCGTTGCCACTTCCCGAATGCGGGCAGCTCTCATTCTTCTTCTTGTACTCCTCGTATGCTCTAAAGCAGCAGCATTTTGGGTTGGAAGCCAACTAAGAAGAGGATTCCAGTAGGCGACCACTGGTCATGAACAAGCAAAGGATTGAGATAGCATGTTCATAATTTTTTAAACTGTGATTTTGGCCTTTTTATATCCGGTGTCCTTAGGGTATTATAAGTTAGTGCCGACCGAGAATGTATGTAACAGGCAGAAGGATAAATCTCCGACCATATAAAGTATATATATATATAAGCGTCACCAGCCGAGTCGATTTAGCCATGTCCGTCTGCTCGTCTGTCTGCCCGTCTGTGTTGGTAAACAGATTTCAGAGACTATAAGAGCTAGAGTTGCCAAATTTGGTGGCAACATCCGAATCTGTTCCACGCAGATAAAGTTTGTTTTAAAATTTGGTCACGCCAACTTCCGCCCCCCCATTATCATAAAAAACGTTGTATAAGATATAGATAATTTTCGGCTTAAATTAAATAGTTAAAATAAATAAATACATTTGTGCGGACGTCTTTAAAGAATTTGAATAAATTCGGATACTAAACATGGAAGTTATTGAAATATAAATTTTCTGTGCGTGCTTCTTCTTCTTCTGTGTTGCCAGCACAAAAATGAGTGTTGCTCAACATGTCCCTAGCAACATTTGTCTTTGTTGTGTGTTACTCAACATGTTTCTAGCAACATTTGTCTTCATTTGTCAACGTTTTCTTTTTTCCATGTTCATGTGCTTTTTAATTTCATGCACAATTCTTTGGGTACCGGGTATCTCACAGTCGGTCAAACTCGACTGCAGCTTTTCCGCTTGTTCTATTTGATTTTCGTATTTCCCTGTGACATATTTTAAGACTTCTTTCCGCTGGAAATCTAGTTTTTAATTAATTAATTTAATTTTTTTTTCCCCCATTTGTATTTTTATTTTTATTTATGAATGCCCAACATCTTTAGAATATGAAGTCCAAATTTGACATCGATCGGAGCAAAAATAACGTAGTAATGGGTAGTTGAACGGAGGTCACTCTATGTTTGATGTATGGGGAGCCAAATCATTAAAACGCTTTCCTGAAAAGTGTAATTTTCAAAGTCGGTGTAAAATGCTAATAAACGATGGTTCTATGGAAATGTGTATGCACGCCATGACTAGCACTGCAGAAGGAGCACACTGACTTACAGACCAGTGCGTCACTCTGCTAGTTTTTGTACAATTTAAGTGACTGATACCTCATTTTGTGTCCAGCCAAAATGAGAGGTGCTTTAATGCAACGGGTCCTCAAACGAAAACGTGTAAAGCAAAGTTCATATTCTCAATTATATGGTTCACACCCAACAAAAAACTTAGTATCCTAATATTTCGGAGAGGAGAAAAATGTAAATGAAGTTGGGCCAGGCACGGTGTGCTAAATTCGTAGCCGTTTAACTTTAGAACAGGCTCACCTATCCAAACCAAATGTCTAGGTTTTGTTCGGACTATTTAGTAGATGGTTTGAGTGAAGTTTGCACAAAATCGGTCTAGCGGTTCTTTATTTATTAAGGGAAAATGCCACGAGGCAGACGAGCAAATTTGGGTCGGCGAACTGCCGGCATTACTAAGACGATCACATACTGCAGATGAAAGCGCACAAGCTAATGCTTAACTTTTTGAGTCATATTCAACAACATTTTAGATTTTTCTCTTTCAAAGGAAACGGTCGATTTTTTGTTTGTTTTGCGACTCTTATTGGTGTTAATTATTTGCTATAAACCACAGGGGTTTTATTTAAAGGTTCTATTTTGTGTAGTTAATAGTTCCCCGTTTTACTTCGCGTGTGCATGCAGCTGTTTTTGTGTATTAATATTCTATTAATTGCAAAATTGGTTTTGGTGCAGACTCTGCTGAAATAGCTTATTCTCATTTTTGCATTCCTCTTTGTGTTTTATCCGTTACGCCAATATTACAGCTTGACGGCTTAAGCTCCCTAGCTCTCACTCTCTTGTTCGCTCGTAATCAGAACAATTATTTACGTGCCTGAAAAATAGAAGAAATCTTTCGTTAGTCTGTCTTTCTGTCCACATTGCCCCGCAAGCAGATTTATGCTTGATCGTGAAAACGATCGGGCTATGTTTTGGCCGTTTTCCCCTCGCCATTCGCAAACTTCGTGCGCCTTTGTTATGTAAGTGAAGCGAGTTATGTAAGTTATGTAATTTTCTTGACCCAGTCTTCCCTTCGTACCAATGCCCCCCTTTTAATGGGTTTCTACCAATGCATTTTTGTTGGTTTAAGTTCACATTACAAGTTTGTTATAAAGGTTATTCAATTGTGAATTGGACATTAAAAGTGTTTCAAAAGGTGTGTTTGTTATAGTCAGTGTGATTGATTTAAATGGTGTAAGTATAATGTATCTTTGGAAGCTAATATTTTGTTCATATGGTAGGTAGTGTATGTGGAGGCACGATTATACATATTAGACATCTGCATGAAATCACTCACAACATACGTTTCATTGAGTACATTCGAATGAAATCGAATGGAATGAGTGGAATGCAAGAAATGAAACGACATTGTATCAGTATGCGTTCCCGTTTTGCTTCATAGCTTGGGACGTTGAACGAAATGAATGAGAAGGAATGAAGCGAAAAATGAAATAACTGTATTTGGCAATGCGTGCTATATTCGAATCATTCGAGTTGTTGTGTAGAAATTCGAATTTTCAGGGACCACCTGCAGTTCGCAGTTCACTTGCGTCTAGTGAGTGATTAGATTGATGTTTGATGTATCTGCAGTTGCAACTCGAATCATTCGAATTCAGCGTCTCAGTTTTCAGAGTTCCCACTTCATTCCATTCGTTTCTCTTTCTCTATTCTTTGTGCGGCTGAGTCGTACGTAAGCGAGTCAACTCATTCAATTCAGTTTGGCTTTGCTTCAAATTCACTCAACTCATTTTGAGCTTTGTGCATTTGAATGTGATTTTTTTGCCACTCATGCAGATGTCTAATACATATATATATAAATATTTCTGATAATATTGGGAAAAATGTCCCGTTGACTCACCCTCTGTTATTCCATCGTTGAGAGCTCTCGTTCCGGAGTTGAGGTTTTATTTGTTGGAAAAGGTTAAGTAGAATTAAGCATATATAATATCGTGCTTTGTTTTTGGGGTTATAAATTCACTAAATTCACAAACTTTTTACTTAATGATTAACATTAAAAAAATATAAGAAGTGTATTGATGTTGAGAAATGAGTTTATTGGTGTGGCGGTTTTGCTTTTATATGTTTCTTGTCAGATTGTTTTTGTTTTGTCGTTATTGAACCAGGATCATCTTTGTTGGTGAATTGGCTGCTCCTTCATGTTGGTCGATGCTCCTCAATTACTTGTTCGATCTCTTGGCTATCAGAGACATCCTTCAGGTTTTTATGACGTTGAAGATTGGGGTTGTTGTTGAAGGATTTAGGCTATGCCTAGTGATACGGGTAGTTGCACAGTTTATTGCAAAATGTTGAATGTCCTTCAAGATTCACTTTTGGATGCGGCAGATTGTTTTACTTGTAGTATTGCTAAAATAGGTCCATTAGGATTCACATGGTACGCGGCACTGTTCAACGGGATGTTGTAACTGAGTCTTTTCGAACAGACTTCCCATCCTTAGCTCTGTCTTCGACTATCTCCAGTACGGCTATAATGGGGTCTTTTATATCAAAATACTGTACCAAGTATTGCCTGGGAATCTCCGGAATGGAACACAAAAGTGTTCTCAGCTAGTGTCATCCATTCCCCTTTTTTCGCCTATTGTCTGGAGTTATTTGGGTCTTCTTTGATCTAAGGTTTGATAGTTCAGCAAAATCGGCGGTGCTGGGTTGCAGGTGATTGCATGGCCCAATTTGGCGAGATTAGGCTGATTTTAGAGCCAAATTTTTGTGCGCATTAGCGCATTGGCTATTCTTGAGTTTCTTCCATGTTAACCAAATGACTCACGTCGGCCCTAACCGGCGTACGTAACAGATCATATAAATAAATTAATTTGAAATATTGAAAGTGATAAATCAAATTTGAAAGATAAATAAATGAGTCACAACTATAGACACCTAGCGGGGATAACTGATCGATTGATACTCGTAGTTGATAGTCGACCGGAGAGGGCGGGAGATCTAATTTCAAATTGAAACAAATCGTCATTAAAGGAAATTTAAATTATTAGCTCTGAATAAGAATTTATAGTACTAAAATTATTATATTCGATTGCCACCTAGAAGCGCTATTGCGGGCTTGTAGATAGAATAAAAATGTGTTTGTATTTCCATATGCTGTACCATAAAAAAATACAAACAATAAATTTTGTCGAAAAAATAAATAAAAAAATTATTGGTGAACCACCCTTAAGATTTAGGGGGATGAAAAATATATGTTGTCCGATTCTCAGGCCTAACGGATATGTACACAAAATTTCACTAAAATCGGTCAAGCCATTTTGGAGGAGGACTATATAATGATTAACAGCGTGACATGAGAATTTTATATATAAGGTATATTTACACAAACAACAAACACACAGTCGCAGGTGCCGAACACAGAAATGGTATAACGAAGCAAAATAATATAAGCCGAACGAGTTATTTGACGTTAAAGTCAAAGTTTTGGTTTTTTATGGTGCTTTACGCAGAAAACTGCGGCCGAGTGTAGGTTGTAGCATCTGTCGTTCAACCCATCTTCATTAACTGCATCTTTACGTAACAAAAACAATTAGAAATTGATAATTGACAAGAAAGAAAGTTAACTTCGGTAAGCCAAAGTTTGCAATGCTCCATTGTCTGCAATTGGATCATTAAAGTCGATCAATTTTGGTAAAATAGAAAAAATAATGAAGTTTTTACATTTTTATAACATAAATGTAATAATTTAACATTTTACATTTTCGTATAAATTAACCGATCGCTTTAATGGCAGCTGTATGATATAACATAGTTGTCCGATCTTAATGAAATTAAAACCGTAATTCTATAACCGTTTAAACAGCTATATCTCGAAAAAAAATACGTTGAAAAACAGAGAAGTTATAATTTTTTTTCATTTATTTTTCGATTATTCCTATGTCAGCTATAAGATACAACGGTCCGATTTGCATGAAATTTAATATGTATAGCTATAATAATTTTAAATGATCATATATATTCAATTTAACCCTAATATTTTCAAAAATTGCGAAAATGTGACATTTTGGCCCTATCGTTCCTATGGCAGCTATAAGATATAGATGATATATAAGAGACTATCTGCAAAGTTTCATTCAGATAGCTCATAAACTGAGAGACTAGTTTGCGTAGCAACGGACAGACAGACTGACAGTAAAGTGACAAATGAAAAAGACAAAATAATATTGAAAATCAAGAAAGGAAGCTAACTTCGGTAAGCCGTAGTTTGTATACCCTTGCAGTCTGTATTTTGGTAAAATTAAGAAATATTGAAGTTTTTACAATTTTTTTATATTTACCTACACATTTTGCATGTTTGTATAAATCAACCGATCGCTTCTATGGCAGCTATATGATGGTCATATATTGAATTTGAGCCCAATATCTTTGAATACAGTAAAAATATGTCATTTTGATAAGATATAGTGGTCCGTTTCCGACCGTTCCGACATATAGAAATAAGACTATCTGCAAAGTTTCATTCAGATAGCTCAAAAATTGAAACACTAGTTTGCGTAGCAACTGACAGACGGACAGACGGACATGGCTAGATCGACTTAGCTGGTGATGCTGATCAGGATTATACATATATACTTTATGGGGTCGGAGATGCTTCCTTCACTGCGTTGCAAACTTCTGATCAAAATTATAATACCCTCTGCATGGGTATAACAATTTAAACAACAGAACACATAGTAGCAGGTGCCGAACACAGAAATGGTATAAAGGCGAACGATTGCTTTGACAGGCAGGACGATGCATCTTGTATTGTTACCACATTCGGTCGTAAGCGGTTTGCGCCACTGCCCAGTCGGACCTGGTTGCTTCCAACAAGCACAGTTCTATGCGTTCTCTGCGAGTAAAGAATGTATTTTCTATACGTGCGGTCTTGCTTTCAGATTATTATGGGGTGAAATAAGGAACCAACTGTTCGTTTTTTTGTATGCTGCAACAGTTCTTTCGCAACATATAAATAACGTATATTACACTTCGGCAATCTTCGGGTTTCGCTTCCAACTTTAGTTTCTAAAAGAAGCGTTATATAACCCATCTGCAGCATACATCAATAACGGTTCTGTAGCAATGTATTTTTCATGCAAAATACCGCTTCAAAATAACCCATTAATACAAGTTATCGAACTGTTATGAAGGAAGCAATTTAGAACACATCTGTAGCATACATAAAGAACCGTTCCGTGAGAATGCATTAATAACCATTGAAACAACAATAAAAATATATTTAAAAACATATATTTTATTCATTTTGAAATGTACATATAATATATGAAGGTTAATTTAATTGTACAGTAAAATCTTTTATGTGATTGGTGAAGAAATCCTGCAATTATATTGAAAATAATAATAATGTTTTTAATACAATAATTAAATACCGTTATAAAAATAATAAATGGGAAAGTAATATTAAAAACACTCATCGTAAAACGCAAATATTATCTGAAATAAAAATTGTATATTATGACCTATAAAGAAATAAAATCTGAAATGATAAATATTATATTTTATATATTTACGTATACATACCAGATCTGAAATAAAAGAAATATATTATTTATTTTATTAGGGCAATTGCTACCTTATTTTGTTAATATATCTGAAACTGAAATGAATTAACTATGTAATAATATATATGTTTTCCTTACCTTGTATACTTATTAAAATGATTTTCACAACTGCGTCAAGCAAATTTCTTAATACAAGTAAGCAAGTAACAAAGAAAACGAAAAACCCAAGCGCGTGTTTTTTTTAAATATCTTTTCTTCTTATTTGTTTGTGCGTTTCTTCCCTTTTTTATTCTCTTATTTTCGTTTCAAATGCACTTATATGAAGAGAAAAAAAAAAAAAAAAAACAAGCAGATGTTTGGTACAGGTACAGGGCCAATAGATGTATTTCATGCATTTCGTTAACGCTGCGATGCATTAGGTCGTGAGCGTTCATCTGCAGTCTGTGATCGCCTTAGTAATGCCGTTTCCTTTACATGAAGAAATTAAAAACACCGTTTGTACTCAACACATATATGAACATAATAAACACAGCAAAACCATGATACAGTTATACAAGGTAATCTCATCAGCTTTGACAAGGACGATAAATCGTGCTAGAAAGAGAAAACACTCTACGTTACGAAAATCCCCTGACAGTAATATCAAAGCACCACCAAAAAGCTGTTGATTACCACGTAAATCTAGCATTGTTCGATTAAATGCTTCTAGTAATTTTTTATACTCCATTGTACTCATCCAATAAAATAATTGACGTTAATCGCAAAACTTTGGCCATAGCGGAATTTCTCGAAATATTGCAAGTCGGAGTTTCAATCACCTGTACATTCAATGGCAATTTTAATGCCGAGTGTGCGGTTCGACCACCTTCTAATAATGTAGCAGCAATTCTCGAAGATGCAAGTGCCAATGTAATTTTCTGTTCCGATCGAAAAGTCGCTAAAATCAATGATATAACGATCGTTTTGCTTGTACAACCAGGTGCATCCAAGAAATATAATCCACTTGCATTATGACTGTGTCATATATTTGGTTATATTCAATTGGACAAATAAATGCAAGTCATTAGAATTAAATTCCTGCTCACGTTGCAATTCACGATCAAATAAATCATTCATCTCACGATTTGGTGCGGTTATACACAATTGTCCTAATTCTTTATTTGCAATCGTTAGACACATATTTTTAATTATTATCAAAGCTTTGTTGTACATTTCCAAGGTAATCAACAAATTGGGATCTCTTTCATAATTACGCATACGAATTAAAATATCTTCTGCCATATAATCTTTATATTTGTTCCATAATTCAAGTGGATTTGATGGCTTACATGTTGATATTATAATGGCAAATAGCATTCGTATTTATTGTGGATGAGCTGAAATATATGCATCATAAAGTGTAAAATCCCAATCGACATCATCCTCCAATAAATGCAAGAGTTGACATGCTTCAAGATACGATTGACACAAATAACCGTTGACTGTTCTTAATTCTTGAAATGATTTTAGGCCAGTGACGTTAACTAATAAAAATCGCAAATAAAAACACTCAGCATTGTTAGGATGTACAGTATATATTCTTCCAAATGCATCTGTTTGAAAAATGCCTGCATGCCCATCGACTGGTGTTCCTTGTTTACGTCTTTGAAATTTTTTCGAAGACACATTCCATGTGTAACACAAGGTGAGTTCCAAAGTAAACAGGACTTTTTTAATCTAGCGCCCTCTAGTGGCGCCATCTATTTGTCAACTGGTGCGTTAGAATCTGCTATCGTTTATCGACTTCCAGTAAAAATTTCATGACATTTCATCTATTGGAAGTGAGGTTATTGCGTTTTAAGTGTCAGTATGTTTTTGTCATCGGTGCGAAAATGAGCTTCGAACAAAGAGCCAACATTAAATTTTATTTTAAAATTGGTAAAACTTTTACCGCAAAGTTTCAATTGATGAAACAAGTTTATGGCGATGATTGACTATCCCGTAGCAGAGTGCACGAGTGGTTTCAACGTTTTCAAAGTGGTCGTGAGGACATAAATGACGATGAACATGTGGGCCAACCAAAATCCGTGATCACCGAAAATTCCATCGAAACTGTGCGTGAATTCATAAAAAATCAGCCGAAATCATCATTGAAATTCATGGAAATAGAATTGAACATCTCCAAAACATCGATTTATCGCATTTTGACCGAACATTTGGGCTTACAAAAGGTGTGTACACGGTTTGTTCCTCACAAATTGACTGACGTCCAAAAATTGCTCAAAATTCAACATTCGAATGACATCATTAAAGACGCAAAAAAAGACCCGAACTTCCTTTAAAAGATTGTGACTGGTGACGAAACGTGGTGTTTTCAATATGATCCCGAAACGAAACGCCAGAGTGCTGAATGGAAGGCGCCGGACGAGCCGAAACCCAAAAAATCGCGCCTGGAGAAGTCAAAAGTGAAGACAATGCTGATTTGTTTTTATGATTCCGAGGGTATTGTCCACAAAGAACTTGTTCCACCCAGCCAAAACGTTAATGCGGTATTCTACCTTGGAGTTTTGAAGCGTTTGGTGCGCCGTATTCGACGTGTTCGACCCGAATATCGCGAAGATGGAAGTTGGCGTTTGTTGCACGATAATGCGCCGTCTCATCGATCGACGCTTGTGTCCGACTATTTGACCAAAAATCACATTTTAACAATCAACCACCCGTATTCACCTGATATGGCACCGTGCGACTTCTACCTTTTCGGAAAAATGCATTTGCCGATGAAAGGAAAGCGTTATGCTGACGTAGAGGCCATTCAAAAGGCTTGCACCGGCATACTGGCGGCCATACCGGGCAACGAGCTAAAACACTCGTTCGAAATGCTTTTGGACCGTGCAAAGCGCTGTATTAAAGCAGAAGGAGACTATTTTGAATAAAATAAATTGATTTTGCCGAAAAAACTATTTGTTCTGTCTTTTTTTTTAAAGTCCTGTTTACTTTGGAACTCACCTTGTAAGAAGGCACTTCAGAATATAACATATTTGTCGGAAATGTATCAGTTTCGCATAATTTGAAAAAAGCTGTCAACGTAGTTGCTGGTGCTTGTGCTGCTCTTTCCAATACCATTCTCAAGATGCACAGTCAAGTGAACAACCACATGATGCCTTTTGTGTATTGGAAACGACATAATCCTCCAGACTGCTTCATTACTACTAATATAGCGCCCCATTTGATACTGAGTACTTTCATCATGTTTATCATCACCAGCAACACCAAAAACAGCCATATCGCTTCCTTTATTTACATACTTGCAAATATATTTAATGGACAGTACTCCACAATTATATGAGCATTGAACATTTTCGAAAATAATGGACAATACGGAACCACCCAACGATTATCTACTTCAACGTCCTGTCTTTGAATTCTAATGGTTGCCGTTTTGCCATTATTATTAGGTGATCGACGTCGATACAACGGATATCCGTCATTGTCCGTTATGGTTTCTAAAGCCAATTGTCTTGGGTATCGTTTCGAACACTTTCCATCAATCATACATGGTGAATTCATATTTAGTTCACTGCACGGACCATGTATCATGTTTTTAACAACAACGTGAAATAACTCAGGATCAACAGTTTGATTAGGAATTTCAGCCAATATAACGTTATCGATTTGATCCGGAGTTATTTTATGTACCAGCCAAATTAATATATGTGCGTGCGGCAATCCCCTTTTTTGCCATTCGATGGAGTACATATGGCAACGTACCTCTCCAAATACACATAATATTACAATAAAATCCATAAGTGCTTCTAATTTTTTCGAAAAACACGTGCTGTAATGTCATGACGATCAGTTGTCGACTGTCCTTCAAATGAATTGTTTTTGATGTCATCCCACTGAGTATTACATGTAAATGTAATAAACAGATCCGGTCGACCATATTTTCGTACATAAGATATTGCGTCTTGTGCATATTCGTTCTTATGCCGTGGGCTACCAATATACGATGAAGGCAATACAGTTAAACGTCCGATGTCATTAACATTAGCATCATTCGCTATCACATCTTGCAAATTAATATATTATTTAGATCTTAATTTTGATTAAAACGAATAAAATTAAGACGTTCAGTTTCTATATTGGCATACATATCAACGATGTACTGATGAAACAGTTTACCACATCTTAAGAAAAAATTTTGTTCTTGTGGACGAACCATCAATCTATACGAATAAAAATTCATGGCACTAATTTTTTTCTGCACATGCAGATCTGAAAATAAGTCAAAAATGTGACTTTAGAAAATTATACAAATGAAATGTCAACACATTGAAAATTGGTAAATTTTTACTTGTTTGTGGATCAATCATTGGTATATTGATATGGTAGCCAGCGTCACCTTTCCAATGTAATATTGGGTATTGTAATGCATCGTAACTACGATGAAGTTCCGAATCAAGTTGTAATTGCTCATTTATGCAATGAAGTACAATAACACGGGATTGAAACTGATCACCATGAATTACAATTGCAAACTTAACCAATTGTCGGTGCACTAAATCGCCTTGCATGCTCTCCAAAAGGTGTTCTATCAGCCCTTATTACGATTTTGTGATTGTCAGATGGCATACGATCGAGAGCAATTTTGAATAACTCAAATAATGCGTTATGTTGATGAATAAAGTTTGTAGCTCACGAATAATTTCACGTCTTGCATTCGAAGCAATAGCATAGCGTTAATACAATTCACGATTTTTATCACCAATGAAATAAATTTGCAAGTTGATCCAATTCACGATTTACATCACCAATAAAATAAATTTGCAAAAATTAATGATCAGCATTAGGGTATGGCAATAACTAACCAGCTTGATGATAAATCTGGCCCTGGATCTGTAACATGTATGAAATTTTAGGTGGATGTTGGATCAGAACTATTGACTTGAATACTTTATCATATAAAGATGAGACAATCTTATGGAAATATTTACCTTTAACGTCGGCATAAAACTATCTGTAATAAGTTTAGTTGCACCAAAAGAAGTCATTTGAAATGCCGAATTGCATCGTTGAATATGACTCAAAAAGTGCTACGACGTTTGAGATGGTTCGGGTGCAGTTTCTAATGCTAGCAATCTCACTTTGCCATTACTGACTGTTGTAATTAATTTCAGCCAAAACAGCACGACGTATTCGTGATCGCCGTGAAAGATTCAGTACAGGTACGGGGTCAACAGATCTATTTCGTGCATTACCATCATCTGCAGTCCGTGATCGTCTTTGTAATACCGCATTTATACTACGCGTTCGCCTACCTATATTTGATCGTCTAGGTCGTGGCATTTTTTCTTCATATAAAAAAGAGAAAATGAGAAAAGTACACGCACATATATATAGTACACTTTAACAATTCTAGACTCACCATATACGAACGACAGGAAATGTTTGACGAAAATCACCTGACAATAATATCAAATCAGCTGCCCGTAAACATTGCAAAAAATGTAATAACTGAAGTAAGAAATAACCGCTAAACCAATTTTATGCAAACTTTACAAAACAGATCTACTAACTAGACCGATCAAAGCCTAAACATTTGATTCAGCTAGATGATCCCGTTCTTAAGTTAAAACATTACAAAGAAGTGCCACTTTATCACTGTGGACGGCAGTCCACTTAGTGACGATGAGCACCGAGACTGTGGTGAGCAAGGACACTACTATATACAGCCGTAGAATTGAAAATCTGCTACGATAGTCCAATCGGAACCATTTATATCTTGATCGAAAGGTATTGTTAACCTCTTTGAAACTGCATTCTAAGACTACAAAAACTGATTAGTTAAGGAGAAATGGAAGTGAAAATGCGAAATTGAAAATTTTGAATATAGAAGCTGTTGGGGACGGTGGAGCAAAACTCAACAAATTTTTAATGTTGTGATCTAGCTTCAAATACGCGTCAAATGACACCTCAATCATCTCGATCCGATACTCTGTTCAAAAGATATTCAATAAACAAGTTTGTAGCGGCCTTTCCGAAATGAGAACGTTTGTCCTGTTGTTTGTCTGTCTGTCTATCAATTTTTTTGTTTTAGAGTCTTGGAACCACTTGTATATTATTAAACAGCTCGAGCTAAGGAACTTTTGTTCTACCACTTTTTAAGTTAAAAAAAGGTGCTAAACAAAACTGTGGCCAAGCTAATCTAACCGTAGAAGCCAAAATCAAAAAAGTTTGTGAAAATTCTTTTTAATTTCACCAGCGGTTTCTAGAACACCCCCGATTAATTAAATCGAGTCAACATTTTTGAAAGCGTCTGCCAATTTTTAACAGAATAAACTTGTAAATATGTTAGTTGACGGTAGAGATGCAAACATTTTATTTTGATAAAATAAAAAATAAACAATTACCTTAAAAATATGTACATTATTTATTATATATGTATATACCTAAATAAGCTAAATTAATACTTAATTTAATATTTCAACAGGAACGATCAGCGGCAAGCAGAAGAAATAATTATCCTGGAGCGGCGAAGAAAGATCTCCCAGCCTGTCACAGCAAGCAGCAGTTTTGGTTTAGGCCAATGGCTCCCAAATGTGTTAACATCAAAGTCGGTGCTAGTAACAACAGCTGTTTCTATTGTAGTAGGTGTATGTGCATATTATTACAAGAATCAGTATTTGGCTGCAGGTATTAGTTGAATGTCAGCTGCTTGTCTTAGGTGGAACCTTTGCTTTATATCACAACTCAAACCAATTCGACCCAAAGTAAGTTTTATGGTTGAGGTTTGCTATAATTAAACTATAATCGACGTTCATACATTGTTAAAAGATAACAGGTAACAATATTTGTTTAATTTAATAAATTAGTATATTTTGTACATATGTATGTTAATGTATTCTGAAGTTGATAGAATATACAGTCATGAAAAAAATAATAGAAACAACCAACATGTTGGAGTTTGGAGCTTAATTTTAAATTTTCCGGGGAACTTATACGTAGGAATGGTACTACATTTCATTTGTTATTAAAAATACTGTATTTCAGATTTGATTTCATAAAAATATCTGGTAAGATAACGATGCTACAGCCGATTTGCCCAGATACCAGCTGTTTAACTTGGAAAAAAATAGAAACACGCTAAATGTTTGCAAATAGTACCATAAATGTATGAAAATCTTTTAAGATATTATTATTTTTTTTTCTATAGTTAAGGCTTAATAAGTCGTGTATCATTCAATTTAATTATATATATCCCTTAAATTTTTTGTATTATTTTCTGATTGACTTGGCTGCTTGTAATTAGAGTGTGTTAGAAAAAAATTAAAAATAATTTCAAAAATAAATAAAAACTAGGGGTAAAATTGTTGCAAATAATAAGTTTATTAAAATCAATAGTTAGTTGTTATAATTTTTTGGAACAAGAATACAAAAAAAATTTTTGTTTAAAATCATGTTAAAAATTTTATCATTCTCATCACAAATTCCTCAATAAACTTATATCCGTTCATTATAAAATATGAAAAAAAAGGTTCAGATTGACGCTTTCGACTCATATATTATGAAACTTATCAAAGAAAGAAGATCTGTAGGCGCATTTAAAAAACAAGTACGAAAGCTACAGTCGACTGTGCTCGACTGTGAGATACCCGGTACCTAAACGTTTGCGCTTCACACTAAAAGGCAATTTAAAAATGTACATACACTACATTGTACATACATACATTGGCGCCATTATATCGCACGGCCAAGGCTCGAATGCGCCACCTGTCGGCTACAGCTTGCAACAGCAGTGCCTTAGGGCGGTGTGTTAAAATTCTAACCTTATTGCTAATATCTCCCATGTTTATCATCCGATTTTACTGAAATTTTCAGGAAACGTCCATTTAATTTTAATTATTTGTTGTATCTATTAACTTTAACCCGAAAATAACGAGTATAGCTTAATAACGTTTTTTATGATTTATGAGGGCGCAAGTGGGCGTGGCCAAATTTTAAAACAAACTTTATCTGCGTGCAACAGATTCCAATGTTGTCACCAAATTTGCTAACTCTAGCTCTTATAGTCTCTGAGATATGTTGTTTCACACGGACAGACAGACGGACAGACGGACATGGCTAAATCGACTCGGCTGGTGACGCTGATCAAGAA
Source organism: Drosophila rufa (assembly GCA_018153105.1). NCBI lineage: Eukaryota > Metazoa > Arthropoda > Insecta > Diptera > Drosophilidae > Drosophila > Drosophila rufa. The sequence continues at coordinate 4,602,916 of JAECXS010000135.1, forward strand.
TATATATACTTTATAGGGTGGGACATTTCTCCTTCTGCCTGTTACATATAGTAAATTCTCGGTTGGCATTAACTTATAATACCCTTGTACCCTATGGGTACCGGATATAAAAAAATAAACAAAAATTTAAGGTCTTATATCATTAAAATGTAGGATAAATGACTTATTTTGTCCTAAAGTATCCAAATAAATTACATACTAAAAGATTTTTATAAATTTACTTAATTTTGTTTACAAAAATGTAGAGCGTTTCTATTATTTTTTCCAAGGCACGTTTTTTGTATCTGCTATAGCGTCGATATCTTAGCAGATATTTTTATGAAATCAATACTGAAATACAGTATTTTTAATAACAATTAATATGTAGTACCATTCCTACGTATAAGTTTCACGAAAAATTTAAAATTTAGCTCCAAACTCCAACATGTTGGTTGTTTCTATTATTTTTTCCATGACAGTATAATAGTATAATAATAATACATTTTGATTTATTTGATTATGCCAAATGAAAATAGTTCATATATGTATATGTTTATACAAGCGGCTAACTTAAAAAAAAAAAGGGCTTTCTACAAATTTAACTTTATTGTGTTTTTGAAAAAAAAATCCTGACTTGATTTGTTTTGGTAAATTAAATTAGATTGAAAATCTATAAATGGCATTGTTAATATGTATATTTTATGTAATACGACTAAAAATAAATAATATTTACTAAATTAATTACTAAATAAATTACTATGTTAGGGTAACTCTAAGGTTATGTAATTAAATAAAAACCACATATTATTTAAACAAAAAACTTATGTTTAAACAGAGGTCACTATGTATATCTGCGTGCCCTATCTGTCTCTCCCTATCTCTTTGACGTTTTGGTGAAATATTTAAGCAAGACAACCAACACTCTGTAGCCAACGAAAGACCTATTTTCTTTTACACTCTTGCCGGGTATTATAATTTTAGTCAGAAGTTTGCAACGCAGTTAGGGAGGCATCTCCGACACCATAAAGTATATGTATTCTTGATCAGCATCACCAGTCGAGTCAAACTACCCATGTCCGTTTCTGCGCAAACTAGTCTCTCAGTTTTTGAGCTACCTCAATGAATCTTAGCGGATAGTCTTTTTTCTATTCCCATTAGTATATAAGTCGGAACGGTTCCAGATCGGGCCACTACATTATATAGCTGCCATTTTCGTTTTTTTATAGATATCTGATTAAAACTTAGTTAATGACCTTTTAATTTAATTAAAGCCATATATTTCAAATTTCATCCAAATAGGAGCACTATACTATATAGGAACGATTTAAGGCAAATTTGCCTATTTTCGTTGTTTTCAAAGATTTGGGAAAAAACGTAGTAAATGGTCTATTAATTTAATTATATCAATGCATTTTAAATTTCATCCAAATAGGACCACTGTGTCTAATCGAACAAAAGCACCTCCTAACGTCAATACGGATCAGGTCATACATAAAGACAATGCCTAGCATCGTTCTACGGTTTGTAAGGTAGGTTAATTAGGAGAAGTCTACAAGAATCAGAAGGCAACCTTAGGTTTGCATCCCAGTTTAAGTCTCGAAAAGTAAAAAGTTCATTAAAACTGAGTCAATGCGTTTGCTCTGGACGTCCCACTGGGGAGTCCAATCGCAAGATCCATAAAGCATGTTGAATACTTAAACCTATGTATAAACTATGGCACTAGTCACAACAGTTTGAAAAAAAAGATATAGATTTAAATAAACTTATATACTAACAATATAAGCTTAACCACGAACATTTAATGGGGTTTTAAAAAACAAACATTGAACATTGAATTGACTTACTTATAAATAAATTTTTACATTTTTGTATATAATTTAAATTTTTATTTTATTTATTTATCTAAAGCTAACATTTGGTATAAAACTAAAAGCTAACTTAAAATTAGGAGCATTAGCTGCTGAGGCCTACCGCTCGCCTGGGTGTATTTACATGTTTATTTATTTAAGTATTGGTTATTAAGAGTTTATGTGTCTATATTGTATGTACAAGTTTGGCTTTGTGGAGGAAGGAGATGATTTTGATTGCATTTTCTGTTGTTGGGTTGGCTAAGAGTTGGATTGGGTTTTCGTGGGAGAAGGTTAAGGTTCTGAGTTGGGAAAGGGTAGTGCAGTTTATTAAGATGTGATTAATGTCTATTGTAACATTATTGCAGAGGGGGCAGGTACCTTGAAGGGATCTGTCCATGTAATGTGCGTTAGTGAGTAGAGTGTGTCCTAGGCGTAGCCTGTTAATTATTATTTGTTGTTGTCTGTTGATATTTGTGTTTTTAAGTGTGAAGTTTGCAGGGGTGTTTTGTGAGATCTGTTTGTACCAGTGGGAACTTTGGTTTTGCAGATCTCTCTGTTTGTTGTTGTAGTGTATCTTAATGTGTTGTGTGATGTCTTTGGTGTTGTAGTTTGCTGTGTAGGTGAGTGGATAGTTGTGGGTTTCCCTAGCTGCTCTGTCAGCTCTCTCATTGCCTTTTATCCCGATGTGGCTCGGGATCCATATCAACTTGATTTTTGGGAAGTGCTTGGAGACTAGATTTCTTATTGTTGAGGGGTAGTAGGAGTGGTTGTTGGTGTTTTTTATGGAGGATAGGGAGGATAGGGAGTCTGAGCATATAGCGTATTTGCCTGAGTTTTTGATGCAGTGTTTAACGGCTTCGAGAATAGCAATAATTTTGCTTGAGAGGACGGTGGAGTACTGGGGTAGGAGTCCGGATTTTATAGTGTTTGTGTCGTTAGTAAAGCAGTAGCTGATTGTGCCGTTTGCTTTTGAGCCGTCTGTGTAAATAAATTGGTGGTTATGGAGGGAATTTTTAAGAGAATGGAAAAGCTGGTTGTAGACTATTGGTGGAGTGGTAGTTTTGTTGAATTGGGATAGGGTTGTGTTTGTGGCTTTTAAGATTGTTTCTGGGCTGTATTTCTTGGATGGGTAGTTTTTGATTGGGGAGTATGAGAGGGAAAGGGTTTTGCTGGTCTCAATGATCCTGTCTATTGTGCTAGGGTATCTGTAATTTCGCTTTTTAGGTTTTATTAGTTTGCCTATTGGGGTGTCGTGGGAAAGGATTAGTTTGGTTGCCAGTTTGCCTGTTAGGAGTTCGCGTCTGTTATCTATTGTGTTAATTTTTGACTCAACCAGTAGGTTGTTTGTGGGTGTTGTTCTGAAAGCTCCAAGGGCTGATCTTATTGCGGAGTTTTGAATGGATTTTAGGAAGCTATTCCGTAGATGGGTAGGCAGTAGTCTATTTTTGAAATAAGGATGGAGTTTACTGTGTTCAGTCTCAGCAATATGTATATGCGATAACAAAAGGTAGCAATTATCAGGTCAAGAGCGAATGCATATTCTGCTGACATGAAGAAGCATAGATCATATTACACAACAACCGACATTTCTCTTTACACACAATTTCGTTGACATAAGCATATTCTTTATACTTTGTTTAGCTATAAATACCGTTAAGTTTTCTCAATAAAATCAGTAATTGTTTTGACCACAACGCGAGCTTTACTCATTTGGCTGCATTCAACAGAGGCTGTCGCAGAGTCTTCAGACCCTCATGTGCACCATCTATAGTCCAACTGGTTCATGTTCTAGTTGCGGCGATACAAGGCAGACAGTTTATGTACTGTATGCCAGGCACCTAAGCCCACATTTACATTTGGTGACCCCGACGGTCTAGGAAACATCCTAGATCTTTGAAGGATTTCAATCATCCTTTTGGCTCAGCCGTTCCTTATCACAGGAAGTATCCGACCTTTGAAGGATTTCAATCATCCGTTGGTCACAATCTCAAAGTTGTCAATCACATTGATCACATTCAGTGATCCCTACAGGAAACCATCCTCAACACACTTCTCAGAGTTGTCAACAAGGCGACACTTTGAAAAAATCTTCCAAGTCAGTGTTCAACTTCTTCGACCATCGACGGTTGCGAACAGGAGCGTATCCAGCTTTGTAGCGAATAAAACACTCCCAACGGGTCAGAAGTGAAGTAACACTAGAATGGCTAATACAATGGAAGAGCAAGCAGTCGCAGAGGCGTTAGACTTGCAAGAGCAGATCAGTCAAGAGATCTCAAAGTATATCCGCAACTACAAAAAGGATTCAGACACAAGAAATCCATTTTTTCGTTCACTAAGAATACGATGACCCAATTAAGGGAGGATATGATATGCAGTCCTTCCTAAGACTGGAAAAGGAAATTCAAGCGGTCTTAGGGGCAAAAAGCAGCACGTCAAGCAACGAAGATGTGCACTTGCCCAGAGTCAGCATCCCAAAATTCGATGGAGATCTGCTCAAATGGACTCAATTCTTCGACTTATTCAAATGCATGGTCCATGATACTAACATGCCCACCGTACGGAAAATGTGGTATCTCAAAACCACCGTAACCGGAGAGGCAGAAATGTTGATAAGGCATATCGATCTTAAAAAAGAAAATTACATGAACGCATGGGGTATATTGGTTGACGCTTACAACAATCCCCGACATGTAGCACACACAATTCTCAATCGTCTCCTGCAACAACGCACAAATAGTGACGATCCGAAGTCATTAAAAGAACTATACATAACAACAATCGAGTCCCTGGCATCCATAAAGGGACTTGGCATCGATGTATCTAGCTGGGATACAATATTGATTGCCATTATCAAGCAAAAATTAGATTTTGCAACTAGAGCCCTATACGAACAGTCGTTAGATGGGTCTCGAGAGCTGCAAAGTCTGGACACAATGGTCAGCTTCCTGGATCAACGAATTCGTGTGCTGGAGACAGGAAAAAGAGGCCAGCAGGCAAAAAGGGAGCACAAAGGACCTACATGTACTTCTGCCAGCGCTGGAAAGGTATCAAACTGTCCGTTTTGCAAAAGGAATCATTTGCTTTACAGATGCGATGACTTCCGCAACAATAAAGTATCCAATCGACTCAATTGGGTGCAAAAACAACGGTTGTGTGTCAACTGCTTCAGCAGTGACCACAAGGCAAAGGAATGCCGAGGTCGCACGTGTTTTAAATGCGACAAAAAACACAATACATTGCTGCATCTTGAAACCACATCAGGTGCAGCAACCGAGCCACAATCGCTTACTGTATGTGCAGCAAGCAACAAAAGTTACAACCTACTCGCCACCGTCAAAGTGGCAGTAAAAGCAAGCAATGGTCAGGTTGCGACCTTCAGAGCTCTGCTTGATTCAGGATCACAAATAAATTTGATTTCTGAACGAATGCCGTCAATGCTATCGCTAAAACTCCACGGTACTTCACTACGTATCGAGGGAATTGGAGGTAATCCAAAAACCTGTAGAGCCAGAGTAAATGTTCTGATGAAATCAATGCATAATGACTTTACTCAACAAGTTGAAGCTTTTGTGTTACCACACATCATAGCTGATCAACCGGCCCACCAGTTAAATTCTACACATCTGCAAATCCCATCCAACATTGCCTTAGCCGATCCAAACTTCGATGAGCCAGGAAAGATTGACATGCTTATCGGAGCCGAGCACTACTATTCGTTGCTACTACCGAACCAGACTCTATTAAAGCCAGGAGGCCCAATTCTTCAAAATACAAAACTTGGATGGATTGTCGCCGGAAAGGTTTCTACGGAGCACAACTCAGCTGCAATTTGTGCAGCTGCAGCCACAGATGAAGAAATTGATACGATGCTGGAACGTTTCTGGACTCTAGAAACTCTAGAAACTGAAGAAAAGCATCAATCACCGATAGAGGCTCACTGCGAAAAACATTTCGTAGGAAATCTCCAGGTTGCAGCAGATGGAAAATTTATTGTAAAACTCCCATTTTCTGAACAATCTTCAGCCCTGGGGGCATCACAAAAAACTGCAACAAACAGATTCTTGGCACTGGAGCGGAGAATTTCACCTGAAATCTGGAAAGGGTACGTGGACTTTATGGAGGAGTATGAAGGACTCGGACATATGAAACAAGTGCATCCCTCAAACATACCCGAGGATCACTATTTTATCCCACATCACTGTGTGCTTAAACCTGAAAGCAGCACAACAAAACTACGGGTAGTATTTGATGCTTCCTGTAAAACCACAAGCAATAAATCTTTGAATGATATATTGCATGCTGGACCCACTGTCCAGAGCGAGCTATTTGCAATCTTGCTACGCTTCCGCACTCACAAATACGTGTTCACAGCAGACATAGAGAAAATGTATAGGCAAGTGTGGATACACCCTGATGATCAGTTTCATCAATTAATCGTCTAGAGAAAGAATCCGTCTGACGACCTAAAGTATTACCGACTCAAAACCGTTACCTACGGTACAACGTCAGCCCCATTCCTAGCTACAAAATGCTTGGATTATTTGGCCGAGAAGGTCAATAAAAAACTACCACTTGCATCATCCATACTAAAGCATGATTTCTACGTCGACGACTGCCTCACTGGAGCAGACAGTATTCCGGAAGCAGTTCAAATTCAACGAGAACTAAACCAAATATTGTTGCCATCCGGATTTAAGCTCCGAAAATGGTGCTCAAACAACGAACAAGTTTTAATAGAAATTCCTAAGGAAGACATTGTCAACAATGTAAAGCTAGACGAAACACTGAAACACTACAGTGTGAAGACGTTGGGTCTTCTATGGATACCACAAAAGGATCAACTATGTGGGCGATCCCAAAAGAGCGAAGCTTCAACTATCACCAAACGAGTTGTAAGCTCCGAATCTGCACAGATATTCGACCCACTAGGACTATTTGCCCCTGTTGTAGTGAAGGCAAAAATATTTATGCAAACTCTGTGGGGACTGAACCTGGGTTGGGACGATGAACTCCCACACCACCTCCAGGATGATTGGAGGAAATATCGCTCTGATTTGCAATCATTGAATACTATGAAAATCCCGAGGCATATCTTTGATGGGAAAGTGCCAATTACTCAAGAAATGCACACGTTCGTCGATGCGTCAGAGCGAGCGTACGGAGCTGCAGTTTATATACGAGCCACTTACAAAAATAATCAAGTGTCTGTCCGGCTCCTGTGCTCCAAATTCAGAGTGGCACCAGCAGCAAAAGAAACGTTACCTCGGCTGGAACTATGCGCTGCGGTATTGGGCGCTGAACTGACCCACAGAGTGAGGAAGGATTTACGCCTGTCTAGTGGAAGGACATCTGGGTACTTCTGGACTGACTCAACTGTGGTTCTTTCCTGGATAAACGCATCAGCGTCAACATACCACACGTTCGTTGCAAATCGGATCGCTAAAATCCAAGCTGTATCTGACCAATCTCAATGGCGTCATGTCTCATCAGCAAATAACCCGGCAGACGTACTATCAAGAGGAATTGCCGCCAGCAAATTCGCGGAACATAACCTCTGGCTATATGGACCGCTCTTTCTACACGGTTCCTGTGACAAGTGGGCCAAGATACCAACCATCGTTCCCAGCGATCTAGAACGGCGGTCAAAACAAGTGAGCCTGCCAACATGTCATGATCAGATTGGAGAAGAACTCTACAATTGCAACCATGGCAACTCCTTTCATAAGCTGCAACGTATTGTAGCATATATGATGCGATTCTGTAACAAAAGGAACAGAACCACTACAACCACACTGTGTGTCGGTGAGTTGACTCGTGCAAATATTATCATCTTTCGCAGCATTCAGCAGATTAGTTTCGCTGTTGAATACAAACAGCTTCTTAACCACAAGACCGTAGACAAAAAGAGCTCAATCATAGCCCTATCTCCTATACTTGGAAGGGACGGACTTATAACAGTCGGAGGTAGATTAGAAGAATCTCAACTTCCATATGACTCGAAGCACCAAATCCTGCTTCCTTACAATGATCCAATTGTGAGGATGCTATTGCGGGAGATTCATGAAGAGAACATGCATTGTGGAGCGCAATCACTACGAGCCATTGCCAGACAGCAATACTGGATTGTCAATGATAAAACAATGGCAAGAAGCATTATACACTGCTGTGTTAAATGTACGAGGGCACGACCAAAACTAATGCAACAAATTATGGGCAACCTTCCAGCGGACCGAGTAACACAGGCGCGGCCATTCTTCAACTCTGGTGTTGATTACTGTGGGCCCATTTGGATTCATCACAAGATCCGTGGGAAAAGACCAGACAAGGCCTATATAGCAGTGTTTTGCTGTTTCGCCACAAAGGCAGTGCATCTGGAATTAGTCAGTGATTTGACGACGGATGCATTCTTAGCCGCTCTTCGACGATTTTTGAGTCGACGCGGTAAATGCCAGACCAATCACTGCGATAACGCAACAAATTTCATCGGTGCCAACAATTAATTGAAGACCTTAGAAGAAGCAATCTTTTCGGATAAGGCCCAGGCTCAAATTATCCACAATTGCAACAAATCGCAGGCGGAATTCAAGATCATACCGCCCCGAGCGCCATCATTTGGCTACTACTGGTATCAGTCACAGCCACATCGTCGTTAACATTTGAGGAGCTCAACACTGTGATCATTGAAGTTGAAGCAATCCTCAATTCACGGCCACTTACCCCAATGTCATCAGACCCGACTGATACATCAGCCCTTACTCCAGGGCACTTTCTGATTGGTGAGCCATTGACAGCTCCTCCCGATGTGAACCTAGCCTCACCCGGAAAAACATGGGGGAAGAGATGGGAACTAGTATCCAGATTAAAGCAAGCATTCTGGAATCAGTGGTCCATGGAGTACCTACAAGAACTTCAAATGCGTACCAAATGGAAAACCATGTCGCAGAATGTTGAAGAAGGACTACTAGTTCTCGTAAAGGAAGACAACGTGCCGGTGATGAGTTGGCCAATGGGAAGGATAGTAAAGACTTATCCTGGCAAGGACAACCACGTCCGGGTAGTAGACGTTAAAACTGCCTCCGGCGTATACAAACGCGCAGTTACTCGGCTTGCTCCGTTTCTGAAAGAAGAAGTCACAAAACATCCTCGCAGCTCCATCGAAGAAACAACGATGTCAGAAGAAATCCCAACACAGAGAAAGAAGGTGAAGCTTCCGATCCTTCCAACTTTGCTGGCCATGCTACTCATCCTCGCACTAGCAATGGGACAACAAATAACTGTGACTCAGTTTACAAATCAACCCGGAATATTCTACGAACGAATCGGTACTTCCAGAATGGCTGTTTCAGAATGGACCATTATTGAGAATATTATCCGACGGGATTACTAACCTCAAACATAAGTGTTCAGAGCTACGAAACGCAAATGCCTGTAACTCTATATCTGAGCATTTTCAACATTTATATGGCGAGTTACAAGCGGGAAATGATCTGATTAACCATTCCCGACAGCGCAGATCACCACTTGATATAGTCGGAAACGTGGCGCACTCATTATTTGGCGTGCTTGATTCCAACTATGCAGAAGGAATAACCAAGGTCATAAACGAAGTCAAATCCAATGATGATGTGCTGATGATGCTGCTCAAAAATCAAACGTCTGTTCTTGATTATACTATCAATGTAGTGAGAAAGAGCAACTCAGCCAACAACAAACGAATCAGAACGCTAGAACAATAACTAGCAACGATCAACAGAGAGAGAGGCAAATACGAAGGCGACTATCTACAGCAAGCATTCATGATCCTAACAGCCCAGCTAACTCTGCTGGCGACGGGGATGCAGAGGATGCAAAATGAGATAGCCAGCGTCCTTACTGATGTTCGCCACCGAATCATAAGTCCCATGCTAGTATCTCCTCAGCAACTGAGAGATCAACTAGATCAAATTCGGGAACATCTTTTGCCAGATCAAATGTTACCGGTATCATCCGAAAATGCTATCCAGCTCTACCGAATCATGCACGCTGAAGGCACAACAACCACCGATCATGTAATCTTCAAGATTACATTACCTCTGGTATCCACTGCGCAGCAGGAAGTCTTCAGCATCATCGCTATCCCGGCGTGGAAGGGAGGAAGCTGGCATAGATTCAACATCAAGACACATATCATAGCCGTCAATGCCCTTAGAGATCAATTCATGGGATTGACTGAAGACGAGTTTGAGTTATGTCAAAAAGTGCCAAACGATGAGCACATATGCTTCAAGCATCAAGCTACGTTTAGCGCGGATAATCAGTGTGAATTTCAATTATTTAACAACAAGACTGAAACACTATGTGAGATTGTTCAATCAAAATCCGATCTGATTTGGACAAAAACGCGTCAGCGGAAGAGATGGATGTTTGCGACACACAGTCCCATAGAGCTTCAAGCTGTGTGCAAGGAAACACCGTCCACAGTACACCTTGAAGGAACGGGGTTACTATCCCTCTCCTCAGGCTGCACCGCGCGCAACTCAAAAATTAGTGTTAGCGCATTCAGCACTACGATCAGTGAAACGAAATCAACATACGTTCGCTTCGGCAATATTACCAATTTTGGCGTAGAAGAAACATCAGAGTCAGCTCAAGAAACTACAACCCGAGTATCCGAACTAGATGAATTAGATGTCCTACAACAAAGGCTGGCCAAACTAAAGGATACAACATGGAAAAATCAGTTCAGCACTGTCCAGCATCATCAAGTAGCTGCTTATGTGGCCTTAGCAATATCAATTATAGTGATCATGGCATATATTCTACGACGGCAATACAGCAAATGGAAGCCACGACGACGGACTTCCAAACATCAGGAAAACGCTGAGCAGTCATTACCGGAACCTACCCCACGCCGTTTTGCGTTCAACATTAGCGATGGTTGAACACCTGTTCAACGGCCGGGAGAATGTTCAGTCTCAGCAATATGTATATGCGATAACAAAAGGTAGCAATTATCAGGTCAAGAGCGAATGCATATTCTGCTGACATGAAGAAGTCGAACTGGGCAATGTTCCCATTTCTGCATAGATCATAATACACAACAACCGACATTTCTCTTTACACACAATTTCGTTGACATAAGCATATTCTTTATACTTTGTTTAGCTATAAATACCGTTAAGTTTCCTCAATAAAATCAGTAATTGTTTTGACCACAACGCGAGCTTTACTCATTTGGATGCATTCAACAGAGGCTGTCGTCCCTTCAGACCCTCATGTGGACCATCTATAGTCCAACTGGTTCATGTTCTAGTTGCGGCGACACAAGGCAGACAGTTTATGTACTGTATGCCAGGCACCTAAGCCCACATTTACACTATGTGTATGAGGGAGTTTGTGTTGCAGTTGTATTTACGGGAGGAGAGATGTTTGATTATGTTGAGGGGTTTTCTATTTTCTTTTACACTCTTGCTGGGTATTATAATTTTAGTCAGAAGTTTGCAACGCAGTTAGGGAGGCATCTCCGACACCATAAAGTATATGTATTCTTGATCAGCATCACCAGTCGAGTCGAACTACCCATGTCCGTTTCTGCGCAAACTAGTCTCTCAGTTTTTGAGCTACCTCAATGAATCTTAGCGGATAGTCTTTTTTCTATTCCCATTAGTATATAAGTCGGAACGGTTCCAGATCGGGCTGATTAAAACTTAGTTAATGACCTTTTAATTTAATTAAAGCCATATATTTCAAATTTCATCCAAATCGGAGCACTATATCCTATAGCTGATATAGGAACGATTTAAGGCAAATTTGCCTTTTTTCGTTGTTTTTAAAGATTTGGGAAAAAACGTAGTAAATGGTCTATTAATTTAATTATATCAATGCATTTTAAATTTCATCCAAATAGGACCACTGTGTCTAATCGAACAAAAGCACCTCCTAACGTCAACACGGATCAGGTCATACATGAAGACAATGCCTAGCATCGTTCTACGGTTTGTAAGGTAGGTTAATTAGGAGAAGTCTACAAGAATCAGAAGGCAACCTTAGGTTTGCATCCCAGTTTAAGTCTCGAAAAGTAAAAAGTTCATTAAAACTGAGTCAATGCGTTTGCTCTGGACGTCCCACTGGGGAGTCCAATCGCAAGATCCATAAAGCATGTTGAATACTTAAACCTATGTATAAACTATGGCACTAGTCACAACAGTTTGAAAAAAAAGATATAGATTTAAATAAACTTATATACTAACAATATAAGCTTAACCACGAACATTTAATGGGGTTTTAAAAAACAAACATTGAACATTGAATTGACTTACTTATAAATAAATTTTTACATTTTTTGTATATAATTTAAATTTTTATTTTATTTATTTATCTAAAGCTAACATTTGGTATAAAACTAAAAGCTAACTTAAAATTAGGAGCATTAGCTGCTGAGGCCTACCGCTCGCCTGGGTGTATTTACATGTTTATTTATTTAAGTATTGGTTATTAAGAGTTTATGTGTCTATATTGTATGTACAAGTTTGGCTTTGTGGAGGAAGGAGATGATTTTGATTGCATTTTCTGTTGTTGGGTTGGCTAAGAGTTGGATTGGGTTTTCGTGGGAGAAGGTTAAGGTTCTGAGTTGGGAAAGGGTAGTGCAGTTTATTAAGATGTGATTAATGTCTATTGTAACATTATTGCAGAGGGGGCAGGTACCTTGAAGGGATCTGTCCATGTAATGTGCGTTAGTGAGTAGAGTGTGTCCTAGGCGTAGCCTGTTAATTATTATTTGTTGTTGTCTGTTGATATTTGTGTTTTTAAGTGTGAAGTTTGCAGGGGTGTTTTGTGAGATCTGTTTGTACCAGTGGGAAGTTTGGTTTTGCAGATCTCTCTGTTTGTTGTTGTAGTGTATCTTAATGTGTTGTGTGATGTCTTTGGTGTTGTAGTTTGCTGTGTAGGTGAGTGGATAGTTGTGGGTTTCCCTAGCTGCTCTGTCAGCTCTCTCATTGCCTTTTATCCCGATGTGGCTCGGGATCCATATCAACTTGATTTTTGGGAAGTGCTTGGAGACTAGATTTCTTATTGTTGAGGGGTAGGAGTGGTTGTTGGTGTTTTTTATGGAGGATAGGGAGGATAGGGAGTCTGAGCATATAGCGTATTTGCCTGAGTTTTTGATGCAGTGTTTAACGGCTTCGAGAATAGCAATAATTTTGCTTGAGAGGACGGTGGAGTACTGGGGTAGGAGTCCGGATTTTATAGTGTTTGTGTCGTTAGTAAAGCAGTAGCTGATTGTGCCGTTTGCTTTTGAGCCGTCTGTGTAAATAAATTGGTGGTTATGGAGGGAATTTTTAAGAGAATGGAAAAGCTGGTTGTAGACTATTGGTGGAGTGGTAGTTTTGTTGAATTGGGATAGGGTTGTGTTTGTGGCTTTTAGGATTGTTTCTGGGCTGTATTTCTTGGATGGGTAGTTTTTGATTGGGGAGTATGGGAGGGAAAGGGTTTTGCCGGTCTCAATGATCCTGTCTATTGTGCTAGGGTATCTGTAATTTCGCTTTTTAGGTTTTATTAGTTTGCCTATTGGGGTGTCGTGGGAAAGGATTAGTTTGGTTGCCAGTTTGCCTGTTAGGAGTTCGCGTCTGTTATCTATTGTGTTAATTTTTGACTCAACCAGTAGGTTGTTTGTGGGTGTTGTTCTGAAAGCTCCAAGGGCTGATCTTATTGCGGAGTTTTGGATGGATTTTAGGCGGTTCATGATAGAGTGGGAAGCTTTTCCGTAGATGGGTAGGCAGTAGTCTATTTTTGAAATAAGGATGGAGTTTACTATGTGTATGAGGGAGTTTGTGTTGCAGTTGTATTTACGGGAGGAGAGATGTTTGATTATGTTGAGGGGTTTGGCGAGGGATGTTTTAAGGTTGTTGATGTGGAAGTTTCAGTTATATCTTTGGTTTATTGTAAGTCCTAGTATTTTTGTTTTGTCAGTGAGTGGTATATTGATGGAGCTTGTTGTTATTTTTGAATTGCAAGTTCTCTTTCGACATATGTGGAGTACCTGGCATTTTTCTAGGGAGAGTGAGGATCCCGAGTAGGAGCACCATTCTCCAATTTGTCGGAAAAGGGTTGTCAGGTTTATTTGGGGATTTTTGTGTTTGTTGTGTTCTATTATGAGGTGAAAGTCGTCTGCGTAGGCAGTGAATTGGAGTTATTTTGGTAGGGAGATTATGTTTGTTAGGGAGTTGTAGGCAGTTAGGATGAGGATGACAGATATTGGGGAACCTTGAGGGATACCGTTTTCGAGTGGGAAACTGTAGGAGAGAGATGTGCCGTTTTTTACAATAATTTTCCGATTTGTCATGAATTTCCAAATGTATTTGATTATGCGGGGTCCAAGTTGCCATTGTTCTATTTGGTTTATGAGGGAGTGGATACCTATCTTGTCGAAAGCTTTGGCGAAGTCGAGGGAAATTACGGAGAGCCAGAGAGAGACGTTGTCGTTGTCGGACGTGTATTCTTTCGCTTTACCTTCTGATCAAGAGTTCTCTACGTAAACTTCACCGATTAAAGTCAGATTTGTGTATATATTATCAGTTTTTCAGTGATCTCTAAAAATCTGATAAGTTTTGATACATATAAAAGACAGTGACTTTATTATTCGCAAAACATAATTACCAGCAAAACAATTTTACATTCGTTTTGCTGCTCATTCGTTTAGCTCTCGTTTACCGCAATCACTTACACCGCGTTGTTGTTGTTGCACTTGTTCTCTTTTTTTGTCGCGAACATTCATACGCACCAAAAGAAGAAAAAGCTTTAACTAAGCAGAGCTTTTTTGGTCTCCGCTATTATTGTTTTCCAATCGCGCATTAAAACATAAAAACGCTTAATCGCATAATCATAAACAATGACCGACTGCTGCATCGCTCCATGCCAACTTAATGGCAAAATAACACCTAAGCAGCCGGGAGTTGGTTGCTGGCTGTGCGACAACATCGCGCATGCGAAGTGCGCAGGCTTTGGGCATAATGCTGCCCTAGTTTCTGATCGTATAAGAAACAATAAAAGCCTGGATTGGACTTGCCCTAGCTGCCTAGACATCAAAGTCGACATAATGGGTTTCATAAGACAGACTGATCTTGAGTATCAGTCCCTACGCGCTGGATTTAACGACCTTTTAAGTCGCTTTCGAAAGTCGGAATTGATTTTCAAGGACCGAAAAGTGTTAAGTGACTCAATAAAAATATCACCTAAGCCCACATCGTCTAATGCGTTCTTACAAGTTCCAGGCCTTTCTTCTTCTCCTATCTTGCTGCTCAGCCCTGCCGCTGATTCTGCCTCTTGTGATGAAGATGATACCCAAGTTGCCAATGCTACCCCTGGATCTACTGTATCCAGGTCACCACTGTTCCCAGAATCCATATCGCAGGCGGCTACTACAAATAGTATGGACTCAGTATCTGCTACTCCTGGCTGTCAACCAAGCACAACACCTGTGGCTACCTCTGGATCTACTGTGTCCAGGTCTATCTATGATTCTATATCGCAGGAGGGTACTTCTAGTAATATGGACTCTGGATCCGCTGTTTCTGGTTGTGAACCCAGATCAACTCCGGTGGCACAACCCAACGTACTTCAGTCACGCTCAGCAAATGTTCTAAGCCAGGCCCCCGCTAAGCCCATATCAGGCATCGAGCGGCAGAAACCAAACAAAATTTTTGGAATTGCTCCTCCTAAAACAATCTTTATCTCGAGATTAAATCCGGATGCGACACCTAACGATTTAAAAACGCACTTGAGCAACAGTTTAAATGCATCTGTCACCGATTTCGTTGTCACTAAGTTCAACTTCAAACAGATGAGAAATTTCTCATCCTTTAAGATCTCCCTCCAGGATAATCTTTTTGATAGAGCTCTTGATACTTCTATTTGGCCTGATCACGTAATTGTTCATGAATTTGTTAGTAAACCTAAAAATGGTAATAGAATTAGTGATAACTATCAAAATGTTCGCAGCTTATTGGGGAAACTTAATAAGCTGTATACAAATAGTGTTTCATTTGATGCTAACGTACTTGTTTTTACGGAAACGTGGTTGAATTCATCTGTGTCTGATTACGAAATAGTCTCATCCAATTATAATATTTATCGTTGTGATCGCTCTAACCGGACAGGAGGCGGTGTCCTAATTGCTGTTAAATCGACCCTTCCGTCTGATCTTATTACACTTAATGTGGATGATAATATCGAATTTGTTTCCGTTCGTATTTCTCTATATAATGTTTATGTATATATTTCTTGCTCGTATATACCACCACGATCGGATACAAGCGTCTACTTGCAACACTTATCTTTAATTCAAATCATTCAGTCTATGCTTAAAGATAATGATCACCTCGTTGTCTTGGGTGATTTTAACATCCCAGGTCTAGTTTGGATGCCCTCAGTTGATTCAAACACGTTACTTCCCACAAGTGCACATGACTTCGTCCAAGGTATTGGTGATCTTTCTTTAAATCAAGTTAACTCAGTTATTAATTTTAGTGGAAAACTCCTTGATCTCGTCTTCGCGTCAGATTTTTCCAACTCATGTGTATCTAGAATTGAACCACTTTCAACACCCGAGGACCGTTACCATCCTACTCTCGAAATTGTTTTCGAAATATCTTTATCATCATTACCTCCAGCTGATAACGGACCTATATCGCTGAATTAAATCTCTACCTCCAAAAATCTGATTGGTCCTTTCTCGATTCCGTTTCCGAACCCTCAATTTTGATAACTAGTTTCTACAGTATGCTTAATTCAGCTCTAGACTTGTTTGTTCCTTCTTCGAATTCTGTGGTGACCTTATGCAAGCCCCCTTGGTTTACTCGTCAACTCTCATATTTGAAGAACATAAAAAATAGACGTTTTAAAAAATTCAAGAGTTCTGGATCAGACGTTGACTATTCAAACTATTTACTTGCAAAGTCAAACTTTATTCAACATAATTCGGACTGCTATCAAAACTATCTATCCCGTTGTAAAATTGAATTTAAGGATAATCCCAAACAATTCTATTCTTTTGTTAACTCTAAAAGAAAATCCTCAGCTTTTCCTCCTTCTCTTTATTACAATAACTCTGTCGCTAGCAGTGATGCTAATATCGCTAATTTATTTTCAGAATTTTTTCAAACCACATACTCTTCAAATTCGTTTAATAATTCCACATCTTACCCATACTCTCTGCCTAGCTCCAATAGTATATTTATGCCAATTATAGATGAAGAAATTGTTTTCGAAAATCTAAAGTTGGTAAAATCGTCATATTCCGCGGGCCCTGACCAAATTCCTTGCTGTATTCTGAAACATTGCGCCACTACCTTGTCAAAACCTTGTCAAAAATTATAAATTCTAGACAGCCTGACTACCTTTAAAACATGATTCGTTTTACATCCTCACATAGAACAAAAAACATAATAAGCATTAGACCAAAACTTGCAAGTTCGGAGAAACAATTTTTTGTTTATGCTATACGAGCGTGGAACTCTTTGCCACATATTCTAAAAACCATTACTGGCACATCACAATTTAGTGATAAACTTAAACAACACCTTAACACACACACCTAAAATTAAAATCAAAAAGAATATAAATTTAAGTAAATATTTAAAGCCTTCAGCAGTAAGAATTAATTGAAATGTAATATGTAATTGAAATTGTAATAGTATTTGTAATGTAATTGTAAGAGTTAATGTCATTAATGTAATAAGATTTAATGTCAAAAGTGACTAGCGCAGTAAAAATAAGTATTATACTTGTGACGCTAGGATATAAAACAATAAACAAATAAAATAAATAAAATAAAACCTCTTGCTAGAATTTTCCAAGTGTCTCTACATCATAGTTATCTACCTGAAATCTGGAAAGAATCTTTTATTATACCACTTCATAAAAAAGGTAGTCGGTCTGACATCAATAATTATCGAGGTATCGCAAAGCTCTGTGCTATACCCAAACTGCTCGAATTCATTATCACCTCGCAGCTTCAACATCAATGTCTGTCGTTAATGTCACCATCTCAGCATGGTTTCATGAAACGCCGGTCCACAACAACCAACCTCTTAGAATTTACATCTTTCATTAGAAACGGCTTTAAACGAAAGTTTCAAGTCGACGTTGTATTCACTGACTTTAGCAAGGCGTCTGATTCAGTAAATCACGATCTACTGCTAAATAAGCTAACTCTGCTTGGTTTTCCTAATAATCTAGTAAGCTGGATCGAAAGTTACTTATCTAATCGCACGGAAAAAGTCATATTTAACAGGTCTCTTTCTAAAAATGTTTTCGTCACTTTGGGAGTTCCGCAAGGTAGTCACTTGGGACCACTGCTCTTTGGATTATTTATCAATGACTTACCCTTGGTAATTGAGGAATCATTAACTTTAATGTATGCTGACGACGTTAAAATTTGTATGCACATTAAAAACAAAGATTCTCACGTTTTATTGCAAAACGACCTAATCCGTCTTCAATCCTGGTGCGTTAATAACGGGCTTAATTTAAACCATTCCAAGTGTAGTATTATGTCCTTCTATCGGACTAATCTACACGTGTCGAGGGCCAAACCTTCTTGAGCGTATTTCTATTATATCAGACCTTGGTGTTCTTTTTAACCATAAGTTAAATTTTTCCGATCACATAGGAATTTTAGTAGGAAAGGCTAGAGGCGTTTTAGCGTTTGTAAAACGTTGGGCTAAAGAGTTTGATGATCCTTATACCACTAAACTTCTCTATATCTCGCTAGTTCGTCCTTTGCTCGAATACTGCTCATGCGTATGGTCACCCCAGTACGCAAAGTATCAAGAGCTCATCGAATCGGTGCAGAAGCAATTTCTTCTGTTTGCTTTGAGGGGTTTAAATTGGGAACAACATCTTCGTCTTCCCTCGTACACGAGCAGATTGCGGCTTTTGGACTTGCCGACACTGCAAGACCGTCGAACATGTAGCAGCGTTATATTCATTTATAAATTAATTAATGGCGAAGTCGACTCTGCTTCGTTGCTACACAACATCAAGTTTGCAGTTCCTGCCAGAAGCACTCGACAGTTTCGCCCTATTTTTCTGGAGATAATCCGATCAAATTTTGACTCCCATGACCCATTTCGTATTCTGTGCCAGTTGTATAACGATAATTATTATGTGTTATCCTGTGAAACATCCTTGTCATTAAATGTATCTAATATTATGTCGTACTTATTGTCTAGTTTGTAAATCTTCACCCCAACCCATCCGATATGAGACGGAGCATATCGTTAAAAAGTTCTCCTACCCGGTTGGGGGTAAGATTAAGATTAAGTTTAAGATTATTATTATTATTATTAATTATTATTATATTTTTAACGTTAGCAGTAAATTTTTGTTAACTTTTGAATAAAGAAAGAAAGAAAGAAAGTGTTTTTTTAGAGACAAGGATCTGGTTGCAAGGTGGTCTACGTATAGTAGACTGTCTTGAACAGATTTGTCTCTTTTAAAACCAAACTGATTGTTATGAATGAGTTTGTTGGTTAAAACAAACCACCATACCCTTTTAGCAATAATTTTATCTAGGACTTTGGCTATGCATGGGTTAAGGGAGATGGGGCGGTAGGAGTTAGGATTGGTTTGGGGCTTATTAGGTTTTAGGATTGGAAGTACTAGGCTTAGTTTATAGGCTTGGGGAATGTGGGAGTCAAGGATGTTGTTAAAGTGCTGTAGGATTTTGAATTTGAAGGAGATGGGGGTATTTTTTATAATGGTGTAGGAGATGCGGTCTAGTCCTGGTGTGTGTCCTTTTAGAGAGTTTATGGCAGATACAAGTTCTAGTAGAGATATGTTTTTTTCAATTTCTAGGGCTGTTGGTGATGGGGCATGGTTATTAGGGAGGTTGAGAAGGGTTTTGTTGGTGCGGAAGTCTGCGGTGAAGTTTGAGTCTTCTGCCTGTTTTGACCATAGGTCACCAAATGTGTTACCTATTTCTGTAGGGTCTATCGTTGGAGTTTGAGTGTGGGTCTTTTGATATTTGCCCACATTTTTGAAGGGTCGGTATTCGGGTGGATTTCGGAGGCGAAGTTTTGTATTGAGGTCTTTTTTGCTTCCCTGATAGATCTTTTGAATTTGGCATTAGCTTTTTGTATTCTACCATGTTCTCAGTGTTGATGTTGTTTTTAAGTGTCTTCCACTTGTGGTTTTTATACTTTTTGAGGGTTGCTAAGTCTTTGTTCCACCAGGGGACAGTACGAGGTTGTGAGAATGTTGTATTTTGAGGTATAGATAGGTGGGCACTTTGTATTATGATTTTTTTAATGATAGCTGCTTCGCTGTTTGTGTTGTTGCTGGGTTGGGTTAGAGCGGATTGTTTGGTAATGTGTTCCTTAAAGAGGTCCCAGTTGGCGTTCTTGAGTTTGAAGGAGGGCTTGCTTGTGAGAGTTGGGAGTGAAGGGTTAGGAAATATGGAAATTAGGATTGGGAAGTGATCACTTCCGTTGAGGTCATCTAGCACTTTCCAAGAGATTTCTGGGGATATGTTGGCTGTGGCAAGTGAGAGGTCGATGTGAGTGAGTGTGTTGTGGGTTGTGTAGTGTGTTGGAGATTTATCGTTCAGTAGGGTGTATAGCGATCTGTCTATGAATTTGGCGATTGTGTTGCCCCTAGCGTTAGCTCTAGGGGAGCCCCAGTATGGGTGCCAGCTGTTAAAGTCCCCCATTACAATAGTAGGGGAGGACGATGGGGTTAGAACATTTTCTAGATTTTTTAAATTAAATTGTTTGGAGGGGGAAATATGTGTAGATATGAGATCTATTTTTGTCTTTGAGCTTATTGATATACCTGTAGCTTCAAAGTCTTCGTTTAGAGTTATTGGGGAGTGTGAGATTGAGTTGTGTACAAGGAGGGCTGCGCTTCCGAATGCATTCGTGCTAAAACTGCAGTATAGGGAGAAGTTTATCGGAATCGGCAGGGAAATTGTATTGGTAAGGTGGGTTTCTTGTAGTGCTATGATTTGAGGGTGATATTGTTTAATAAGTATTTGTAATTCTAGGTAGTTATACCTGTAGCCTTTAATATTCCATTGAATAATTTTAAGCATTATTTAAATGTAATAAGGAACCTGTGTTTTGTTGATGTTTAGTTGATGTCCATTTCCCCTGAGCCGCTTGAGACGTCAGAATTATGTTTGTTGGTGTTTGTTTTGGGTTTTTTGGCGTCTTTTTTCATGGATGATAAGATGCGTTTTGATGTGTTCAGAGGTAGTATTTTTATTGATTTGGTGGGGGACTTTTTGGATGTTTGTGGTGTGTAATTGTTGGTTATGTTGCTGTTGGTATTTGTGTTTGGGTAGAGGTCGGCGTAGGATGTAGGCTGTGGTCTGGATGCGGAGTCTTCTTGGATGGTGGGTCCTTTGAGTTGTTGAGGTCCTGGTGTTTTGTTGAATTGTTGAGGTGGGTGCGAGTTCTTGGTGACTGAAGAGTATGAGTGTGGTGTTTTGTCTGAGGATCGTGATTTTAGGATTGTATGGGCTGTTTTATTGTCGCATTTGTGTGTTGTTTTAATAGCTTGCAGTTCTTGCTGAGTAAGAAATATAGGGCATATTCTACTGGTGGAGTTGTGTGGGCTTGTATTTTGATCGAGGTGGCAGTTGGTGCATTTTTGGGGTCTGGTGCATTTTTCGGTGGTTGATGGGTCCGTGTGCTGATCTTCTCCGCAGTTGTAGCAGATTTTGTTATTTTTACAGAATTTATGGAGGTGGCCGAATTTGAAGCAGTTGTTGCATCTGATCGGCAGAGGGATATAAACTCTGACTGCTGTTCTTTGGTAGCCAATCATTAAGTATTCGGGGAGGTTGTGCGTGTCAAATGAGATGATTAAGAGACCAGTCTCCTTAAGAGCGCCGTTGTCTCTTTTAAGAATTTTGCGAACTTCGGTTACTTGTTGGGCTGCTAATTCTTGTACTATTACGCTCTCTTCGATACCTCTTAGGTCGTTCGAGTAGATAACGCCTTTGGTTGTATTGAGGGAGTTGTGTACGGAGACGGATACGTTAATGTTAGCAGCGAAAGCTTTCAGTTGCATCAGCTTAAAAGCTTGCATGCTTGTTTTTGTTTTTATTAGTAGAGTACCATTGCGGAGTTTTTTGCATTTGGGACTCGGATTTGGCCAGACGCGAACGAGTGAAAGCCGTCGCGTGCGTGCCGGAGGAGGCACAGTGGGGGAATTGGCCCGTACCACTGTGTCAACTCCCGCCGCCTGGGGCGCTGGTTCACGCCCACGCAGAGGAATCGTCTCTAAACATGGACAGAAGTCAGCGCTCCCAGTTTTGGGACAGGCTCCCACTATTCGGGATGGGTGTGCGTCGGTCGAAACCGAGGACGGAAAGCTATGCAAGGGGAAAGAAAACCCGTACTTGCACGCCTTCACGTCTGTGCCCGTGGTTGCCACCAAATTCCAGTTGCGCAGAGGAATCTTCTCGAAAACGCAACCGGCTTGGCATAGGCCACGGTTTGCCACACGCGGGTCGAGTTTGGGCTACTTGGGGCTTGGGTGCGTCGACCGGAATCGAGACGGAAAGCTATGCAAGCGGAAAGAAAACCCGTACTTGCACGCCTTCACGTCCGTGCACGTGGCCGCCACCAAGGTCCAGTTGCGCTGAGGAATCTTCTCGAAAACGCAACCGGCTTGGCTAGGCCACTGTTTTAGCACACGCGGATCAGGGCTTTGAGGGTCAGGGAATAAATAAATCCAACTCGGTGTGTGTTCGATGTTCTTATTGTCCGTTTTCTGTTTATTTTCTTGGTTATGTTTTGGGCTTGTTTTCATCCTCTTTTCTATATATATTTTCCCTAACCGCACTATTTTCTTTCCCTATCTCTCCCTATCTCTCTCTCGCACTCTACTCGCACTCTACTCACTCACTCAATCTGACGTTAGTGCGATCGTGGGCCTACACGTACTCCACGAGGGCGCGGGGGAGACGACGCTCGCTCGTGTCCACCCTCCATGCTGCCGGTGCGACGACCCAATCATCCTCGTCGAGGAGTCGCTCCACTGCCGGGTGCTCCCGTAGCGCTTGCAGGAGTGCGTCTTCCTCGGGTCAGGCCGGGAAGAGACCCAGGTCTAGGATGTCGGCGTCTTCTGCGTCGTCGGGCCTTGCGGTGGGGTCTCGTGCACCTTCGTCTATCTCCAGCTCTGGTCCCGCCGGGTGGGGATCGAGCCAGCGGCTCATCTCCACTCTCGGAATGCTGCTACCTGGAGTGGTCGGGATTAGTCCGTCTATGGCGTCCTCCCTAGGACTCGGCGTTCGAGGGCTCTCAGGGGAGGCGGGCAGTGGCGTTGTTGGCTTGTCCTCCAGTTCTGGGTGCCGGTCTCGAGATCTCGAGTTTCCAACTCCGGGGATTCCCCTTCCCGGGGTAGCTGGAAGTGACTCGTTTTGGGCGCCGGTCGTCTGGGGACTCGGGGTCCTGGCTTCGGCTCCTTCGGGCTGCGCTTCCCGCGGGTTTTCCGACGTCGGGCAGTCCGGCGTGGGGTCCGTCCCTTCCTCGTCTTCCTTCATCTGGCGTGGCTCGGCAGCTACGGCCTCCGCGTCGGCGTCGTCGCTCAGGGATCCACTCACCGAAGTACCCATAAGCGAGTCTCCGGTGGCATCGACTTCCCGTGAGGCGGTCGAGGCGGTGGGGGTGTGAGGCCGTGCTACGTAACCGGCCCAGGCATCATTGGCCTCCGCTAGAGAGCACTGAAGGGGTACGGGTGGGTCTCTAGTCGCGAAGCGGCCATCTTCGCCAACCGACGAGTCGTCTGTAGACGGTGCTGGGTGTGGCACCCAGGCACGGCTCTCCTGGACGCATCTCTCCTCGAAGCCGTCAGCGAATGCCGGTGTTGCCACGCTCTCCAGCCAAGCGGTCACCAGGTAGCGGGCCGTGCTATACCCGACTGCCTGGGGTTCCGTGACGTTCAGCCGTGCCAACCTCGCTGTGGTTAGCCCCGTGGTGCTGTGCTCGTCGTCTTGAGCTGGCGGCCCCTCCTGCTGTCCCTGGGGTCCGGCCGATCCACTGCTCACCTCGCAGTCGTACGACGGGTCGCGAAGGATGGTGCTCCGTGGGAGTCTGCGTCTCCGTCGTGGACAAGAGGTGGAGGCGGAGGTGTTTCTGCCGGGTCGAACGGTGGCGACGCGATGCGCCCCGCGTGTCTCGATAGCACGGAGTCGGTGCTGATGGTAACGGCTGGTCGTGAGGGAGAACGGGTTGAGTCGCTCCATGGGCGGTACTCATACTCCTCGTTGTCAGACATGGTGACGGTGTGCTAGTAAATGTAACGTATTAGCTTAGGTCTTATAGTGTGAATCCTACCTATAGTGCGGCTTGAGATACTTATGGTTCCAATTACAAGTTCAGAGTTCTTAGCTTACATGGCGTCTTAACCTAACTACGGTAGCGCGGGTGCCCCGCTTGACTCACGTGACCCTGATTGACGTTGGCTTATTCGAAATTGACTCGTCGATGGGTGGCTTTCTTGGACTGGGTACGCTGCTCGGTGGCTTGGGCATCCTGGTTGATCTCCCGGCCGAGTATCTCCTGCTGGTCGCTCAGCGTTTGGGAGTCTTCTGGATCCACGTTCGGGGGTTTGGAGGCGAAAGCCTCTGTGTATGGCTCTGCCTCGTTGTCCACAGTGTCTTCTTCGCCGTCGGCTTCTCCGGTCCTGTACTCTTTGAGATCCAGGAGACCGGCAGTCCGCCGTTTCCTAGAGGCCCGCAGTTGTAGGCGCACTGCATTCTGGGACAGGAACTTCACTACTTTGTATGGTCCGGTATACTTCGGAGCCAACTTGGCGTTGAATCCCTCGCTGGCCTTGGACAGGTGATGGGTACGGACCAGCACCCATGATCCCACCAACGGTCGCCAAGCGCGCCGCCGTAAATTGTAGTACCGCTGCTGTTCCTGGGATGCCCGCTCGTTGTTCTCTCGTGCGATGGCATATGCCTCCTGTAATCCTTTAGCTCGGTCTCCGGGTGGCTGTGGCGTGGTACTTGAGCTCGGCGTAACCTTGTCGTACCAGGCCCCCGGCAGGCGTGGCTCTCGGCCCTGGACTAAATAGGCGGGGCTGAATCCTGTGCTGTCCGAGATGCTGGAATTCACTACAAGCGAGATCTCTGGCAGTAGCTGGTCCCAGGATCGCTGGTCGTCCGCGGTGTATTGGGCGATCATAGTCTTGATCGTTCGGTTCGCACGCTCGGTCGGGTTCTGTTGCGGCGAGTACGGGGCCGTGTACTGGATCTGGACGCCGGCCCGTTTGCAGAGTGCCTTAAACCCTCGACTCGTGAATTGCGCGCCGTTGTCGCATATCAGCGTGCATGGGGTTCCGAATCGGGAGAGGATGCACTCGCGAAACGCCAGTTCCAGCTGGGCCGTCGTCGCCTTCCGCAGCGGTACGATATCGACCCATTTCGAGAAAACGTCCAGGAAGGCCAGTAGCATTGTATTCCCGCGACGAGACCGGGGTAGGGGTCCGATGAAGTCTGCGCTGACCATTTTGAAGGGTTCCTCTGGGCGACGGGTGAGCATCTTCCCCGCGGGTTTAAGCTGACTCGCCTTGAACCGCTGGCAGGTCTCGCAGCACCTTACGTGTGGGCGAACGTCCCGATGCATTCCAGGCCAGAAATAGCGCTGTCCAACTCGTCGTATCGTCTTGCGGATCCCCAGATGCCCTGCCGCGGGGTGGTCGTGGCACTCCTCCAGCACGTGTCGTCGGTGCTCCGTGGGAACGCACAGCTTCCATGGGCTGATGCCCTCGTCGGGTGATGGATCGCCGAGGTGGCGGTACAGTTGTCCGTTCTCTCTGGCGTAGTCCGGAAACTTTTCCGGTTGGACGTCGATCTGTTCCAGTTTGGCTCGGATCCACTTGCACGGTGATACTGCTTCCTGTAGCTGGTGGAGCGTGTCCAGTGGTTGGCGCGACAGTGCATCAGCGACCACGTTCTGGTTACCCTTCCTGTAGTGCACGTCGAATTGGAACTGCTGGAGCTCCAGCGCCCAGCGAGCGAGCCCAGCCATTTCAGGGCTAAATGGTCTGTGATAACATCGAACCGATACCCTTCCAGGTAGCACCGGAGTTTCCGAATGGCCCAGACGATGGCAAGGCATTCTTTTTCGGTGGCCGAGTAGTTTTCCTCGGATTTCACTAGTCGCCGGCTAGCGTACGCCAGCACTCGTTCACCTTCTTCTGCTTGCTGCGTCAGGACTGCTCCGAGTCTGTAGTCGCTGGCGTCGGTTTGCAACTGGAACTTCCGGGTGAAATCCGGGCATGCCAGCACCGGCGCTTCGGTGAGCTTGCTCTTCAGGTCTTCGAACGCGAGTTGCTGTGGCTCCTCCCAGAGCCATCGTTTCCCGTCCGTAGCAACGTGGACATCGGCTGCACTATGGCGGCGAAGTTGGGTACAAATCGACTATACCATGAAGCGACTCCCAGACATCGCCGCAGCTCCTTGCAGTTGGTGGGGGGTTGTAGCTCCTTTATGGCCGCGATCTTGTCCGGATCGGTCTGGATACCGACCTCACTGATCACATGCCCCAAGTATACTAGGCTTCGGCAGAAGAACTTGCACTTGGGCCGGTTCAGCCGTAGGTGGCATGACCTCCTTGAGGTTTTGCATATGCTCTTCCCGCGTAGCTCGTGTGACGATGATATCGTCTAGGTAGGCAAAAGCGTGAGGCTCTAGGTCTGGCCCGATGACGCTATCCAGGGCCCTTTGAAATGTCACTGGAGCCGAATGCAATCCAAACGGCATTACTCGCCACTGGAACAATCCTTGTCCAGGCACGGTGAATGCGATACAAGCGCGACTTTCCTGAGCCAATGGGATCTGCCAGTAGCCGTTTTTCAGGTCCAGCGTAGAGATATAGCGCGCGTTCCGCAGGCGCTCCAGGATGTGGTTGATGCGCGGAAGCGGGTACGCGTCCGGCACGCTGTGTGCGTTTAACTGCCGGAAATCGACACACATTCGCATTTCCCCAGTCTTCTTCCTCATTAGGACAGTGGGAGCACTGTGCGGACTCCGTGATGGTTCGATCCTCCCATCCCGGAGTAGCTCATCGACTTGATCGCTGATGATCTGCTGCATGGCCGGGTTCTTTGGTAAATACCGCTGCTTCAGTGGCTTTTCGTCCCGCATGACTATTTGGTGCTTCGCAATGTGGGTCACCCCGGCCAATCCGTCGAATCGCTTCAGCTCCTCCTCGAGGAACGCTAGGGTTCGGGGTTCCATAGGCTCGCCGGTGAGTGTCTGTGGCTGCTGTTCTTCCAGACATTCGGCGATGGCGGCGAGATTTGCCGTAGGTTTATCATGGCTGGCCTGGTTTCGGAACGGGTTTCTTTCACGGGACACTTCTGCGTCCGCTAGCGGAGTCAATCCGTACTCGCTGGCCCCTCCGGTAACCGCAGGCGGCGGGGGATCGGATGACATAGTTGGACCCGGTCGTCCTGGAGGCCGGGAGGGTGCGGCTGGTACCGCTCGAGAGTTCGGGGACGGCGGCGACGACGATGTGACCGTGGTGGGCCTTGGAGACGGCAGCGGCGATGATGTGGCCGTGGCGGCCCTTGGAGCCGATGGCGACGACGATGCGGCCGTGGTGGCCCTTGGAGACGGCAGCGACGATGATGTGGCCGTGGTGGCCCTTGGCGACGATGATGATGGCGACGAGGATGCACCCGTGGTGGTTCTTGATTACGATGACATGGCCCGAGAGCCCGATGCTGTGGTGACCGGTCTGGTCCTTGGAGACGGAGATGACGATGATGTGACCGTGGCGGCCCTTGGAGCCGATGGCGACGACGATGCGGCCGTGGTGGCCCTTGGAGACGGCAGCGGCGATGATGCATCTGTGGCGGCCCTTGATGACGATGGCGACGAGGATGCATCTTTGGTGGCCCTTGGCGACGATGACGATGGCGATGAGGATGCATCCGGGGTGGTTCGAGAGTTCGATGATAACACAGCCCGAGAGCCCGATGACGCTGTGGCGTCACTCGACTGCTGGAGTGGATCCGTGGGTGTCCACCGATTACGACACCAGCTCGGGGTTGGTCTGCGGCTGTCGGGTCTGCATCGTCGTTGCGTCTCGAGGGTGCGCCGGAAAGAGTCGCAACCAAGTGCGACCACAGATAAGGGAAGCCTGGATGACGCACAAGAAGTCGATCCCTAGGATAACGTCGTCCAGGTGCTGGCATGCCCGGATTTCACCCGGAAGTTCCAGTTGCAAACCGACGCCAGCGACTACAGACTCGGAGCAGTCCTGACGCAGCAAGCAGAAGAAGGTGAACGAGTGCTGGCGTACGCTAGCCGGCGACTAGTGAAATCCGAGGAAAACTACTCGGCCACCGAAAAAGAATGCCTCGCCATCGTCTGGGCCATTCGGAAACTCCGGTGCTACCTGGAAGGGTATCGGTTCGATGTTATCACAGACCATTTAGCCCTGAAATGGCTGGGCTCGCTCGCTGGGCGCTGGAGCTCCAGCAGTTCCAATTCGACGTGCACTACAGGAAGGGTAACCAGAACGTGGTCGCTGATGCACTGTCGCGCCAACCACTGGACACGCTCCACCAGCTACAGGAAGCAGTATCACCGTGCAAGTGGATCCGAGCCAAACTGGAACAGATCGACGTCCAACCGGAAAAGTTTCCGGACTACGCCAGAGAGAACGGACAACTGTACCGCCACCTCGGCGATCCATCACCCGACGAGGGCATCAGCCCATGGAAGCTGTGCGTTCCCACGGAGCACCGACGACACGTGCTGGAGGAGTGCCACGACCACCCCGCGGCAGGGCATCTGGGGATCCGCAAGACGATACGACGAGTTGGACAGCGCTATTTCTGGCCTGGAATGCATCGGGACGTTCGCCCACACGTAAGGTGCTGCGAGACCTGCCAGCGGTTCAAGGCGAGTCAGCTTAAACCCGCGGGGAAGATGCTCACCCGTCGCCCAGAGGAACCCTTCAAAATGGTCAGCGCAGACTTCATCGGACCCCTACCCCGGTCTCGTCGCGGGAATACAATGCTACTGGCCTTCCTGGACGTTTTCTCGAAATGGGTCGATATCGTACCGCTGCGGAAGGCGACGACGGCCCAGCTGGAACTGGCGTTTCGCGAGTGCATCCTCTCCCGATTCGGAACCCCATGCACGCTGATATGCGACAACGGCGCGCAATTCACGAGTCGAGGGTTTAAGGCACTCTGCAAACGGGCCGGCGTCCAGATCCAGTACACGGCCCCGTACTCGCCGCAACAGAACCCGACCGAGCGTGCGAACCGAACGATCAAGACTATGATCGCCCAATACACCGCGGACGACCAGCGATCCTGGGACCAGCTACTGCCAGAGATCTCGCTTGTAGTGAATTCCAGCATCTCGGACAGCACAGGATTCAGCCCCGCCTATTTAGTCCAGGGCCGAGAGCCACGCCTGCCGGGGGCCTGGTACGACAAGGTTACGCCGAGCTCAAGTACCACGCCACAGCCACCCGGAGACCGAGCTAAAGGATTACAGGAGGCATATGCCATCGCACGAGAGAACAACGAGCGGGCATCCCAGGAACAGCAGCGGTACTACAATTTACGGCGGCGCGCTTGGCGACCGTTGGTGGGATCATGGGTGCTGGTCCGTACCCATCACCTGTCCAAGGCCAGCGAGGGATTCAACGCCAAGTTGGCTCCGAAGTATACCGGACCATACAAAGTAGTGAAGTTCCTGTCCCAGAATGCAGTGCGCCTACAACTGCGGGCCTCTAGGAAACGGCGGACTGCCGGTCTCCTGGATCTCAAAGAGTACAGGACCGGAGAAGCCGACGGCGAAGAAGACACTGTGGACAACGAGGCAGAGCCATACACAGAGGCTTTCGCCTCCAAACCCCCGAACGTGGATCCAGAAGACTCCCAAACGCTGAGCGACCAGCAGGAGATACTCGGCCGGGAGATCAACCAGGATGCCCAAGCCACCGAGCAGCGTACCCAGTCCAAGAAAGCCACCCATCGACGAGTCAATTTCGAATAAGCCAACGTCAATCAGGGTCACGTGAGTCAAGCGGGGCACCCGCGCTATCGTAGTTAGGTTAAGACGCCATGTAAGCTAAGAACTCTGAACTTGTAATTAGAACCATAAGTATCTCAAGCCGCACTATAGGTAGGATTCACACTATAAGACCTAAGCTAATACGTTACATTTACTAGCACACCGTCACCATGTCCGACAACGAGGAGTATGAGTACCGCCCATGGAGCGACTCAACCCGTTCTCCCTCACCACCAGCCGTTACCATCAGCACCGACTCCGTGCTATCGAGACACGCGGGGCGCATCGCGTCGCCACCGTTCGACCCGGCAGAAACACCTCCGCCTCCACCTCTTGTCCGCGACGGAGACGCAGACTCCCAGTCCACCATCCTTCGCGACCCGTCGTACGACTGCGAGGTGAGCAGTGGATCGGCCGGACCCCAGGGACAGCAGGAGGGGCCGCCAGCTCAAGACGACGAGCACAGCACCACGGGGCTAACCACAGCGAGGTTGGCACGACTGAACGTCACGGAACCCCAGGCAGTCGGGTATAGCACGGCCCGCTACCTGGTGACCGCTTGGCTGGAGAGCGTGGCAACACCGGCATTCGCTGACGGCTTCGAGGAGAGATGCGTCCAGGAGAGCCGTGCCTGGGTGCCACACCCAGCACCGTCTACAGACGACTCGTCGGTTGGCGAAGATGGCCGCTTCGCGACTAGAGACCCACCCGTACCCCTTCAGTGCTCTCTAGCGGAGGCCAATGATGCCTGTGCCGGTTACGCAGCACGGCCTCACACCCCCACCGCCTCGACCGCCTCACGGGAAGCCGATGCCACCGAAGACTCGCTTATGGGTACTTCGGTGAGTGGATCCCTGAGCAACGACACCGACGCGGAGGCCGTCGCTGCCGAGCCACGCCAGATGGAGGAAGACGAGGAAGGGACGGACCCCACGCCGGACTGCCCGACGTCGGAAAACCCGCGGGAAGCGCAGCCCGAAGGAGCCGAAGCCAGGACCCCGAGTCCCCAGACGACCGGCGCCCAAAACGAGTCACTTCCAGCTACTCGGGAAGGGGAATCCCCGGAGTTGGAAACTCGAGATCTCGAGACCGGCACCCAGAACTGGAGGACAAGCCAACAACGCCACTGCCCGCCTCCCCTGAGAGCCCTCGAACGCCGAGTCCTAGGGAGGACGCCATAGACGGACTAATCCCGACCACTCCAGGTAGCAGCATTCCGAGAGTGGAGATGAGCCGCTGGCTCGATCCCCACCCGGCGGGACCAGAGCTGGAGATAGACGAAGGTGCACGAGACCCCACCGCAAGGCCCGACGACGCAGAAGACGCCGACATCCTAGACCTGGGTCTCTTCCCGGCCGGACCCGAGGAAGACGCACTCCTGCAAGAGCTACGGGAGCACCCGGCAGTGGAGCGACTCCTCGACGAGGATGATTGGGTCGTCGCACCGGCAGCATGGAGGGTGGACACGAGCGAGCGTCGTCTCCCCCGCGCCCTCGTGGAGTACGTGTACGCCCACGATCGCACTAACGTCAGATTTCTGCGTCACCACCAGGAACACCGGTTCCGTGTCACCATCACGGCCCGACGCGGCATCGCCATCTCACTTCGCCACCCCGATGTAAGGGCGGGGTGTGAGGCACCTTAAAAGCTGCCCCACATTCAGTGAGTAGATTTAAGATGTATATAATGGTAGATAATAAGAAACTAGTACTAAGTTAGGATAGGCCACGGAGGCAGGCAAGAAGCCAAGAGAGCCGTTAAGTTCAAAACTTCGGCCGTTAGCCAGTAGTTTAAACAGGCGTTATTTAGTGTCTTATTTAGGATCACAGCTGATCAGGCGCTCTACTCAGCGGATTAGGCGATCTACACACGTTCGGATTAGGCGATCTACGCACGTTCCCCAGTGTTGGCAACGTGGCGTGTAAGTGTTGAGAAGCGAGAGCCCGGTTGGCTATATAAGCCCTGCGGCTGCCAGTCCCGCTCTCTTTCACTCGACACAAGTTCCAGACGACACATCGAAGCTAAGAAGGACACCAAGGACAAGAAGGACACCAAGGATCAGGACATAAAGGACCCTAGTGAGTAGAGTGCGAGAGAGAGATAGGGAGAGATAGGGAAAAGCTAGAAAAGAGGAAGAAAACAAGCCCAAAACATAACCAAGAAAATAAACAGAAAACGGACAATAAGAACATCGAACACACACCGAGTTGGATTTATTTATTCCCTGACCCTCAAAGCCCTGATCCGCGTGTGCTAAAACAGTGGCCTAGCCAAGCCGGTTGCGTTTTCGAGAAGATTCCTCTGCGCAACTGGAATTTGGTGGCAACCACGGGCACAGACGTGAAGGCGTGCAAGTACGGGTTTTCTTTCCGCTTGCATAGCTTTCCGTCCTCGGTTTCGACCGACGCACACCCATCCCGAACAGTGGGAGCCTGTCCCAAAACTGGGAGCGCTGACTTCTGTCCATGTTTAGAGACGATTCCTCTGCGTGGGCGTGAACCAGCGCCCCAGGCGGCGGGAGTTGACACAGTGGTACGGGCCAATTCCCCCACTGTGCCTCCTCCGGCACGCACGCGACGGCTTTCACACGTTCGCGTCTGGCCAAATCCGAGTCCCAAATGCCTGCTCTGACCCGCCAGTAAGGCCCACCACGCGCAACACGACTGATCGGCGACTGCGCCTAGTTTGCCCGCCTCTACTCGTCCCCGCTTATTTACAAATTCAGTTGTAAAGGATCCTGGGGAGACTGAGCTCCATCCCAGCCAAAGAAATATCCTTACAAAATATCGAATTTTGTAAATTTTACATTTTACATGTAGAATTTAACATTTTCATATAAATCGACCGATCGCTTCTATGGCAGCTATATGATATAGTGGTCCGATCTTAATGAAATTAAAACCGTAATTCTAGAAGCATAAAAAACTGATATATCTCAAAATTTATAGAAATACGTTAAAAAACAGAGAAGTTAAATTTTTTTTTACATTTATTTCGCCATCATTCCTATGGCAGCTATAGGATATAGTAGTCCGATTTCGGTCGTTCCGACATATATACTGCGTGCTAAGGAAATAAGACTGTGCTGATAGCTCAAAAACTGAGAGACTAGTTCGCGTAGAAACCGACAGACGGACTGACGGACAGACAGACAGACGGACAGACAGGCGGACAGACAGACAGACGGACATGGCTAGATCGACTCGGCTGGTGATGCTGATCAAGAATATATATACTTTATGGGGTCGGAGATGCCTCCTTCACTGCGTTGCAAACATCTGGTCAAAATTATAATACCCTCTGCAAGGGTATAAAAACGAATAAAAGGAAAAAGTTTAATTTGGAACGTTTTGTGTGAAATTCTAAAAGAGGACGACACTATTGTTGATGGGTGGATTTATTGCGGTAAATGCCACAAAGTACTTAAATACGTGGTAAACCAAACTTCAAATTTGTCTCGCCACAAGTGTTGCGTAGAGTTAAAACAACCGAACGAATTTAAAAAAGGATCAGAAAGTGACAAAAAGGAATCTACAGAAAAGTGCACACAGTGGGTTATGCGAGACTGCCGTCCATTTTCTGCGGTGTCTGGGTCTGGATTTAATGACTTGGTCAAGTTTTTTATAAGAATCGGTGCAACCTATGGAGAAGCCGTGGATGTGGATGATTTAATACCTGATACGGACATTAAGTCGAAATACACAAAAAATAGCCGAAGAAAAAAGGAAAATAGTCTCTGCGGACTTAAAAGATGCTATTTTTAAGGAACTGCAAACATGTAGCTCGCCGTCGTTGTGTTTTGTTATTCCATTAATTTCTAAAGTTTTTGAACTTTGCGAAATTTGGCAGAAAAATTTAGTTTATGGCATAGGGCAGCATTCTTTCTTTATCCACCTGCAGCCCTTATTCAAGAAGATGATTTATTAGAAATAAAGTTAGTTTGTTTGGAGCATATGGAAATATATAATATAATAAAAAAGTGTGATAGTTCAGATTCAATTCAGAAAGCCCAAATAGTCAATCTTTAAATACAAGTAGTATGCATATAATATAATAAAAAAGTGTGATAGTTCAGATTCAATTCAGAAAGCCCAAATAGTCAATCTTTAAATACATGTACGTGGGCTGCTATATATATTTCTGGCCTAGGCAACACTAAGTGTTGTTAGGTGGAATCTGACATTTCCATTGAAAAGTTCGACATTTTTAAGCATAAACGTACTCAGAACGGTTTGACGTACGACTATCATTTGTGTTGTTTACAGTTACTTAAAAAAATCAATTTCGCAAAAAAATGGAATTAACTCGTGAACATTTTCGTGCGATCATTTTTCACAACTTTCGGCGTGGATTATCACGACAAGAGTGCAGCGATGAACTTAAATCTTTGTATGACTATGAAGCACCATCCTATAGCACTGTGAAAAACTGGTACAACGAATTCAATCGTGGCCGACGCTCCCTCAAAGACGAATTCCGCGAAGGTCGTCCAAAAACAGCCGTTGTGCCAGAAAACATCGATGGCGTACGTGAACTAATAATGCAAGACCGTCATGTGACATACCGTGAGATAGAGGCATCCCTAGGCATTTCTTCCACCAGCATACATTCGATATTGCATGAGCACCTGGCTGTAAAAAAGGTTTGTTCTCGTTGGATCCCGCACAATTTGACAATCGCTCAAAAGAAGGCTCGTGTGGATTGGTGTAAAGAAATGCTGAAAAAATACGATCGCGGTGCTTCAAAAGACGTTTATAAGATCGTCACAGGTGACGAATCATGGATCTATGCGTATGAGCCCGAAACAAAACAGCAATCGACCGTGTGGGTCTTCCAAGACGAGCCAAATCCAACGAAAGTTGTTCGTGGAAGAAGCACTTCGAAGCAAATGGTCGCCTGTTTCTTCGCAAAAACTGGTCATGTGGCTACTGTTCCTCTTGAGCAACGTAGGACGGTCAATTCTGATTGGTACACCACCATTTGTTTGCCTGAAGTCTTCGGTGAAATTCGAAAAACGAACAAGGGAAGACGAATCATTGTGCACCATGACAATGCGAGCTCTCACACATCGGCTCAAACCAGCGCCTTTTTGACTGGCCAAAACGTCGAATTGATGGGTCATCCGCCGTACAGTCCTGACTTGGCACCAAATGACTTTTTTTATTCCCTCACATCAAGAAGAAAATGCGTGGTCAACGATTTTCGTCGCCAGAAGATGCTGTTGAAGCATTCAAAAACCATGTTTTTGAGGTGTGTCAATCAGAGTGGAAAAAGTGCTTCGAAAATTGGTTTGAGCGCATGCAAAAGTGTGTAAATCTTGATGGAGAATATTTTGAAAAACAATAAAACTATTTTCCTTAATAAATATTCGTATTTTCATTATTAGGCCAGAAATATATGTAGCAGCCTACGTAGTATGCAATCCCCCGTTTTGAAAACATAATTTTTCTTTCAAAAGTTAGTTGCCACCTCTAATTGCAAATCGGAAGAATCTGCACTGGAAGAAATATAACGATATTGTAAAGAAAGAGTACCTATAAGCGAATATTTTGAAGCGATTGAGTGGTGGAAAGCTAACGAAATATATAATATATAATATTGTTAAAGCTTGCCCTTGTACTCCATTCAATACCTGCAAGTAGTGCCGCCGCTGAAAGGGTTTTTTCATTGGCAGGCAATATTATTACTGAGAAGCGAAATAGATTAGCTCCCAAATCAGTAGACCGTATACTTTTTTTGCACTCTTTTTTTAAAACTTCAATATAACAGAATAACCTAAAAACTGAAATATATGTTCCTTTAATTTTTACAAAATGGCTGAAAATAGTTGTTACGTCGGGGTTGTCGTGGTGCCTCAGTCCTTGGAGGACATAGGGCTGAGGAAGTGGTCGCCCGGATAGCAGACACGATTTGTGCAGCTGAGCTCGCCGGATTTGGGGTGGGTTCTTTGGACGCCACTATCCTCTCCAAACGTAATCAGAACAATTATTTACGTGCCTGAAAAATAGAAGAAATCGTTTGTCAGTCTGTCTTTCTGTCCACATTGCCCCGCAAGCATATTTATGCTTGATCGTAAGAACGATCGGGCTATGTTTTGGCCGTTTTCCCTCCCCAATCGCAAACTTCGTGCGCCTTTGGATCGTCGCGGGCCGTGCAATACGATCCCCTTTTGTTCTTGTCGTTCGTCAAAAGTTATGTCATTTTCTTGACCCAGTCTTCCAGTTGTACCAATGCCCCCCTTTCAATGGGTTTCTACCAATGCATTTTGTTGCGTTAAATTCACATTACAAGTTTATTAAAAAGGTTGTGCAAGTGTGTATTGGACATTAAAGTGTGTGAGTAGGTGTTGTTATAGCTAGTTTGAATTGATTTAAATTGTGTATTTAATGTTTAGGTGTATTTAGAATATAGGGTATTTTGGGGAAGCTAATATTTTGTCATATGGTATATAGTGTATATGGGGCACGAATATATATATATATGTAAATATGTCTGACAATATTGGGAAAAAATGTCCCTTTGACTCACCCTCTGTTATTCCATCGCTGAGAGCTCTCGTTCCGGAGTTGAGGTTTTATTGGTTGGAAAGGTTAGGCAGAATTAAGCATACATATATATAATATCGTGCTGTGTGTTGGTGTTAGAGATTCACTATATGCACAAAATTTTGCTTAATGATTTACAACATTAAATAAAAATATTAGAAGTGTATTGGCTTTAGAAATGAGTTTATAAGTTCAGGAAATTGTTGTGACGGTTTTGCTCTTATATGTTTCTTGTCAGATTGTTTTTGGTAGGTCGTTATTGAGGTCTTTGTTGGTGCATAGGTTGCTCCTTCCCGTTGGTCGATGTTCGATCTCTTGGCTGTCCGAGACATCCTTCAGGGTTTGATGATGTTGAAGATTGATGTTTGAAGTTGCTGTTGAAGGTTGCACAGTTCATTGCAAAATGTTGAATGTCCTTCAGGATTCACATGGTCTGCGGCACTGTTCGACGGGATGTTGGAACGGACTACATTGCACATTTTCCGCGGTCGCGAAAGGCTATCCGACTTTTAAACTTAAGCGCCTTGTACGCATTCACTTTGGTTTTCGACTCTCTGACTTCGACTTCTTGACTTCGACTTTTTACTTCCCTCCGGTACGGCTATATGGGGGTCTTTTATATCCAACGACTGTGCCAAGTATTGCCTAGGAATCTCCGGAATGGAACACAAAAGTGTTCTCATCTAGTGTTACCAATTCTCCTTTTGTCGCCTATTGGCTGGAGTTTTATGTGGGTCGTCTTTGTTCTAAAGTTGAATAGTTCAGCGAACTCGGCGGTGCTGGGTTGCAGCTGATTGCATGGCTCACTTTTGTGAGTTTAGGCGGTGTCATCGGCCAGAACCGAATTTTTGTGCAATCGTGCCCGTGTTGATTTTCTAGAGCACTTGGGCATTGGATATTCTTGGTTTGCTTCCGCGTTAACCAAATGACTCACGTCGGCCCTAACCGGCGTACGTAACAGGCTCGGGGTCGTCGATGCTGATCAGCATGGAATGATCCCGTAAAAAAAATCAACGTACTGGCGGTTATGTTGTTTTTACGCGCCCAACGTGGGCCTCGACCCATTCCCTGAGGTTAAGAGTCTCCTGCTCTATCGACTGAGCTAGCCGGGTTGACATTTGTATATTGATTTTGGGCTATTGTGAAGTATTGGAATGTTTATTGTAATTAGATTGTTGGGTGTAAAAAGATATGTGCTGCTGCTGCTTTACGTTGAGTTGACGGTCTCTCTCGGATCCATTTCTCGACTCGGATTCCCTCTTTCTTAAACGCCGCCAACGTATTTATTGGTGATGTGATGTGCAATAAAATCATAAAAACTCTCATTGTATCCCTGACGCCGTTCCATAAGTTCTTTAATGGTCACGTAGTCGTTTTCGGACGTTGAGAACGCCTTGGTCATTTCGCTAGTCAAGTCATAATATCCGAACTCAAAATCATCGGCGCGGTCCTCCATCAACTGCCATATGTTTAAATATTGTATAAATACCCAATCGACCACCCTGCCGTGTAATCGCGGTACTTCTTTATTTGCGTTTGTTAGTTAATTTTTATTTGTAATAAGATATATATATTTATACGTGTTGGAGCGTTGTTGGCTTTGTTAAGTTATTTTCTTTTGTTTTTGTGTGCTTCAATATTTTTGCTTAGCGGCAAAAAGTGTTATGACGAATAAAAATTTTGTAATTCAAAACGGGGTGCGCTGGTACTCCTGGGTATTGGTATAGGTCAAGAATCGTCCGAAATTAAGCCCCAAAATAAAATTTCAATAAGCCCTATTCAAGTGAATTCGCTGAACGGATTCAACTGCCCTCCACCGGAGTGATCAGTTCCTTCTGCGCCCACTTGACCTCTTCCTAGGAAAACACAGTACATTGGACTGCTGCTCACCCACAGGAAGGCTCTGTCCGAACCCCCTCCCCCCTGTCGTCGGAAACAGGTAGACTCACTCACATGCAGACGGATGGAGCTTTATTCCAGACAGGCGAAAGGAATTGCCTCCCTGCTCCTCCCTCTCTGGACTCGAACCTCGCGAGAGACCTGGTTCTGTGCCTAGTACAATGGATAGCGTCGGCCAGAGAGATAAATCCTGTCGTCCCGCCCGTTAGTCGTGGTAACCGTACAGACTCGAACCTCGCAAGAGACCTGGCATAGCCTAGTACAATGGATAGCGTCGGCTGTACGGATACGGTCATTCCCCCACCCCCTTCAGTACTGGATCGACAAACGATGACGAACCGCTACCCCAACCGATGATGGCGGCTATATTATGGCGATGACTGGATACTATTAAGACCGGTTGGTGGTGCGCCGTTTTTCGCTTGCGACCCTGCTCTTCCTGGACTCGAACCTCGCGAGAGACCTGGCTTAGCCTAGTACAATGGATAGCGTCGGCCAGGAAGCGCAGCTAAGTTTGTTTACGTTAAATATTTCAAAAATGGTCTGCACTTTTATATAGAAGTTATTATGGTATTATTTCTTTTAACGAGGAACTATGGTTCAAGTATTGAATTGAATATTTAAAATTTAAAAGGGTCTTCAAAGTCAAATGCCAATTCAAAAACTACACGTGCACAGCTTCTGCACTAGTCTGTGAAGTTGGTGACTTTAAAAGAACATACAGAAAAATCATATATATACCTATATATATTAAATATGAATTTTAACGAAAAGTCTATAGAAATTGTTAGCTAATTTTGACACCAAAGTGATCAGCTCTGATGACACTCAATTCTTTAAAAAGCATTAACAAAAAAAAATGTTTATCTGAATACTAAGGTTTTGTTCTCGTCAATGAAAATAAGTTTTCGGCAATAAGGATGAAAGGATATTGCCTGAGTTGGGCGCCATTTCTGTTACGTCGGTGTTGTCGTGGTGCCTCAGTCCTTGGAGGACATAGGGCTGAGGAAGTGGTCGCCCGGATAGCAGACACGATTTGTGCAGCTGAGCTCGCCGGATTTGGGGTGGGTTCTTTGGACGCCACTATCCTCTCCAAACGTAATCAGAACAATTATTTACGTGCCTGAAAAATAGAAGAAATCGTTTGTCAGTCTGTCTTTCTGTCCACATTGCCCCGCAAGCATATTTATGCTTGATCGTAAGAACGATCGGGCTATGTTTTGGCCGTTTTCCCTCCCCAATCGCAAACTTCGTGCGCCTTTGGATCGTCGCGGGCCGTGCAATACGATCCCCTTTTGTTCTTGTCGTTCGTCAAAAGTTATGTCATTTTCTTGACCCAGTCTTCCAGTTGTACCAATGCCCCCTTTCAATGGGTTTCTACCAATGCATTTTGTTGCGTTAAATTCACATTACAAGTTTATTAAAAAGGTTGTGCAAGTGTGTATTGGACATTAAAGTGTGTGAGTAGGTGTTGTTATAGCTAGTTTGAATTGATTTAAATTGTGTATTTAATGTTTAGGTGTATTTAGAATATAGGGTATTTTGGGGAAGCTAATATTTTGTCATATGGTATATAGTGTATATGGGGCACGAATATATATATATATGTAAATATGTCTGACAATATTGGGAAAAAATGTCCCTTTGACTCACCCTCTGTTATTCCATCGCTGAGAGCTCTCGTTCCGGAGTTGAGGTTTTATTGGTTGGAAAGGTTAGGCAGAATTAAGCATACATATATATAATATCGTGCTGTGTGTTGGTGTTAGAGATTCACTATATGCACAAAATTTTGCTTAATGATTTACAACATTAAATAAAAATATTAGAAGTGTATTGGCTTTAGAAATGAGTTTATAAGTTCAGGAAATTGTTGTGACGGTTTTGCTCTTATATGTTTCTTGTCAGATTGTTTTTGGTAGGTCGTTATTGAGGTCTTTGTTGGTGCATAGGTTGCTCCTTCCCGTTGGTCGATGTTCGATCTCTTGGCTGTCCGAGACATCCTTCAGGGTTTGATGATGTTGAAGATTGATGTTTGAAGTTGCTGTTGAAGGTTGCACAGTTCATTGCAAAATGTTGAATGTCCTTCAGGATTCACATGGTCTGCGGCACTGTTCGACGGGATGTTGGAACGGACTACATTGCACATTTTCCGCGGTCGCGAAAGGCTATCCGACTTTTAAACTTAAGCGCCTTGTACGCATTCACTTTGGTTTTCGACTCTCTGACTTCGACTTCTTGACTTCGACTTTTTACTTCCCTCCGGTACGGCTATATGGGGGTCTTTTATATCCAACGACTGTGCCAAGTATTGCCTAGGAATCTCCGGAATGGAACACAAAAGTGTTCTCATCTAGTGTTACCAATTCTCCTTTTGTCGCCTATTGGCTGGAGTTTTATGTGGGTCGTCTTTGTTCTAAAGTTGAATAGTTCAGCGAACTCGGCGGTGCTGGGTTGCAGCTGATTGCATGGCTCACTTTTGTGAGTTTAGGCGGTGTCATCGGCCAGAACCGAATTTTTGTGCAATCGTGCCCGTGTTGATTTTCTAGAGCACTTGGGCATTGGATATTCTTGGTTTGCTTCCGCGTTAACCAAATGACTCACGTCGGCCCTAACCGGCGTACGTAACATAGTTGTTTATTTTGCCTAATTTTCCTTATGATTTTAATTTAAAATGTGAAATGAAACAAAACCTAAAAATGAATGAACTGAAAATTTTTATTTATAAAGATATTTAGATTAAGAAGAATTCATATTTAAGACACATAAAACATATTAAATTAAGAATAACCTAAAAACTGAAATTTATGTTCCTTCAATTTTTACAAAAAGACAAAATAGTTGTTTTTTGCCTAATCATACCCTTGCAGAGGTTATTATAATTTTGCCATGATATTTGCAACGCAGTGAGGGAGGCATCTCCGACCCCATAAAGTATATATATTCATGATCAGCATCACCAGCCGAGTCGTTCTAGCCATGTCTGTCTGTCTGTCCGTCTGTCGGTTTCTACGCGAACTAGTCTCTCAGTTTTTGAGCTATCGAGCTGAAATTTTCAGAATAGTCTTATTTCCTTAGCACGCAGTATATATGTTGGAACGGCCGAAATCTGACTACTATATCCTATAGCTGCCATAGGAATTGTGGCGAAATTAATGTAAAACGAGAAAGAAAGCTAACTTCGGTAAACCGAAGTTGGTATACCCTTGCAGTCTGCAATTGGATCATTGAAAATCGAACCATTTTAGTAATGTTGAAAAAATATAGAATTTTGTACATTTTACATTTTACATGTAGAATTTTACATTTTCATATAAATTGATCGATCGCTTCTATGGCAGCTATATGATATAGTAGTCCGATCTTAATGAAATTAAAACCGTAATTCTAGAACCATAAAAAACTGCTATGTCTGAAAATTTATAGAAATACGTTGAAAAACAGAGAAGTTAAATTTTTTTTTACATTAATTTCGCCATCATTCCTATGGCAGCTATAGGATATAGTAGTCCGATTTCGGTCATTCCGACATATATACTGCGTGCTAAAGAAATAAGACTATGCTGGAAATTTCAGCCCGATAGCTCAAAAACTGAGAGACTAGTTCGCGTAGAAACCGACAGACGGACAGACGGACAGACAGACGGACAGACAGACGGACAGACAGACGGACATGGCTAGATCGACTCGACTGGTGATGCTGATCAAGAATATATATACTTTATGGGGTCGGAGATGCCTCCTTCACTGCGTTGCAAACATCTGGTCAAAATTATAATACCCTCTGCAAGGGTATAAAAACATGTTAACTTCTCTGTGTTTAAACGTATTTCTATAAATTTTTAGATACATCAGGTTTTTATGGTTCTTGAATTACGGTTTTCATTTTTTTAAGATCGGACAACTATATCATATAGCTGCAATAGAAGCGATCGGTCGATTTATATGAAAATTCTACATGTAAAATGTAAAATTTACAAAATTCGATTTTTTTTCAACATTACTAAAATGGTTCGATTTCCAATGATCCAATTGCAGACTGCAAAGGTACCGAAGTTAACTTTCTTTCTCGGTTTCCTTAGGATTTTAATTTAAAATGTGAAACGAAACAAAACCTGAAAATGAATGAACTGAAAATTATTATTTATAAAGGTATTTAGAACTATTTTTGCACGTTTATGTGGCTTTGGTTGGGAGTTCGTGCAAGTGGGTAAGGCAAAAGACAACAATAACAAAAGCACTCACAAGTAGAAGCGAGAACATCTAGCCACCGATTTTTTTTTTTTTTTGGCTCGAGTATTGAGGTTTTTCTTTTCTACGCACTTTCGTGTGCATTTTTTACGCAACTTCAATTCATACACACAATCAAAAAATGACCTGCAGACGATCTTCGCTTGTGTGTCGGAACACCCGATAATTATTGTCAAGTGATTACACGTACCCGTACCCTATCCCGTTGCCGAAAAATAACTCGGGTGTCGAAAACACTCGGTATTTATCCGGTGGTCTTGTTGTTGCGGTAGCTCGCAGCCGTTCTCTGGTCTATAGGAGTATTTTCGATGGCTCATCCTTTGTATTACATCAGTGTTAAGTGCCCTTTTACCTATGACTATACATTTTTACTTCGGACTTAATCCTAATGCGTTTATTTCAGTTACTATTACACTATTACAAACAAGAATACACCCATCTATTCTACAAATAGGACGACTAACATACATTTTGACGTCATCAGCATACATGTGTATTTCACAATTTGACAATGTATTCGGAAGATCATACACATACACAGTGAAAAGTAGTGGCCCAAGAACGGATCCTTGACGTTTGACACTGAGAAAAGACAAGTATACAATTTTTACGGAGATTGACTGCCTTCGAGTACTTAAGTACGAAGAAATTAGTCGTGTAGCTGTACACTAAAAGTGACATAGACGAATTAGCTAAAAACACAGAATATCGTGGTTAACCGTGTCAAAAGCTTTACTGTAGTCCAAAAGTGTCAATAATGTTATATTGTCATTATCCAGTTCTTCCCTAATGCCTTCAACAATGTCAATGCTGTTGTGCAACTTCTGCCCACACGGAAGCCTTATAAGCCTGCTTATAGATATGAGAAAATTCAGAGAGAGTGAGATTCCTAAAAAACAATAAACCAATAATATAGATAAAAGCCGATAAATCTAAGATTAAGGTGGAAAAATTCAAATTTTCTTATGCTAGGGATATTTCATCTTTCAAAATAAATGTCCCTGACGAACTTTTTAAGAGAATGTGCTCTGAGAACTTCTGGCCAAAGCACATTGTTGTTAAGGTGTACGAAGCTAAGAAAAAGAAAAGACAGCCTGTTGGAGTTAGTTTACCCAGGCCAGAAAAATCCATTGTGCCATCTACCTCGTCCGCTTCAAAAAACTAACAAATTCTCTTCTTCTTTCCTATCAGAATGCAAGAGGCTTACGTAGTAAGCTTCCTAAATTGTATTCTGATAGCTTATCGTTTGCATCCCAGGTGATTGTGTTCACAGAAAGCCGGAGATTCTAAGCTCCGAAGTTTTTCCAGCTGTGTACACAACGTACAGGCTTGATCGGCCTTCCAGGCGAGGTAGCGGGGTCCTCATTGCGGTTGACTCCAACCTCACGTCTGAAATGTTAACTTTCGAGGAATGCAACGAAGTTGAATTCCTTTGTGTGAAGCTATCATTAAATGGTAGTTTTATTTATATTACATGTTCCTATATTCCCCCCATGTCGGAACTTCCAATTAATTGGAACCACCTTTCCGCTATTCAGGCGGTCTCCAATAGACTTTCGGATAGGGACCATTTAGTAGTTCTAGGCGATTTTAACATTCCGGGGGCTATTTAGTCTACAAATGAATCTTCAAATACTCTTTTAACTACAGCACGGCATGACTTAATTGATGGCTTGTTTGACATTTCGCTGT
This sequence comes from Drosophila rufa, assembly GCA_018153105.1. Lineage (NCBI taxonomy): Eukaryota > Metazoa > Arthropoda > Insecta > Diptera > Drosophilidae > Drosophila > Drosophila rufa. The sequence continues at coordinate 4,647,165 of JAECXS010000135.1, forward strand.
CTCAAGTCAACCATGTACGAAATTCCTTAGATCGCTTGCTCGACCTCTGCTTTGTCTCTGATCCGGCAAGAGTCAGTTTGGTTAGGGTCCCGCCCTTGACACAACCCGAAGATCCATACCATCCTACTTTTGATGTTACTATCGATATTGGGACTGTTATGGAGAATAAGTCTGATCGGCCAGCTAAGAAAGTCCACTGCTTTCGCAAGGCGGATTTTCGACGGCTGAATAAATTCATATCTGACTTTGATTGGCCCGATCTCTACATGTGCACTGACATGGTGGGTGGCATGGATATTTTTCACAATGCTATGAATTCCTTTTTTACAGAATGTGTTCCGCTATACTATCCGTCAATCTCAAAAAAGCCTCCTTGGTTTAGTAAAGAGTTGACTCGCCTCAAAAATATTAAGTCCAATCTCTATTCTAAATTTAAACGTAACGGTTCTCAAGCTGTCCATTCTCGTTATTTAGCGGCTCGGTCTAAGTTCACCATGCTTAACGCGCAGTGTTATAAAAACTATCTGACTCGTTGTAGGGTTCAGTTCGCGGTGGACCCAAAACAGTTTTATAATTTTGTCAACACTAACGTAAGCCTATTACACGTCCTTCCTCGCTCTCATTTGAAAATACTACAGCAAACAATGATCAGGAAATCGCCGATCTTTTTGCTCAGTTTTTTCAAACTACTTATTCTCCATCATCCGATTCAAACCAGACCTATTCTTATAACATGCCCAAATCAAACCTAATCTTCAGTCCTAGCTTAACCGAAAGCTCCCGTCTTGTAGATCTTCAACGTGTCAAGCCAGTTTACTCGCCAGGTCCCGATGGAATACCAGGCTGTGTGCTTAGGTATTGTGCCGAGACCCTGTGCAGTCCCCTTCTAAATTTTTTTACCTTATCCTTAGAAACATCCCAATTTCCCCTTATTTGGAAGGAATCATTCGTCATTCCTCTCCACAAAAAAGGTAGCAAAGTGGATACTAACAACTATAGAGGAATCTCTAAGTTGTCAGCCATCCCAAAACTTTTCGAAAACGTAATTACTCCCCATTTGCAGCACCTGTGTAGATCAGTAATTTCACCATGCCAACATGGTTTTGTTAAACGAAGATCAACGACAACTAACCTTCTGGAGCTCACTTCTTTTATCATAAAGGGCTTTCCACAAAACTTGCAGACAGATATGATCTATACTGATTTCAGTAAAGCATTTGACTCTGTAAATCATTCCCTTCTTGTTAGAAAACTCGACTTAATCGGTTTTCCTGTAGATCTTCTTAGGTGGATCTCAAGTTATCTGAATGGCAGGACGCCAAAGGTCCTCTTTAAAAACAACATGTCGAATGTTCTCCCGGTGACCTCTGGCGTCCCGCAAGGGAGCCACCTGGGTCCCTTACTTTTTACATTATTTATTAACGACTTGCCCAAAGTTTTGACTAACTCCAGAGTACTCATGTACGCTGACGACGTTAAGCTTTGCGTGCAATATAAGGACTGCGCTAGCCAGTCAGATTTACAAACAGATCTTAATAACTTTCAAAAATGGTGCACTGCAAACAAATTAAACCTAAATGGCTCCAAATGCAAGCTCATGTCATTCTCACGTGCCTCTCCCAAGCTTGCAACTTATACGCTGAACTGCTGCTCTCTGGAAAGGATCACTCTAGTTGATGATTTGGGTATCCGCCTAGATTCTAAACTGGAGTTTATTGATCATATTTCGTCCATTGTAAATAAAGCCAGGGGTGTGCTTGGATTTATTAAACGGTGGTCGAAAGAATTCGATGACCCCTACGTCACGAAGAATTTATACATTTCGTTAGTTCGTCCTATTTTAGAATATGGATCTTGCGTTTGGAGTCCCCAGTGGGACGTCCACAGCAAACTCATTGAGTCAGTTCAAAAGAATTTTTTACTTTTTGCACTTCGTGGCTTAAACTGGGATGCAAACCTTAGGTTGCCATCTTATTCTAGTAGACTTCTCCTAATTAACCTACCTTCCTTAGCAAACCGTAGGACAATGCTAGGCATTGTTTTTATGTATAACCTGATCCGTGGTGACGTGGAAAGCACCGATCTTTTGGGGCAGTTGAATTTCCACGTACCATGTAGAAACATCAGATCCTACTTGCCTTTAGTTTTACACCATTGTAGAACCTCGTATGAAATGCATGAACCCTTTAGAGTACTATGTGCAAATTATAATGATTTGTACAAAATAACCTCATCTGTAGATAGCCTTCCTAAACTAAAAACATTAATCTTAACCCACTTAGTACACATGCAAGATAGCAATCGAGCTGCGCGCTATTAGTCTATATGGTGGAGGGTAGTTTCCTCGCATTCTTTTACCTATACTTTTCTTTCGCGCCTATTAACACCTAACCCTAACAAGCACGTGCTTGGTTTCGAAGGGCCACTTGAGTGTACTGACCGTAGTGCATCAACGTCCAATATAAAAAAAAAAAAATAATCAAATAAAAACACCTCTTAACGAGGTGAGATTAAAGTGACGATGGCACATTAAACTGAAAAAATTTCTGATACCAAATTTTGTGACGAATAATAATTACTTAAACAAACATATTTAAAAGGTTTTTAATTAGTTTCAAAATCGGCACGCCGCCAGTTTTGCCTTTTTAAATTTTTCAGCTGAGTGCCGATTTTGGATCTAATTAAAAACTTTTAAAATATTTTTGTTTAAATAACTATTCATGGTCCCCCGCCGAGGGTGCGTTAAGATTCTCGTTAACAGTTCAAGTGTCGCGCACTTGAGATTACATGTTCACCCATGCATCTCTGTCAGCTATTAGATAAAATATTTAAATTTACGGCTCTCGGTTCATATACACAGATATGAACAGAACCCAAAAATAATCTTATATTTCTAAACATTCATGTTCGTCTGAGCATTCTGCCAAGGGCCGGCAAGATGAGGGTATATTTTACATTAATATAGTACATTCTTTTTATAGTTGCAATTTTAACATTTTAGTGGACTCTATTATTTTTATTATTTTTTATTCGATATAATATTTTATGCAACTAACAATTTGCAACGGCCGCCTTTTTATGGCTTTATATTTATATTAATTTTTACAATTTCTTCTTTTATTATTTCATTCTTTAAATTAACAATTTGCCTTTTAATTTTATTTAATTGTTCCTTCACTTAACAAATTGTATTATTTTGTATACCTTATTAAGCATTTTGTGTGGCTTGCGATTCGTACAAAATATATATTTAATATAATTGTTATTATTATTATTGCCAACATTAACAATGTATGACCAATCGAAAATTTAACTCTTCTTAATTCATACTGTGTAATAAATAATTAGTGTGCATAAATGGTTGGTGATAACATTCGATGATTCTGGTATTTTACCTATAATTGACAAATCTTCTATTCTTCTAACTGAATTCTGGGAAAACCTTTATTTTCAAGTAGTGCTAATTTTGACCTAACCCCTTGTTTAGGTTAACAGACTTCCTCAATTTTGTAAATTCTCGTTTAATCTGACTAATCGTATTAACATATTAATATCTAGTCGACCAGATTGATGTCAATAGATAGGATTGTACTTTATCTCTGAATACCCTTGCAGAGGGTATAATAATTTTGCCATGATATTTGCAACGCAGTGAAGGATGCCTCCTTCCTCCGACCCCATAAAGTATATATATTCTTGATCAGCATCACCAGCCGAGTCGATCTAGCCATGTCCGTCTGTCGGTTTCTACCAGAACTAGTCTCTCAGTTTTTGAGCGTTTTGAGTATGTCGGAACGGCAGACGACAGACAGACAGACAGACAAGCAGACAGACAGAATGTGTTCCCCTCATTTACTATTAAATATATATCTGGCAACGTTTAATTTATGCTGTGTAGCAGCATCACAGTGTCCAAAAATTTTAATCCCGTAACTCAGGGTAGGCATAAGGTATGCTTTTGCTATCATGAGTCGCATAGCTGTCGAGAGGTTCTTTTGTGTCATATAGAGCTGCCTTAGTTGACCATAAATTTTTCCAGACGCCTTTGTAACATGTGTGAGCCAGGATAGCTTATTGCTCATTGTAGTCCCTAGATTAACGTTGTTCTACATATTCAACACAAGAGTTATTAATGCGTAAACTAGGGAGAGTTTGAATACATGCCGATCTTTTCTTATAATTAAACATTTACACTTTGACGGATTAAGCGAAAGTCCATTCCTGCGTGCCCACTTACTAATACCATTTAATAATATGGACATTACACCTGGCTAATATAGTCGAAAGGTCATTTACGTACATAAAAAAAAGAAGTGGACCAAGAACAGAGCCTTGAGGTACACCTCGCGCTAATATCATCGCGTCGGAAGATTCATTGTTTGTTCTGCCGTATAAATCAGAAGATATTAATTTAACAGCGGTGTCCGTGAATGAGAAGAGTTTTAATAGCTTAGTACATAAAATTTCGTGGTTCACCGTGTCAAACGCTTTGCTGAAGTCCAATAGAGTTAAGAATGTCACATGATTGTTGTCAACTTTTTGTCTAATGTTCCCGGTTATATCTAAGATTGCAGTGGTACAGCTTCTATATGGTCTAATCCGAGATTGGTTATTGCACAGTAGAGAGTTTTGTTTTAAAAAAGAGTTAATCTGTTTGGCCATTAATTGTTCAAAGACTTTGAAAAACGAGAAAGAAAGCAATCTTCGGTAAACCGAAGTTGGTATACCCTTGCAGTCTGCAATTGGATCATTGAAAATCGAACCATTTTAGTAATGTTGAAAAATCGAATTTTGTACATTTTACATTTTACATGTAGAATTTTTCATTTTCATATAAATCGACCGATCGCTTCTATGGCAGCTATATGATATAGTTGTCCGATCTTAAAAAAATGAAAACCGTAATTATAGAACCATAAAAAAATTGCAATATCTAAAAATTTGTAGAAATACGTTTAAAAAAAGAGAAGTTAACATTTTTTTTACATTAATTTCGCCATCAATTCTATGGCAGCTATTGGATATAGTAGTCCGATTTCGGCCGTTCCGACATATATACTGTGTGCTAAAGAAATAAGACTATGCTTAAAATTTCAGCTCGATAGCTCAAAAACTGAGAGACAAGTTCGCGTAGAAACCGACAGATGGACAGACAGACGGACATGGCTAGATCGACTCGGCTGGTGATGCTGATCAGGAATATATATACTTTATGGGGTTAAAGATGACTCCTTCACTGCGTTGCAACAAGCATGGCAAAATTATAATACCTTCTGCATGGGTATAAAAAAATTGAAAAATGGAAATCGGCCGATATTAACCGTTTGGTTTCGGGACAGGAACAATTTTTGCTGATTTCCAGCAGTCTGGGAAGCAGGATGTATTCCGTTTTATTTGCACTTGTGCTGTTGCTAATAATCCCTTCTCCGACGTTAAACAAGTATTTACTTTTTTAATTTTTGTAAATATGTGCAGCATGCTATTGTGATTTCCCCTACAATGATCACACGAAATCTCGCTACTGCGTCTTTGTGTATATGAGTATGTCAAACACCGAAAACACAACCCTGCCCGTTTAGCTTTTTGCATCCGTTTCGATGGGCTTAAAGTTCTAAATACGTAGCATCGCAATACAGTGTGTCCCAAACCTTTGCATATGGGACAACAGCTTTTCGAATATTCTTTATTCATTACAATTTTTTTATAGGACTTTCAACCTCAACTGAGCTTACCGAACTAAAAATTCTACCACGTCAGACAATAATTGGACCTCTTTGGACTTTTAAATATGGCTTTCATATAATTGAAGAGCCTCTTTATTAAATTTTCTCAAAATAATTTGAGCAAAGATTATATCAACCTCATTAGTAACTTGTGCCTTCAATTTTATCATGTGAATTGACTCATTTATTGTGTCAATAAACATTCTTATATGCCTACTTGATTCGACATTCAAATTTTAAATATAAAGCAGGCGATTTAGTTGGTCTGAAAATATTTTTCTCTTATTTTCATACCGCTTGGTAATAACTCCCAAGCGGTCTCATAATTTTCCCCAGATCCCAACAAGAAGTGAGTAAGCACGTTCCTGGCTTCTCCCTTAAGTGAGATCTTAAGGAAATTAAATTTTAAGTTCGGACTCAAATCCTCCCTTAAATGTATGGGTTCATTAAACAACTCATAAAACAGGTTCCAATCTTTGGAATCTCAAAAAAATGTGGGAACCTGTATTTTTGGCAGAGTTGGCAAATCATCAATTTTCAGATTTGCAACTTCTACCTTTGGCACTACCTCTTCTAATTTAGTTTTCATGTCGTTTGTGACAATCTAGATATTGAATTCTAACTCTTCCAATATCTCATCGTATCTCCTATCGGTGACATCAATCTGGTCGACTTTTTGTAATTTAGTTTAGTTTCCTTTAAATAATCCTGTAGCTGCTCTAGGGCTCTATCTAAGGCTTCTTGAGTTGCCTTCCTACTACTACCAGCTACCACCTCTCTTGTTTCTGCTTTTTGCAGGGTCTCCTCTATTTTAAATTGAATTCTATTAAATGAAGACATCATTTCCTCAAAATGTTTCTTTTTAAAGCAGTCGTGATCGACTACTCCAATTCTTAAGAGAGCCCTATGCACTATGGGGAATTTGACCACTTTTTGTGACCAAAACCCATTTTCTGGAAGTCGGAAAATTAAAACAAGTTTCAGTGTAACGCATTCACAATACACCAATCTTCAGTGTTGCATAACAGAAATTTTGATAGAGGGCGCCACAACAAAGGAATCAGCTGATAAACACAGCTGTTGCATTTGCAACGCACAGGCGACTGTAATATTACGTTTTGTTGGCAAAGTTTAAGTCATCAGAAGTGAAAAACAAAACAATATTACTAAAATTTTTGAAATTAATTTCAATCTGTGTGGTTTGTATTATGTGTTTGTAAACGTCATTTGAAAAAAAAATCGTGTTGTCCCCTTAATAGACCAAAAATGTAAGTAGCCTTGCAAATGCATATTTTGGATAAAGTCTCATGTTCCATAAGAGATTTAAAGTGAGTCCAGAAGAGTCCATCCACGAGATGTATTGTATGTTGTAGAGTATTAAATTATTGTTCAAATAAATGTTATTAAAAATATCACTTTTTACGATTTTGCGACATATTTTCATTTTTAGGACATTACCTTATGTATGGCAACGCTGTATTGCTTACCAGATGGGAAGCAGTTTTTGGTAAGATTGTTTCTATGAAAATTATAGGAAATCGTGATCCGATCTCGACAAAATTTGCTATATTCTGTTAGAAGAGTATAAATTGTAAGTTTTCAAAGTTTTATGCAGATTTCTTAAATTTTACCCGATCTCTAATATGAAAGCTATAGGATATAGTTGTCTGATCCGGTTAATTTTTATCCAGAATTATTCTATATATATATAATTACGATTGGTACATTTTCATGTTGATATCTAATAAACTAAGCTAGTTATTAATTTTGTTCAAAAAAATCGGTCAAATTCCCCATAGTGCTATGGTTCCTAACACACTCTGCTTTTAACTGTTTAAACTGTTTTATTAAATTAAAACTTAGACTTGGAAGGTCTTCTAACTGCCTACTCTCTGTTGTTATTTCTAGCTGCCTTTTTATAAGAGCAATAGTCTCAGCGGACAACATCTTAATTATATTTAAAAATTTTAATTTTTCTAAAATTATAAATTTAAATCTGACTTAGCTGCTGCTGCTGTAGATGTTGCGTTGACGGTGTCGATGCTGTAGATGGTGCTGTTGATGTTGCCGCTGATGTAGACGTTGATAATGTTGTTGGTGCTGCTGTAGACTTTGCCGCTGCTGCTCCTTGTAACAGCTCTAGATAATTATCACTGCTGTTGTTGATCTTCGTTCTGGCTTCGGTTTTTTTTTGTTTGTTTTGTAGTTGTAGTAGGTTGTAGCAGGTATTTCTCAAGTTTTTGTTGACTATTTTTTAATAGTTCATTGATTTTTACTTTTGATGTTTTGGCCTCGAATACGCCCCAAAAACAATAAATTTATTTTTATTATTTATTTTCTGATTTGCCGATATCTCGAACACAATTTTTAAATTTTTTGCACGACTTTAATTTTTTTGAGTTTAAAATTTTTTCATTTATTTACAATAAGGACTCTTTTATATCCTTTTGCTTTTTAGTTATACTCTGTTCTTTACCACTTGGGGGGAAAACAAGAGTCCATTATTTTTCAGCAATCTTTAGATGCAAGCGTTACTTTGCAATACTAGGGGTGCTGTCCTTCCTCTGAGTCTCTTACCACTGGGGGGAAAACTGCAGAGTTCCTCGAAGGATCAAAATGTGAAGCGGTCCCAAATATTAAGACATTTACACGGTCAGTTTTTGTAAGAAACTGATTTTATATAAAACGGTCTCCCTCTTATATAGGAGATTGGATTCTAATTTTACTCTTATCAATGCCCTACACAGAGGCCGCACATCTGTTAGTCTGAACGGGGTGAATCTTATCCATGGTCCCCCGCCGAAGGTGCGTGAAGATTCTCGGTGACAGTTCAAGTGTCACGCACTTGAGATTACATGTGCACCCATGCACCTCTGTCAGCTATTAGATTAAATATTTAAATTTACGGCTCTCGGTTCATATATACAGATATGAACAGAACCCAAAAATAATCTTATATTTCTAAACATTCATGCTCGTCTGAACACGGCTAAATCGACTCGGCTGGTCATACTAATTAAAAATATATATTGTAACGAACACACACCTAAGTTCTGCTCACATGCAGATCTGCTTGCATGCCACATTAGCCTACTAAACCAAGTATAATCCCCGAACGACAGAACACAACATATAAATCTTCCATAGTTTCACGGACGCAGGGCATCCACATCAGTGCGCATCCGAGCACGGCCCCCCAAAGCGCAAAGCAGCACTCCGATGCTCCAGCAAAGCAGAGCAGCAGAGATCGGCCACACCGAAGCGCCGATACACTACTACACTACCTACGCACGAGAATGTTATGCGTGAAATCACAAATTACCTAGATAAGCATATTAATAATACCTTTTATATTAAACTAGCGGACCCGGCGAACTTTGCCTCGCCCTAATTCGACGCTTTTATATAACAACAGGGTAAGTCAAACACTGACAATTAAAATTTCTAATTAATTTATTTTATTTAGTAGAGAGCGTTTATCCATCTTTTCCACTGATTGTATTAGCCAACAACGGATGGGGAAATCGTTGTGTGCAATTTTCGTTTTCCATTAATGGTGATTCTGGGTTGTGGACTCTGCAAGGGTCATGGATCATACTTGTTTCACAACGAAATGCAGCTTCGGATCAGTTTTCTGATCTGGTATTTAGGCAGAAATAATCTAATCAATATGTTCTGGTCGGATCTTGTCGAACATCCAAAGCAAAATGTGCGCTTGTGGAGTGCATGTAAACATGATAAATAAATCAGGTCGTCTGTAATTCCGCACGTACGTTATCTCATCTTAAGCGTACTCATGCATATGGCGCGGCCTCCCAACATAAGTAGCTGGGAGAATGGTCAAACAACCAATGTTTGCCGCGTGTCTATCAGTAGCGATGGCGTCACGCAAGTGGAAGTACTCGTCAGATCGTAACTTTGACTGATTGTTACCAATGAAATTGAGACCCTCCGTTTTTACATTTACATACATTACACCGCTAAATCAAACGGCGGTATCTCAACATCTAGTCGAATCATCAATCGATATGCGTAAAAATGCATTGAGCTGACTTTCTTATTCGTTTTTTCTTCCTGTAAAATGAATTAGAATTTACGTGCAGAATGAAAAAGAAGCAAACGCATTGAGTCAGTTCAAAAGAATTTTTTTTTTTTTTGCACTTCGTGGCTTAAACTGGGATGCAAACCATAGGTTGCCATCTAATTCTAGTAGACTTCTCCTAATTAACCTACCTTGCTTAGCAAACCGTAGGACAATGCTAGGCATTGTTTTTATGTATAACCTGATCCGTGGTGACGTGGAAAGCACCGATCTTTTGGGGCAGTTGAATTTCCACGTACCATGTAGAACCACCAGATCCTACTTGCCTTTAGTTTTGCACCATTGTAGAACCTCGTATGAAATGCATGAACCCTTTAGAGTACTATGTGCAAATTATAATGATTTGTACAAAATAACCTCATCTGTAGATATCCTTCCTAAACTAAAAACATTAATCTTAACCCACTTAGTACACATGCAAGATAGCAATCGAGCTGCGCGCTATTAGTCTATATGGTGGAGGGTAGTTTCCTCGCATTCTTTTATCTATACTTTTCTTTCGCGCCTATTAACACCTAACCCTAACAAGCACGTGCTTGGTTTCAAAGGGCCACTTGAGTGTACTGACCGTAGTGCATCAACGTCCAATATAAAAAAAAAAAAAATCAAATAAAAACACCTCTTAACGAGGTGAGATTAAAGTGACGATGGTACATTAAACTGAAAAAATTTCTGATACCAAATTTTGTGACGATTAATAATTACTTAAACAAACATATTTAAAAGGTTTTTAATTAGTTTCAAAATCGGCACGCCGCCAGTTTTGCCTTTTTAAATTTTTCAGCTGAGTGCCGATTTTGGAACTAATTAAAAACTTTTAAAATATTTTTGTTTAAATAACTATTCATGGTCCCCCCATGGACTTTCAACCTCAACTGAGCTTACCGAACTAAAAATTCTACCACGTCAGACAATAATTGGACCTCTTTGGACTTTTTAATATGGCTTTCATATAATTGAAGAGCCTCTTTATTAAATTTTTTCAAAATAATTTGAGCAAAGATTATATCAACCTCATTAGTAACTTGTGCCTTCAATTTTATCATGTGAATTGACTCATTTATTGTGTCAATAAACATTCTTATATGCCTACTTGATTCGACATTCAAATTTTAAATATAAAGCAGGCGATTTAGTTGGTCTGAAAATATTTTTCTCTTATTTTCATACCGCTTGGTTAATAACTCCCAAGCGGTCTCATAATTTTCCCCAGATCCCAACAAGAAGTGAGTAAGCACGTTCCTGGCTTCTCCCTTAAGTGAGATCTTAAGGAAATTAAATTTTAAGTTCGGACTCAAATCCTCCCTTAAATGTATGGGTTCATTAAACAACTCATAAAACAGGTTCCAATCTTTGGAATCTCAAAAAAATGTGGGAACCTGTATTTTTGGCAGAGTTGGCAAATCATCAATTTTCAGATTTGCAACTTCTACCTTTGGCACTACCTCTTCTAATTTAGTTTTCATGTCGTTTGTGACAATCTAGATATTGAATTCTAACTCTTCCAATATCTCATCGTATCTCCTATCGGTGACATCAATCTGGTCGACTTTTTTTAATTTAGTTAGTCTGTCCCAGTAGAATTTAAACATTTTTATTCTAATTGTAAACGTTTTTTCCTTGTCCTCTTTAATTGCCTCAAACGTTTCCTTTAAATAAGCCTGTAGCTGCTCTAGGGCTCTATCTAAGGTTTCTTGAGTTGCCTTCCTACTACTACAGCTACCACCTCTCTTGTTTCTGCTTTTTGCAGGGTCTGCTCTATTTTAAATTGAATTCTATTAACTGAAGACACCATTTCCTCAAAATGTTTCTTTTTAAAGTAGTCGTGATCGACTACTCCAATTCTTAAGAGAGCCCTATGCACTATGGGGAATTTGACCACTTTTTGTGACCAAAACCCATTTTCTGGAAGTCGGAAAATTAAAACAAGTTTCAGTGTAACGCATTCACAATACACCAATCTTCAGTGTTGCATAACAGAAATTTTGATAGAGGGCGCCACAACAAAGGAATCAGCTGATAAACACAGCTGTTGCATTTGCAACGCACAGGCGTCTGTACTATTACGTTTTGTTGGCAAAGTTTAAGTCATCAGAAGTGAAAAACAAAACAATATTACTAAATTTTTTGAAATTAATTTCAATCTGTGTGGCTTGTATTATGTGTTTGTAAACGTCATTTGAAAAAAAAATCGTGTTGTCCCCTTAATAGACCAAAAATGTAAGTAGCCTTGCAAATGCATATTTTGGATAAAGTCTCATGTTCCATAAGAGATTTAAAGTGAGTCCAGAAGAGTCCATCCACGAGATGTATTGTATGTTGTAGAGTATTAAATTATTGTTCAAATAAATGTTATTAAAAATATCACTTTTTACGATTTTGCGACATATTTTCATTTTTAGGACATTACCTTATGTATGGCAACGCTGTATTGCTTACCAGATGGGAAGCAGTTTTTGGTAAGATTGTTTCTATGAAAATTATAGGAAATCGTGATCCGATCTCGACAAAATTTGCTATATTCTGTTAGAAGAGTATAAATTGTAAGTTTTCAAAGTTTTATGCAGATTTCTTAAATTTTACCCGATCTCTAATATGAAAGCTATAGGATATAGTTGTCTGATCCGGATAATTTTTATCCAGAATTATTCTATATATATATAATTACGATTGGTACATTTTCATGTTGATATCTAATAAACTAAGCTAGTTATTAATTTTGTTCAAAAAAATCGGTCAAATTCCCCATAGTGCTATGGTTCCTAACACACTCTGCTTTTAACTGTTTAAACTGTTTTATTAAATTAAAACTTAGACTTGGAAGGTCTTTTAACTGCCTACTCTCTGTTGTTATTTCTAGCTGCCTTTTTATAAGAGCAATAGTCTCAGCGGACAACATCTTAATTATATTTAAAAATTTTAATTTTTCTAAAATTATAAATTTAAATCTGACTTAGCTGCTGCTGCTGTAGATGTTGCGTTGACGGTGTCGATGCTGTAGATGGTGCTGTTGATGTTGCCGCTGATGTAGACGTTGATAATGTTGTTGGTGCTGCTGTAGACTTTGCCGCTGCTGCTCCTTGTAACAGCTCTAGATAATTATCACTGCTGTTGTTGATCTTCGTTCTGGCTTCGGTTTTTTTTTGTTTGTTTTGTAGTTGTAGTAGGTTGTAGCAGGTATTTCTCAAGTTTTTGTCGACTATTTTTTAATAGTTCATTGATTTTCACTTTTGATGTTTTGGCCTCGAATACGCCCCAAAAACAATAAATTTATTTTTATTATTTATTTTCTGATTTGCCGATATCTCGAACACAATTTTAAAATTTTTTGCACGACTTTAATTTTTTTGAGTTTAAAATTTTTTCATTTATTTACAATAAGGACTCTTTTATATCCTTTTGCTTTTTAGTTATACTCTGTTCTTTATCACTTGGGGGGAAAACAAGAGTCCATTATTTTTCAGCAATCTTTAGATGCAAGCGTTACTTTGCAATACTAGGGGTGCTGTCCTTCCTCTGAGTCTCTTACCACTGGGGGGAAAACTGCAGAGTTCCTCGAAGGATCAAAATGTGAAGCGGTCCCAAATATTAAGACATTTACACGGTCAGTTTTTGTAAGAAACTGATTTTATATAAAACGGTCTCCCTCTTATATAGGAGATTGGATTCTAATTTTACTCTTATCAATGCCCTACACAGAGGCCGCACATCTGTTAGTCTGAACGGGGTGAATCTTATCCATGGTCCCCCGCCGAAGGTGCGTGAAGATTCTCGGTGACAGTTCAAGTGTCACGCACTTGAGATTACATGTGCACCCATGCACCTCTGTCAGCTATTAGATTAAATATTTAAATTTACGGCTCTCGGTTCATATATACAGATATGAACAGAACCCAAAAATAATCTTATATTTCTAAACATTCATGCTCGTCTGAACACGGCTAAATCGACTCGGCTGGTCATACTAATTAAAAATATATATTGTAACGAACACACACCTAAGTTCTGCTCACATGCAGATCTGCTTGCATGCCACATTAGCCTACTAAACCAAGTATAATCCCCGAACGACAGAACACAACATATAAATCTTCCATAGTTTCACGGACGCAGGGCATCCACATCAGTGCGCATCCGAGCACGGCCCCCCAAAGCGCAAAGCAGCACTCCGATGCTCCAGCAAAGCAGAGCAGCAGAGATCGGCCACACCGAAGCGCCGATACACTACTACACTACCTACGCACGAGAATGTTATGCGTGAAATCACAAATTACCTAGATAAGCATATTAATAATACCTTTTATATTAAACTAGCGGACCCGGCGAACTTTGCCTCGCCCTAATTCGACGCTTTTATATAACAACAGGGTAAGTCAAACACTGACAATTAAAATTTCTAATTAATTTATTTTATTTAGTAGAGAGCGTTTATCCATCTTTTCCACTGAATGTATTAGCCAACAACGGATGGGGAAATCGTTGTGTGCAATTTTCGTTTTCCATTAATGGTGATTCTGGGTTGTGGACTCTGCAAGGGTCATGGATCATACTTGTTTCACAACGAAATGCAGCTTCGGATCAGTTTTCTGATCTGGTATTTAGGCAGAAATAATCTAATCAATATGTTCTGGTCGGATCTTGTCGAACATCCAAAGCAAAATGTGCGCTTGTGGAGTGCATGTAAACATGATAAATAAATCAGGTCGTCTGTAATTCCGCACGTACGTTATCTCATCTTAAGCGTACTCATGCATATGGCGCGGCCTCCCAACATAAGTAGCTGGGAGAATGGTCAAACAACCAATGTTTGCCGCGTGTCTATCAGTAGCGATGGCGTCACGCAAGTGGAAGTACTCGTCAGATCGTAACTTTGACTGATTGTTACCAATGAAATCGAGACGCTCCGTTTTTACATTTACATACATTACACCGCTAAATCAAACGGCGGTATCTCAACATCTAGTCGAATCATCAATCGATATGCGTAAAAATGCATTGAGCTGACTTTCTTATTCGTTTTTTTTTCCTGTAAAATGAATGAGAATTTACGTGCAGAATGAAAAAGAAGTGATTAAACAAACCTGCCTTTGGATTGACCATCTTTATGTTGAGGTAATAGACATCTTCTCCACGACAGAACATCAACGGATATTAACATTTCACGTTTAGTTGCAGAGAAAATTGCACAACGCTGATTTAGTCCAACTGCCGAATCAGCAACGAAATAGATCTGAAGAAATTAATGATCTTTGTTTGGTGGTGGTAACAAAGCGCCCGCTCGATGTTGAATTTTCCCTTGAATCTGAATTTTGGGATGCAATTTCGTGAAAAATTATCATGTTTATAATAGAGTTACCTTATAACTCGGATTGTAGCCTGCTTGTTGAACAACCTCTCTTTAACTATATAAAATGCTGAATAATTTAAATTTAAACTTTATAAAATGGTTCCATTTTTTTCTTCATATTTTTATTTTTTTTATATTTTTTTTTCTAATTTATTGGCTGTGCCTATATACATTGTGTAATATTGTTTACTGTTACTGTAGTGTATTGCTCTGGGTAAGTCAGAATGGCTACATAATCGGGACATGTCTGGGATGGGTTTGAAATGCAAGTTGGCATTGGTCGACGAATGTCTACTAAATTAGTGGCAACTCAGATGGGTTAAGGCGTCACGCGTTAGTGACGTAAGTGTAATTTCTTTCCATAGGCAGACTTTGTGTACCATAGCAGCGAATTTGGCTTTCTCTTAAAAGGTCACGGTTCGCTAAATACATTTCTTCACCAGAATAGACTTACGAACTCGTCTCAATGCCTTTGGGATTGGGAGAGGGAAGACGCAAACCACATACTTTGTGTCTGTCCGCTCTATTCGGATTTGCGTGATGTAGATGCTCTTGGAATTGTTCGAACACAGAGAGGCTGGAATGTAGAGGGAATAAAGGAAACCCCTGAACGGATGAGACTCCTAAATGCTTATGGCAGTATCGTGGTGGCTGTGGTTGACACCCAAATCGCGGGTAGGGTCTTCGGGGCCGACGTGGAGTTGCGTTATATTACCTGGTGCTGTGACCATTAGATCAGTAGAGATGTTAGATAGATCTCGCCCCTCATATAAGGGAGTGCACGCCCGACAAACGTGCACTCGAATTTGTACCGGGGTGGTCGCTATATATTTATAGCTTCTAGACCGGGGCTGGCGCTTAGTCCAGACACGTGCATTATGTACTCACTTGTGGGTACATTCGAATGCTGTGGTTATAGTCCCTTCAGTGTGGAACACGCCACATAAAATAAAAGCGGAGGGATCCGATTCTCACTGTTACTGTAGTGTAGTAACTTGTACAATAGTGTAGGGAGGTGTTCAATGGAAAATGAAAAGATTGTGTGGGTGTAGGAGAGTGTTGTTGGTTATAAGTTAGTGGAGTATTTTAGTTAATGTGGAGGCTTAAAAAAATTCTGTGTGATAGGTCTATGGGATGTGTTCTTATGTGTAGTCTCGTCGGGTGTTTAGCGTTCGGGTATTAGGGCCTTATTTTACACTTCGTGTTTTCTCGTTGAATAAAAAAAAAAGTTTTTTTTTTTGCAATTTTTGCCGCAAACCCGTCGTAGACGCAATTTTGCTCAATGTACCGAATTGTTTTTTAAGCAGCCTGAGTGAGAACTCCAAAAATTGCGACACGCATTTTTGTGCTTTACAGTGAAAGTCCACCACCAATAAGGGAACGACTTTAAAGAGAAGGCGACTCACCAATGATGCCGGAACCCGAAGTTCCAAAATTAAGCTACGGCGAATCCACCTTATTAAAACTAGTCTTATCGCTAGACCAACGCAGTGGTTTGTTTAACCCTAAAATGGGAAAAATTCTTGAGTGCGATGGGAAAGACACAGACATCCCGCACTTATCTTTGAAGATATTTTGTGACCCACGCAGGGGTTCAGATTACATATTTGTCAAGATTACATATTTGTCTGTGCCAGGCCCAAGTGGCCGCTGTTTTAGAGATACGCGCACATGCGCTCAAGCATATCACAGCTGCATCGATTTGTTACAGATCTACATATGTACATATGTATTTATGTATGCATATACATATAAACGTGTTCATGTGTGAACACCAGGTATGCAGCGACGACATACTGCTTTTATGGAAGCCATCCAGTATGATCTCCGTCACTCGGTACAGTTGTTCAGGAGTGCCATGACTGAGCCTGAAACCAAACTGGAAGTTTGGGATAGCTTGCTTTACCAGTGGTGCCTGGAGTACACTTCTTAGAATGCAACGTTCAAACAGCTTGCCAAAGGTGGTCAGGAGACTGATAGAGCGGTAGCTGCTAAGGCCTACCGGGGGTTTTCTCAAAGAAGTTGTGTCTTTTATATAATACAGTGAACAGCACGCTTGTACGGCAGTGTATACTATTTTGGTGATTTGGACTGAACATTGTATATGGCAGTTGTCGGTTATTTAAAATAAATGACACAAGCACAAAAGTCTCCTAAATATGTAAAAATACTAAATACAAGTAAATTCGGGTGTTCCCTATACGTTTAACTGACTAACAAACTAAATTTATCGAATGAAAAACAGCTTTCCCATACAAATTGAAAATTTCGATAAATTCAGTCAGTTAGCAACCAGGAGGCGGCTGAAAATATCGTCTAACTGTGTGAAAAGATATTGTGCCTTTCTTTTTAAGAGGAGAATTTCGAAAAATTAAGCTGTCATGTACGCTGCCTGGCCTGGTGGCCAGGCCACCAAGTGTTGAATCAGTTTTCGATGGTCGCAAACAGCTTGCATTTTAATGCAATATCTTTGTTTCCTTGAGTAGTACGCTTCAGGGTCTTCCGTTGGCTTCTCCGCCAGCGGAATTTCGCTGTCATCGACATACCCAATGCGAAATGGTAATTAATTTCATGTTTCTGACACTATCGAAGGTCGCTCGTCCAAGTTTGGCCAGCATGTATACGTTTTGGGCAATTTTAAAATGGGCTTGAAGACTCTATAGGTGCACTTCATTATAGTGTCTCCACCTCCGACCCCAAAAAAATGCCGCAGTTTTTGCAATCTGACTGCCTTCGCCGTAGAATCCAAGTCGATAAAGGACAATCATTAATTGACTAAATAGCTTTCTAACTTACCATTGTATTCGTCCATTATATGGAAATAAAACAGTTCAGATATGTATTTAGCTGTTACCAGCTTGAACAACTTAGCTTTCTTGGTTTTAAGGCAGTCCTCCGCTGTCAGGGCCGAATTTCAACAATGCATTGTTAAAGAACTACTGAAGATAATTTCATGAAGTTTTTTTTATTGGATTCGTACATTTTACGACTTTAAAACCATATAAGCAATTTCTATGTCTGGTTGTTGCGGCGTCCTTGAGATGACCTTGAAAGTGCCGTGTCAAATCTGGATAGCTGACTTTGTGGCACGTTTTTAGCGATGTCAATGTGTGAAATCGAAAAATTGAAATTGATTATTAATTAGTGTTACGATGGCTATGTTTGGTATTAGGCGATTTTTGATTTTTTAAAATCTTCTAAAAATACACAACTTTTAACAAAAAATTAAATTTTCGACCATGTTTTTTGGTCTTTTGGAGGCTGTAAAATTTCGAAAAATCAAAAATTCAAAAATCTGGTAATACCAAACATAGCGACATGTTTTCTGAACAATTTAAAAAAAGAATTAGTCGAATCGGATTAAAATTGCTAGTAGAAGTCTTACCAAAAAGTTAAAAAAAGTCAACTTTTGGGGAAACGCGTTTGAAGCGCCGCCAAACGCTCAAAACGGTCGCAGGTGCGTGCGTTCCAGACACCGAATAACCATGAACGAACGTTTTTTTACAAAACGCTTTTAAGGGCGTGTTACTATTATCGTCTACTTCAAAAATATGAAAAAAAAAATCGATTTTTTGAAACCGCGACGGCGGAGGACTGCCTTAAAAGGCATTTTCCTCGATTGCTTACAAAAACAGAGAGCCTTTGAAATCAGTTGTTTGCAAAGTCAGCAGCCGAATTTTTTCGGGTCGTTCCCTATACGTCTAAACATATCGGCGATAGTTTCAGTTGTTCAGTGTTGTTGCGATAGTTAGTCAGTTAGACGTATAGGGAACACCCAAAATATAATTTTAGTGTTAGTAGTTGATGCGGAGTTGAAGCGACCTTTCCTGTCCCTATTTGACACATGTATTGCTTACGGAAATAAAAGTCGTTGCTGCGACTTTTGAGAGTTGAAGCAGATGCGCCTCTGTGTAAAAACACTATAAAACTAAGAGCTGAAGGTAAAAATACAAACAGGGTCGTTACAATACCTATCGAATATGAGGTTCAGATATTGTGGGTCTTATTATATACCCTCCCTACCCGTGAAGTTCCTTCGGTCTTCACCCATGTACAACAGCTGCTTTACATAGCATGGTGCCCCTCAAAGAATTCCGCTACATTTTCCTAAACGAAAGATTCCTAAAACTAAAAATGATAGTATTAGCGTTAAGCGGCCACTAATTACTGAACTTTGATTATTCACTATTCATATAAAGAAAAAGGATAAAGGATAGGGGAGGTGGACGGAAAGGGGTAGCAAAATGGATGCTCATAACTATAGAGGAATTGCCAAGTTGTCAGCCATCCCAAGAATTTTCCAAAACGTAATTACTCCCCATTTGCAGCACTTGTGGAGCTCTCACTTGGTGGTGCTCTCACCTGGAGGAGCTCTCAGCTTAGATCGAGCGCCGAGTGGGAAAGAGGAGAAATAAATCTCTTTGCCCAGCCAGTTCCATAGGGTGAGTTGCGAACTGAGGGTTTTGTGGCAGAGTTAGGTCACCCGAATTTTAATTTTAGGACTTAGACATGGCGTGTGTGCTTATTTTACCCGGTCGGTGGAGAAGTTTGACGAGCCCGTAGAGGTCCCAAACTCTAGTTTCGGAGACGACCAGCCGTTGGACATCGAGCTGTCGCAGCCACCAAAAGCGCTCAGAAGAGCAGCAAATGCGCTCAGAAGAGCAGCAAAGCTCAAGTCTGTACGCCAGCGCAGCAGCATCAGCGGTCGGAGAAGATTTCGCTCCAGTTGCAAAATGCAAATGGCTAGTTTAGGGGTCGAGTAAAGAGAGTGGAGGAAGTGTTAAATTTCTATCCCGGAAGAAGCGCGAAAACTGTGAGAAATTTTTCAAATCAAATACTTGCAGGCCAGGTGACGTTAACAAAAATATATATAAAACCCTAAGAAAAAAATATTAAAAGAAACGGAATGTTGCGGAAATGTATTTATGGGTTTAATTTCGTTATGTTAAGGTCATTTATTTTTTTTGTGCTTATACAAAAATTAGAGGTGAAAAAATCGAATTGTCAAAGAGGAGGGAAAGAGAAGAAAGAATGCAAGGAGAAACTTTGAAATGAGTGGAGTGAGTTTTTTCGTTTTTCGTCTGGGCTCCGCGCGTCTCATTAAACGATCGAGTTCATTTGGTAAAAGTGGGAAACAATCTAAACGCAATGAAACATGGCTATAATAGCCATTTCACACTACAGTGACTACAGAGGGAACGATGAGAAGATGGTGAAAATATGGAATTCCTCTTCATATGATACCATCGACCATCTACCGTCAATGTAACATAAACGTCAAACAAGGGAAAAAAAAAGCAAAATACAAAATATGGATTTTTTATCGCTTATTTTGGCTGCTGCTCAAGATCAGCAAATGATATTGGTTCAAAGAATGGCCCAATTATTGAAGGTAAATGGAGGACAAGCAAAGGAAATTGGGGAGAAAAAAAAAGGAAAAACTATGATTTCTTTGGCACTTATTTTTGGTTCTGCTCAAGAGCAGCCACTGATATTAGGGTTTATTTATTTTTATCATATATTATATAGTAAACTGAAAGTTTACGGGGAGATGGAGGAGATACTCTCTGACCGATGGCGATCTGGCCAGGGTGGATAAGCTCGGAGGCTCTCTGGGGGGACTGTCCGGGAACATTCGTGAATGGACAGGCGCAGAGTCCAATAGATGGGACGCCCAAAGTTCAGCATGGAGCCGGGCACATCAATCAGGCTGTTGCCATTGGCGTTACCTTCGGCGCTACACCTTTCATCCCTTGAACCAGTTTTTCAGTAGAGGATTCCAATATGCTATCATCCGGTCAGCCGGGTGTGGGCACGAAGGCGGCGACACCATCTTTATCATTTCCTCGCAATGGGCCTTTCCGTAGGGACGAGTCTATTTGGTTCACGCCGTCAATCAACTGATTTACCCCAGGTTGAAGGCGAGCAACCATTTCGACTATTATGACCAACACTGGTCCTGCGCGTGCAGCTATTGTGTCAGCTAGCTCTGGTTTGGGTCGTGGATTACATAACCCGTCCCTTGACACGCGTAACAGTCAACACAACATAGAATCTACACTAAAGAGGACACTACGTTCGACAACACTTTACACTGCACAGTTCGAACTGACATTCAAACAAACGATCAAACCTTAACGACATTTATCCTAACAAAATACATACATAGACGCACAGTCAGTTTCTGAGACTCCTCGTGGACTGGAGATCACCTGCTTTCCCTTCCTATCCTAAGCAGTCTGCCTGCAGATTTTCTATTATTGCAGCTGACCCTTTTTCAAATATCACACACACTTATTTACATTAACGCTTAGGATACCTTCCCACCTTAATCTTAGAAAAATTACTCCATGTTATTTATCCCGTTTTTCCCGTCTTTAATGTATTATTTACTGACATTTGTAGTCCTGAATTATTATTTCTTCCTACATTATTTTTAACCAGTTGCATGCCCGATCTTAAAAATTATTAATAAAAAAAATCGAAATAAATTTCGTTGACATTTTAAACTTCCTACCGATATTTGACGATTTTTCGTCCAAAGATTTGTAGGGGATATTTGTTTTTTTGCTTCTGGACATAAAAGTGGGGGGCCCACTCACATCGCCTGGCAGGTTGGACTTTTGTCCCTCCTTATCGCCACTGCCCGCTTCGCTGCCTCGCTAAAAAGCTAGCAGGGTGTATCGCCCGGTAGGTTGAACTTTCGTCCCTCCATATCGCCACTGCCACCCCTATCGTCCGCTTTGCAGTTTTAAGTACAGAGCTAGCAGGATGTATGCCTGGCAGGCTGAAATTTCGGCCCTCCTTATCGCCACTGCCACCCCTATCGGGGTCGACACGGTGTATCTCCGTGTCGCTCCTGCTTGTGATCCTTGATTCTTGCACTCATTGATCCTGGAACCTTGCCTGTGATCTTTGATCCTTGCACTCCTTGCTCTTTGATTACTTCCTTGCACTTTCCACTTAACGCACTCGCTTTGATTTACGCACTCGTACTAATCCCGTGCGCTCGCCCCTTCTCCTTTTATAGGATCCATCACGCGATCTGGTCCAAAGTCCAATGAGGTCTCTATCCTTTGGCCGGTCCCGTATGACTGCGCTGCCCTTGCCCTTTACCCTTGGCCGTGTGCATTTCCTGCACACTGCTTTGTGTGGAGTTTAAGTTTACAACTCCTCACAAGACAGATAAATAAATAAAAAAATATGGTTGAAATAAAGAAATAAATATGGATAAAATATAGCAATTGTTACGTCGGTGTTGTCGTGGTGCCTCAGTCCTTGGAGGACATAGGGCTGAGGAAGTGGCCGCCCGGATAGCAGACACGATTTGCGCAGCTGAGCTCGCCGGAGTTGGGGTGGGTTCTTTGGACGCCACTATCCTCTCCAAACGTAATCAGAACAATTATTTACGTGCCTGAAAAATAGAAAAAATCGTTTGTCAGTCTGTATTTCTGTCCACATTGCCCCGCAAGCATATTTATGCTTGATCGTGAAAAACGATCGGGCTATGTTTTGGCCGTTTTCCCTTCCCTAACCGCAAACTTCGTGCGCCTTTGGATCGTCGCGGGCCGTGCCATACGATCCCTTTTTGTTCATATCGTTCGTCAAAAGTTCTGTCGTTTTCTTGACGCAGTCCGCCAGTTGTACCAATGCCCCCCTGTTAATGGGTTTCTACCAATGCATTTTTGTTGCTTTAAATTCACATTACAAGTTTATTAGAATGGTTGGTCAATTGTGTATTGCACATTTAAGTGTGTTATAGCTATTTTGAATTGATTTAAACTGTGAAATTAATATTTAGGTGTATTTAGAATATAGTGTATTTTTGGAAGCTAATATTTTTGGTCCTATGGTATATAGTGAATATGGGGGCACGATTATATAATATATATATAATTATAAGTTCGCAACTCCGATTAAATAAAAAAATATAATTTTATTTTATTCAACTGATTGTTACAAGACTTATTTGTTAAGAACACCGACCTATTAGATTGAGGTCTCAAACTGAACTTAACTTGCTGATCTGATTCTGTTGACGATCAAGCCTCGGTCTCGAGCTTTTCGGGATTTGAGTGAGTTGTGAAATTGTTCTGAGAAAACTTTCGGTTTCTTTTGAGTGAAACTTTAATTACTCTTGGATTCAAGTGTCTTGACTCTTGGATACAAGTGCGCTCTTAGATTTTACGACTTTGGAATGTCTTTGGATTGAAATAGGAGTTTATGTGTTTGCGAGCCGAACTTTGTCGATTGTCTTTAAACGTGTGAATGTGACAATTGGGGGGAGTTGTTTAGTCTGCAGTTTTGGGTGATAATCTGGGACTAACATTTGGGGATTTTCCGTTGACCTTCGATTGTGGGCTCTTGTTACAAGGGTGTATAATTCTAGGGTAGTATAGGGTATATTGTGGATACATAAAGTAATGGGTATATTCAGAGTGTTATGGGACTGTGTATGTGTTGCTTAAATATATGCAGAGTCTTATATGAATATGGGCATGTCACTATATATATATAAGTATGTCTGGTAGTATTGGGAAAAATGTCCCGTTGACTCACCCTCTGTTATTCCATCGTTGAGAGCTCTCGTTCCGGAGTTGAGGTTTTATTTGTAGAAAAGGTTAAGAATTAAGCATATATATATATATCGTGCTGTGTTTTAGGGTTTGAAATTCACTAAATGCACAAAATGTTTACCTAATGATTTAAAAGACAAAACATTAAAAAAATATTTAAAAAAAGTGGTGTATGTAGGTTTTAACACAAAAACTTAAAAGAAAAATAAGTTCAAAAGCTAAGAAACTCGGTGAGCGGAGTGACCGCTGGTCATTTGACGATGGTGTCGTCTCCACTTTGTTTCACTTTCCGGCGTGTAGAGAGACGGGGGGTACATTTGTATGCGCACTTGTAAATATATATATATATATTTGGTGAAATGGAGTCAGTATCTACTGCTCAAATATGGATCGAAGCATAGGTAACATAAGGCAAGTTGACACACTCATCACGGACACTATTGTTAGTGTTTTATTTATTGGTATTTGTGTGGCTGTTTAAGTTTGTCTATTTCCATAATAGTAAGTTAGATTTTCATTGATAATTTTTATTGTTTGTTTCTTTTCAATATTGTCAATATATATATTGTTGTTCCGGGACATCCTTCGGGCGGTTACTTATGGTCACAGGATCAGTTGTTAGCGAGGGACACTACTTTCTCCAGCTCGTGTCGTCGTTCGCGACGTCCCTTGATCACCCTCTTGTAGGTGCTAAGTCCTTTGAGCACAAGGAGGACGATCAGCAATCCCGCGATGAGTCGAAGGACTTGGTAGACCTGAGCAATTTCGTCCTTGTGATCGACCACTTCGATCGTGTTGATGACGTTAGCGGTGCTGTCGTCAACTTTGGACGATTTAGAGCCCATTGTCCTTGTAGTCCCTTTGTTTCAGCACTTGGTTGTTGTCAGCTACTGCATCACCACTGAACTCCGAACTTGACGGAGACTGTCGGAGACGCGACGCGGTTGCAATAATCTCCACGAGGGCTTGTTGGTTTTGACTCTCCTGGTACTGATAAACTGGTGGCTTTTATACCAAAGACTGTGCCAAATTTCGCCTAGGAATCTCCGGAATGGAACACAAAAGTGTTCTCACCTAGTGTCATCCATTCCCCTCTTTTCGCCTATTGGCTGGAGTTATATTTGGGTCGTCTTTGTTCTAATGTTGAATAGTTCAGCAAAATCGGCGGTGCTGGGTTGCAGGTGATTGCATGGCCCAATTTGGCAAGTTAAGGCGGTGTCATCTGCCAGAGCCAAATTTTTGTGCAATCTTGCCCGTGTTGATTTTCTAGAGCACATGTGCAGTGGCTATTCTTGATTTTCTTCCGTGTTAACCAATTGACTTACGTCGGCCCTAACCGGCGTACGTAACAGGCTCGGGGTCGTCGATGCTGCTCAGCATGGAATGATCCCGTAAAGAAATCAACGTGCGGACGGTTATGCTGTTCTCACGCGCCCAACGTGGGCCTCGACCCATTCCCTGAGGTTTAGAGTCTCCTGCTCTACCGACTGAGTTAGCCGGGCTGGTTAGGGGCCTTCTTCGGCAACACGACGTCTAAGCCTCTGCAAAGGTATATCGAACTCGAAAAAAAAAATTCTGAAAAGTGAAAGGAAACCCCATTCCCTCCCGCACATACAAAGGTACAATTTTTGTTTAAAGGTTTTACTTTCTGCTTTTATTTATTTTAATTCATTAATAACTCAAAGTGAGTTCCGGCGTGCCATGTACCGCTCGTCATTTTCGTCGTCCGGCTCCTCGTGCTCCTGGTAACCAATCCCCTTCCAGTAAAATCTCTGATGCGGTTACTTGGCGACGTGCTGCGTCTCCTCGACGGTCTCTTTCGGTCGAATTCATTTTCAATCGCCACACGGTTGATCAGTTTGCTGGTGGCGGCTAGGCTTAGTTGTAGCAATGTTGGTGGAGTGGGTACTGGGAATCCGTCCCAGTCGCGTTGGTCGTCATTGGCGGTACGCCGTTCGTTCTCCTCGTTGGCCAGCTCATACAACCGGGCGAGATCGCCCAGTGCAGCTCGGGTGTATAGTCTGGAGAACATCTCGCTTCAACGATGGTTGGCGTTATGACTGCCCGATATATGTCTTGGTTTGCCAAGACCTGGTGTGGTGAATTTTTCAAGCCGCAAACAAGTCTTTAGCATGGTAAATTCCAATACTCTTCCCGACTCCATTTCCCAACTCATATAAAAAATTTCCTTTTCGTTGGAGTACGACACACCGAATCCGAAAATTAGGTCCTAATTTTGCGTTGTATCCTTCGGCACGGTTACTTTGCTTATAGTTTTTCCGGTATACAACCTGACCTACAGCAAATTCGACCGGTCGGCAGCGGGTGTTGTATGTCCTTTCCGCCTTCTCGTGAGCTCGGGTTAGTCCTTGTTTCACTTTCTCACGAATTAGCTCCATTTTTCCGGGTAGATCTATGAGTTGTTCTTCCATTTCTAGATCTCCGAGGCGCCTGCGTACTGGATACACACTAGCATGCGTAATCATGCGTGCCTCAAACATAGCATAATATGGCTCTAACCCCAATGCTTCATGGTGCCCGCTCCTTAGAGCACACGCTATTCGGCTTAGCTGCGAATCCCAGTTTCGCTGGTTTTGGTCAGTTGCTGCCCTAAGCATTTGCAAAACGGATCGGTTTACCCTTTCGGCTGAATTGGCCTGAGGTGAGTAGAACGCTGTTCGTACGTGTTGAACGCCATACCGGGTGAGTAATTCGGCGTAGATATGTGACACGAACTGTTTTCCATTGTCAGAGTGTATGTACTCCGGTACTCCGAACTGATGAAAAATATTCTTTTCAAGGAAGTCGCCGACCCCTGCGGCGGTAGCCTTTCGCATAAGTTGCAACCAAACGAATTTGGTGAAATGATCTATGCACACAAATATTACTGTGTTACCGGACTTTGACCTGGGGTATGGCCCCATAAAATCGATAAATATTCTTTGCAGTGGTTGTCAGTAATACGCTGCTGGCCCATTGGAGGTCTGGTTGTTTTGTTGGAGGTTTTGCTGACTTTGCAAATTTCACAGTCCCTAACTACTTGTTGTACCTCGGTCGTCATAGATGGCCAATAGTAACATTGCCGCAGCCTTGCGAGTGTCTTGTGAAACCGTCCGTGTCCAGTGGTGATGGCATGATGTGATCTCCAAACTAGGTCTGCGCGAAGTTCCGCCGGAACCCAAAGTTTCCATGCCCTGTCATTGTTTATCACATCATGAGTACTGAAACCCAAGCGTTTGTATACCACGCCCTCAGATATCTGAGTGTCTGATATTTTCACCGCATTTTCCTCGATCCGTTGTATCAACATTTTGTACTCCGGAGATTGAAACGCGGGCGACTTGAGGTCTAGCTGTAATTCCATAGAATCAGCTGCAGGTGTTTGAACTTCGTCCATGTGCACCCGTGAGAGTGCGTCGGGTACTACATTTAAAGCTCCCTTACGATGCTCTATCGAAAAATCAAATGCCTGTAATTTTAGACTCCATCGCGCTAGTCTCCCGGATAAATCCTTTTGGCCCATTAGCCATTTTAGATTAGCGTGATCGGTAACTACTTTAAACGGCATCCCTTCTACATACGCCCGAAATTTGCTGATACTTAATATCGCCGCATAACATTCCAATTCGGTGATACTATAATTTCGCTGTGCTTTATTTAGCTTAGCCGACACATACGCAATTGGGTGCTCGCCGCCGACATCGTCAGTTTGAAATAAAACTCCCCCCACACTCGTTGTAGAGGCGTCGCATTGTTTAGTATATACAATAGAACGGTTTCTTGAAATCTGGTGTGAGGAGCACGGGTGCTGACACCATGTTCACTTTCAATGCCTCGAACGCTTGTATCCCCTCTTCACTCACCTCAAACTTCTTGAGTCGGTCTTTTGTTAAACACTCGTGTAGAGGAGCTGCAATTTGTGCATGATTTTGAATAAAGCGCCGATACCACCCATCTTTGCAGTTGTTTGGCGGAGATAGGTAGTGGAAAATCCTGGATAGCTTTGATCTTTGACTGGTCTGTTTTTATACATCCCCCACCTACGACATATCCCAAATATTTAGCCTGTTTGTAGCAGAATTTACTTTTCTCTACGTTGATGGTCAGTTTTGCCCGTTTAAGGCAATCACTGACCTGTCGCAACATTTCCAAATGTTCTTAAAAAGACGGAGAGCATACCAACAGATCATCCAAATATACAAATACATTGTCACGTAGCGCGGCTGGAATTACTTTGTCCATCAGTCGGCACATTCTTTGCGCGGCGTTGCATAAGCCGAATGGCATGACTATAAATTGATATAAGGGTCTGCGGGCACAGTAAATGCGGTTTTTTCTCTACTTTTGGCTTCCAGTGGAATCTGCCAAAAGGCGTCTTTTAAATCAATTGCCGAAATATAATATGTTTCTTGCAGTCGACTTAATAGTCCCTGAATATGTGGCAAGGGAAATGCATCTTTAATCGTCCGTGAGTTTACCTTGCGCGCATCCAAACAAAGGCGGTTCTTTGTGCCCTTCTGCACCAAGGTCACTGGAGAACTCCAGCTACTGTTACTTTCTTCAATCACCCCTAATCCAATCATTTTGTCAAGTTCTGCAAACACCAGTTGTTGCTTGGCTGGCGAGATCGGATAGTGACGCTGCTTAATGGGTAGATTTTCTTGTGTTACTTCGATGACATGTTCTTCTAAATCGGTTTTTCCCAAGCCCATGTCTACACAAGATGGAAATGTACTAACTAAATTCTGTAATATTGCCTTTTGCTCCGCTGTCAGTTCATGCGGAGTATACGCTGTCTCCGTTCGTGTCGAAGCTTCTTCGTCTACCTTTGCCCCTACCTCCAGTTATGCAACTTTTGCTAAGCGTTGCCCAGGCAACGACAACTGAAATTCATCCCAGAATTCAATTCCAAAATAAAACTGCTGCTGTAAGGCGGGCACTATTAAAAACTCTAGCTCTTTTGTTTCCCCTTCCCATTCTACAGGCAAGTGAATCATGCCGGTAACTTGAGTCTTTCCCCCGTTAGCTGTTTGAACGTCTTGTCTCTTCAATCTGCGCACATTATGTTGTCGCCCTTGTAAAAATCTTTCCGCCCCTCTTCCAATGCAATTTGCACTAGCGCCAGTGTCAAGTAGTGCTATTATTTCTTCCCCGTCTACTTTAGTCTTGGCGAACAGGTGGTTATCATCTTTTAGGCTGATCACGGAAGCTATAATCTTTTTCTTGGTTTTCCTTTCAGCTTCCTGATATTGGTGTAAATATTGAAGTTTTTTGTCTTTCCTAGTTTCGGTTGGCTCTACGTCATTGAATATTCGTTCACGCGCCGCCTCGTATTCTTGTTTTCGCTGATGATACGATTTGTATGGCGAAATTTGTGTCGGCCGCGCGTCACTATGACTTACTGTGTTGGGGTAGGTCTGGTCTGAGCAGGCTTCCCCGACCCTCCTGGCGAGGGCCCCACGTTGGGCGCCATTTCTGTTACGTCGGTGTTGTCGTGGTGCCTCAATCCTTGGAGGACATTGGGCTGAGGAAGTGGCAGCCCGGATAGCAGACACGATTTGTGCAGCTGAGCTCGCCGAATTTGGGGTGGGTTCTTTGGACGCCTCTGTCCTCTCCAAACGTAATCAGAACAATTATTTACGTGCCTGAAAAATAGAAGAAATCGTTTGTCAGTCTGTCTTTCTGTCCACATTGCCCCGCAAGCATATTTATGCTTGATCGTGAAAAACGATCGGGCTGTGATTTGGCCGTTTTCCCTCCCCAACCGCAAACTTCGTGCGCCTTTGGATCGTCGCGGGCCGTGCCATACGATCCCTTATTGTTCATATCGTTCGTCAAAAGTTCTGTCGTTTTCTTGACGCAGTCCGCCA
This sequence comes from Drosophila rufa, assembly GCA_018153105.1. NCBI lineage: Eukaryota > Metazoa > Arthropoda > Insecta > Diptera > Drosophilidae > Drosophila > Drosophila rufa. The sequence continues at coordinate 4,676,783 of JAECXS010000135.1, forward strand.
GTTGTACCAATGCCCCCCTGTTAATGGGTTTTTACCAATGCATTTTTGTTGCTTTAAATTCACATTACAAGTTTATTAGAATGGTTGGTCAATTATGTATTGCACATTTGTGAAATTAATATTTAGGTGTATTTAGAATATAGTGTATTTTTGGAAGCTAATATTTTTGGTATATAGTTTGGTATGGTATATAGTGAATATAGGGGCAAGATTATATAATATATATATAATTATAAGTTCGCAACTCCGATTAAATAAAAAAATATAATTTTATTTTATTCAACTGATTGTTACAAGACTTATTTGTTAAGAACACCGACCTATTAGATTGAGGTCTTAAACTGAACTTAACTTGCTGATCTGATTCTGTTGACGATCAAGCCTCGGTCTCGAGCTTTTCGGGATTTGAGTGAGTTGTGAAATTGTTCTGGGAAAACTTTCGGTTTCTTTTGAGTGAAACTTTAATTACTCTTGGATTCAAGTGTCTTGACTCTTGGATACAAGTGCGTTCTTAGATTTTACGACTTTTGAATGTCTTTGGATTGAAATAGGAGTTTATGTGTTTGCGAGCCGAACTTTGATTGTCTTTGAACGTGTGAACGTGACAATTGGGGGGAGTTGTTTAGTCTACAGATTTGGGTGATAAGCTGGGACTAACATTTGGGGATTTTCCGTTGGCTTCGATTATGGGCTCTTGTTACAAGGGTGTATAATTCTAGGGTAGTATAGGGTATATTGTGGATACATAAAGTAATGGGTATATTCAGAGTGTTATGGGACTGTGTATGTGTTGCTTAAATATATGCAGAGTCTTACACGTATAGGAATATGGGCATGTCACTCCCCCAACCTTTGAATTTGGCCTGTCCTCAGGGCGATAACGTAGGGTATAACATAATATTATCTGCTGCAATATGTTCCTCAGTAGTATTTACATTCTTATTTGTTGCAATTGGTTGTTCTTCACGTTTAGAATATTTTGCAATAAGTTTCTTAGGAATATTTTTAAATTTGTAAATTGAATATAATGTTAAACTTAATATAGTGACCACAAATGTGGTTAAACATATTATCTGAAATGTATTGTAATATTTCATATGTGATTCGACTATTTCTTTAGTTTGGATATATGACAGTGGTTCGAGTTTTGTGATATTGTTGTTAACATAAATTGATATTGAATAATCTGCTATATTGTTGGATATTATAAACTCATCTAACTGTATAGTACAATTTTTTATTTTAACAATATTATTACCAACGATCGAAACTTCTGTGCTTATACAATTTTGATTTATAATTGATTTTTGTATATTCCATGTTAATAAAATATTTGGTTCGATGTAATTTATTTGGAAATTTCTATGGGTTTTTACATATTTGCATTTTGTAGGTTCTTGTTTTAGGATTTAAATTATGCATTTGTCTAAAATAATTTCACCTGTGTTTTTACTGAATACTTTATCTTCATAAATGTAATATTTATCAAATGTGTGTTTCTGTTAAGATGTTATCAAATTCATCTGAATATGGAATTATTTCATATACAGGAGTTTTCGTTATTTCATTAGGAATTCGGGAAATTATCAAGATTTCGTTCGTGTCTGTTTTAAGCCAGGTTGATGTTTTTATTTTTAACAACTTTTCAGAATTAACTTGTTTTAAATAATCATGTTTTAATAATTTTGGGTTCAATATACCTAACCTAGTTAACTGCATACCTAATTCTATGTCCTCTATGTATTCAGTGAATTGCTGGAGGTTAGAAATCAAAACTGCAGCTTGTTCTTTCTTATTGTTAGATTCTTCAAGTTTATTTATTATGTCAAGTCCGTTTTTAACAACATCAATAATCATATTTAAATCATGATTTTGAATGGAATTATCTGATAGATTATTAATTTTTGTTTCGAGTTCTTCTTTATCGTCTTGATCTAATGTGCCAAACAAATATTTATAAACTGAACATACCACGTTTAAAAGCCCGCGTTTGCTTCGTCTGACTATTCTTAACCCATTCATTTCCCTTTTTAATTTTTCAACTAAATATTGGATTTGGACAATGTTTGGAATTTTTTGGCTTCGTTCAGTAGGTTGTCGAATGTCGTTTCGGTCTTTCTTAAATTTATACTTAAATGGTGGTATTCAAAGTTCGTTGGAATTTCCATTGATCCGGTTTTGAATATCAGATATCCGTTTCTTGCGTATATCGGTTGCGTTTTATTGGTTGTACTTATTAGTGAGATTAATATCAGGGATAATATAGGGATGATTTGGTTATGTTTCGTCTTCTTCGGCTTGTCTGGAATTATCATATTTGCTCTTATTAGTCTTCTTTTGTTTGTTAAATTTTGACTTATAATGTTTGTTTTTCCTGCCTCTATTTGTTTCTTCGAAGTGTTTATTGTCAACCTGTCTTATTAAACCTGTTTTCTCTAAGGGATTGATCATTTTGGCTTTAACTAATGGGGCTTGTCTATATTTCGTATTAACTTCATTCAGCCTGTCTATTTTATTAATTTTATTTTGTTGAGTGTTAATATCTGGTGTTCCTGCATATAGAAAAATGTCTGCGGGAGTTCTATTAGTCGTGTTGTGTTTTGTTTTATGATTGTACACATATAGGATTATTTCGAATTTCGTGCATCGGTCCTCTATATTGCTTTCACTACTAATAATTCTCAATTTCTCATTTACTGTCTTATGAAACCTTTCTACATCAGATACACCATTCTTGCTGGTTGTTACCGATATAAATACTCCTTCAGATTTTAACCAGTTTTGCAAGGCTATACACATAAAAGCTGAATCTTTGTCTGTTTTGATTTCTTGTGGTTTTCCCATATCGTTAAATACCTTCATTATGGCTCTTTTTGCTTCCAGCCAATCTCTACTTTTCACTTCAATTAAAGTAGCAGTTACAGGGGCTGTGTGGTCTACAAGGAGTTGAAGAGTCGCATGAGAAGAGTGACGGCAACGCGCAATCAGAATACACGAAACGTGTACACTAGATCACAAACGACGCCGGAAGTATTCTTTGCCAAGGCCGCAAGATCCTCATTTGGTCCGCTAAATACCCAGAAGGGCTTCTCCTACGCTGATGCCCTCCGAACAGGTATGGAGAACCCCGTCCAGTCTAATCTAGAAAATGCTCAGAAAGCCCCAGGACAGCCACAAAGCACAATGGAAGCTATGATGCTTACCATGCAACAAAGTCTAACAGAATTAATGTCCTTCATGAAAACCACCATGCAAACACTTGTTCAAAACCAGAACATGGTGATACAGTTGCTTGTAGCTCAGCAGTCCAAATAACTGATGCCTAGTCTAAGAATAATTATGTGGAACGCCAATGGCATTTCACGGCATAAACTTGAAATAACACAGTTCCTGAATGAAAATCATATCGACGTTATGCTGCTTGGAGAGACGCACCTCACAAGCAAATACAACTTCCAAATAAGAGGTTACGCCTTCTACCGCACAGATCATCCAGATGGTAAAGCCCACGGCGGAACCGGCGTCCTAGTCAGAGAACGCATAAAGCACCACTTTCACCAAAGGTATTCAACTAATTACTTGCAGGCTACGTCTATTAAACTGCAGTCAGCCGCTGTCTACTGCCCGCCTCGCTTTACAATCTCGGAAGGACAATTCATGGATTTTTACAACTCACTGCTGCAGGAGACTATAATGCCAAGCATACGCACTGGGGATCGCGTCTCGTGACTCCCAAAGGAAGGCAATTATATAATGCAATCATAAACTTGAGAAACAAATTGGACTATGTTTCCCCTGGTAGCCCCACATATTGGCCAGCAGACCCCAGAAAGATACCAGACTTAATAGACTTTGCGGTGACAAAAAATATCTCACGCAACATTATATGTGCCAAAGCGCTTTCGGATCTTTCATCAGACCATTCGCCAGTACTAATAACTCTTCTTCAAAGCCCAGAAACTACAGATCAACCCCAAAGGCTGACGTCGCACAGAACTAACTGGCTTAAATATAAGAAATATGTAAGTTCCCACATTGAACTAACCCCGCAGCTCAACATCGAAGCGGATATCGACTGCTCTACTGATGCTCTTGAGGACGTACTCACTGCAGCAGCCACTATCTCAACACCACAAGGGAAGGACGTACAACCCAACAAATTCAAAACTAATCAACAAATTGAACAGCTTGTCCTGGAAAAAGGAGTCTGCGACGTGCTTGGCAAAGCAACAGATCGCCATCTTCAAAACAACTTCTTAAGCAAGTCACTCGCTTACTAAACCGAGCTCTGAAACAAGACGCTGAAAAGGCACAACTACGGTACATCGAAAAACTTACGCCAACCAGTACAAAGCATCCTTTGTGGAGGGCTCACCCAAATCTAAGCTCTCCAATTGAAACCGTCACCCCGATAAGAAACTCTTCAGGTTGCTGGGCCCGCAGCGACGAAGATAGAGCCGAAACATTTGCTTCACATCTCCGAAGCGTCTTCCAGCCCAACCAGGCCACTAGTCCATTTGTCCTACCACAAACCGAAACTAATACTATGTCTTTACCAACATTGTTTCAGCCGAATGAGATCGCAAAAGTCATTGGGGAACTGAAACCAAAAAAGGCTCCGGGCGGTGACTTAATAACTCCAAAAATGATAATTGAACTTCCAAACTCAGCTATTGAAGTCATTTGCAAAATCTTCAATGGTTATATGCCTTGGCTACTACCCAAGGAAATGGAAAAAATCTATCATCATAATGATACCGAAACCCGGAAAAGACCACACAATCCCGTCATCCTACAGACCAATAAGCTTATTATCGTGTCTGTCAAAACTGTTCGAGAAATGCCTTCTAAAACACATAATACCATACCTGGAAGCACACAATGTTATCCCAGCTCATCAATTTGGCTTCCGTCGAAACCATGGCACGATCGAACAAGTCAACAGAATAACATCAGAGATACGCACAGCCTTCGAGCATCGGGAATACTGCAGCGCAGTATTTCTCGATGTATCTCAAGCTTTCGATAGAGTCTGGTTAAATGGCCTCATGCATAAAATCAAAACACACTTGCCTACATACACTCATAAGCTACTTGAATCGTATCTTTACAACAGAGTCTTTGCAGTAAGGTGCAACGCAACAACATCTGACGAGTACACTATCGAAGCCGGAGTTCCACAAGGCAGCGCACTGGGGCCCACCCTGTTCGTCCTTTATACAGCGGATATACCTACGAACGAGCGGCTAACAACATCCACGTTCGCTGACGACACTGCGATCCTAAGTCGCTCGAAGTGCCCAAACCGAGCAACATCCCAACTAGCAAGTCACCTCATGGTAGTTGAGAAGTGGCTATCTGACTGGCGTATTAAAATAAACGAACAAAAATGTAAACACATAACTTTTACTCTTAACAGGCAAACATGCTCCCCAGTATCCTTGAATAGTACGCAGATTCCCCAATTCAACGAAGTAACGTATCTCGGCGTCCACCTCGACAGACGACTAACCTGGCGAAGACACATCGAATGCAAGAAACTACATCTAAAACTAAAAGCTAGCAGCCTCCACTGGATTTTAAACGCCCGATCGCCACTGCGTCTGGACTACAAGGTCCTGCTATACAACTCCACGCTAAAGCCTATCTGGACATATGGCTCCCAGCTGTGGGGAAACGCGAGCAGCAGCAATATAGACATCATACAGCGCGCGCAATCAAAAATCCTGAGAACTATCACTGGGGCACCATGGTATATTCGCAACCAAAACATCCATAGGGATCTCGGCATTCTTGCAGTAAAAGATGAAATAGACAAGCAAAAGGCGACCTATAATAAAAAACTTACTGTGCACCCTAATCATCTGGCAAGAGGCTTGACTCGGGCTTCCAGCAGAACCCGCCTACAACGAAACGACCTTCCAACCCAGCAATAATTGTCAGGGCCATACAACTCTGTGCCAGTCATATGACTGTTAGTTAGGTTATTAATATAAGATTTGACACACTTATTGTTAGTCTCTAAATGGAGAAGATTCAATAAATAACAGCAAAGTATAAAAAAAAAAAAAAAAAAAAAAAAAAACGATTTTCGAATATATGTCTATACAAGATAAAAATTGCTGGTTATCATCCATACAGAAATCAATTACATATCGTTCTCTTGCGTTAAGTATTTCTGGAGTAACTTCAAATGACAGTTTTATATTTCTGTGTTCCGTTTTTGAAATGTTGCAGATTTCACATTCATTGTATTAATTTTGTATTAACTTTTGGCTATCTGGATAATAATGTTCTTCTTTAAGCCAGTTGATAGTTTTTTCGATTCCTGGGTGTAGAAGTTCCTTATTCATTTTTAATATCATATTTTTGAATTCCGCGTAAGTCAGAATATCTTTTAATATAAATGTGCATTATACCAATTTCGTTAAATTGTTGGGACTTATTATTTGTACATATGCCCTTTGGAATGTTAAGAAATCCTCATCATTATGGAAATAAATTGCGCGCGCTTTTCTTAGTGCATACATATTCTTTAATGATGTTTTTAGCAAAATCATCTGTCATTTCCTTGTAAGTTATTTTGATTTTCAATTTGTGAAAATAATGCCTCACCTCAGTTTCATCGTTGTCTCCCTTCTCTAATTCTATTTGTCTAGAGAAATAATTGAATGCTCGCTCTGTGATGGGTATATAATTAAGATTATCTTCAGAAGCGCTATGTATAGTTGCATCTACACTGTTGGCAACTTCACCAAGCATTAATTCTTCTATTTTGGTACAGGATAGAGCGTCTGCTCATAATTTTCTTTTCCCGGAAGATACTTAATTTTATAATCAAATTCGTTTAATTTGATTTTCCATCTTTCTAGTTTCATGTTTGGTTCTTTGATGTTATTGAGCCAGACAAGGGGTTTATGGTCACTCAGTGTTTCAAAAGATCTTCCAAATAGGTATGATCTGAAATATTTTGTTGCCCAAACTATGGCTAGAAGTTCTTTTTCTATAGTGGCATAGTTTATTTCATGTTCGTTCAAAGTGCTACTGCCATAACAAACGGGTTTATGATTTTGAGACAAAACTGCACCGATGGCAATATTACTAGCGTCAGTAGTTAGGGAAAAAGGTTTACTAAAATCAGGGTAGATTAAAATCGGATCTGATGTAATAAGTACTTTTAACCTTTCAAATGCTGCTATGTAATCTTTATTTTTTGTGTCTATCGTTGCTCCTTTTTTCAATTTAATGGTCATGGGTTTAACTATGTTAGCGAAGTTTGGAATGAACTTGCGATAGAATCCACATAATTCCAAAAATGATTTTATTTGTTTTGGAGTCTTTGGTTTTATTTGGATTGGGCTTGATACCGTTAGTAGTTACAACATGACCTAGGAATTCTGTTTCTTTTTTCATGAACTCGCATTTATCCAATTGTAGTTTTAAGTTTGCGTCCCTAAGTTTTCCAAAAACTTTCTTTAGAGATAAGATGTGTTCCTCCAAGGAAGTGGAAAAAATTATCTAAATAAACTAAACAATCTTTGTAGATTAAATCTTCCAAAAGGTTGTTCATACATCTTTGAAAAGTTGCGGGGGCATTCTTAAGGCCGAATGGCATTCGAGTGTACTTGTAATGGCCATGTTTCGTAGAAAATGCTGTTTTTGCAATTGATCTGCTGTCCATTTGGATTTGATGAAATCCTTTAGCTAAATCTATGGTTGTGAAATACTGGAATTTTCCTAATTTGTCAAGGATCTCATCCATTCTAGGAATTGGAAATTTATCATTGATAGTGATTTCGTTTAAATTCCTATAATCTACAACCAACCTAAACTTTTTCTTGCCAAACGCGTCGGTCTTCTTTGGAACGACCCAAATAGGTGAACAGTAAGGAGATTTCGACTTACGAATTATTCCCTGCTCTATCATTTATTTGATTTGTTTATTTACTTCTTCGTCAACGCTCTGGGGGTATTTATATGGCTTACGATAAACTGGGTCTTCATGCTGAGTTTGGATTGTGTGTTTAATGGTACTTGTGAAAGTCAAATTCTCACCTTCTCTGTACTGAATGTCACCATATTCAAATAGAACCTTCTTTAAACTTCCAATCTCCTCGCTATTCAGATGTTCGAGCCTAAATTCATTGTTTTCGCGTAAATCATTATTAATCGCGAAGTTTACCGCTTGATCTTCTGTAGAAGGTAACTTAAGGCACTCTTGTGCGGTCTTATCCTCTTCCATATCTTCGTCGTTGTATCGGAATTTGTATGTTTTGGGGCCTAATTTAATTGTTTTGTTTTCATAGTCAATTTTAGCCTTAGCAGCTCCTAGGTAATTTCGACCTAACAGGATATCATAATTATCGGAAAATTTATGCAAATAAAATTTTTGTTCTGACGGACATGTTACACTTGGTTTTACTATGATACTTTTATGTATTTTTACTGGACCTCTAATAGTATACACTTTTAAATCTTCTTTTATCTCTTTTAGTTTAGCAAAATTTTTATTCATTATATTGATTGATGATCCTGTGTCTATCATTTCTTTATAAAATGTATTATGAAAGACAATTTTTACATAGGGATTGTGTCTTCGGTCTCCGAGGCAGTTTGATGAAAATTTACGTCCATCCTATTTTGGCCACTTTGACTTTCCCTTTGTCTTTTTACTGGGGCAATGCATTAGCCTGATCGTTCGAATTATGAAGATTATTAGGGTTTTGTAGTCTGGCTTGATTTAATCCGTTCCTAAATGTCTGGTAATTACCTTGCAAATGTGGGGGAATAGGACGTTGTTGATATTGGTTTTGATTATTCTGAGAAGTTGTTGCATTAGGATTAGGATTTGAATTATAATTAGAATTATAGTACGAACTTAAATTTCTTTGATTATCATAATATCTTTGATTGTTACCCGGATATCTTCCCCTATTCCTCTAATTTTTATAGTTATTTCTATTTTGTGCGTATTCTTCTTCTGGGTTTGCATCATAGAATCCTAACTCCATAGCTGCTTGTTTTAATTTCGGAATATTGGTTATGTCTTTTCTTGCTAGTGACATATACATGCGATCGGGAAGTTTTCGATCAATGGTAATATGAACTGTTCTATCCAACATTCTTGTATAATTTATTTTGTCTGATGGATCAGATTCTAATTCTAATTTGTCGAACACATTCCTGTATTGTTTTTCTAATTCTATTATAAACTTACTAAGACTTCCTCTGGATTGTATTTCACCCAGCTTCTTGATGATTGTTTCATACGGCCTGTGATCTTTGAAGGCGACGGCTAAAGCTGTCTTCATTGTTACCCAGTTGTGAGCTCCAGATTGTGCGACGGCTTCTGCTGCTGTATCGATGACCACTCTTCTGATTGCTCCGAAAATAACGTGTGCCTGTCTTGGTTCTTGGGTTGGATAAAGTTGTAGTAAATATTCAACTTCATTGATGAACCCTGAGAGTTTTCCTGGTGTTCCATCGAAGTACTGTAGTTCTTTGATCTGACCCAGTAACTGGTTGAGATGGATTTCTGATAACTGTTGAACTGCCATTTTGTCCTGGATTTGTATTTGGGTTTCTTAGAATGTTTTGTTTCTAACCAAATTGGATTTTTAGATGTATATGTGACTACACGTAGGTTTTATGTCACTGAAACTACACAAGTAGATTCTTTTGCAGAATGTCTTTCCGACCGAATTGGATTTTTAAATGTCTGTGTGACTACACGTAGGTTTTATGTCACTGAAACTACACACGTAGATTCTTTTGCGGATCTTTTATTAAGTGCACTTTATTCAATTCGCTGATCAGGATAACTAGTTGTTTAGTATATCCTTTGTTGATTAGTACCGTATTTTAAAAGGACTTTTATTTTAAGATCCTACCGACTACGCCAATTATAAGTTCGCAACTCCGATTAAATAAAAAAATATAATTTTATTTTATTTAACTGATTGTTACAAGTCTTATTTGTGAAGAACACCGACCTATTACATTGAGGTCTCAAACTGAACTTAACTTGCTGATCTGATTCTGTTGACGATCAAGCCTCGGTCTCGAGCTTTTCGGGATTTGAGTGAGTTGTGAAATTGTTCTGGGAAAACTTTCGGTTTCTTTTGAGTGAAACTTTAATTACTCTTGGATTCAAGTGTCTTGACTCTTGGATACAAGTGCGCTCTTAGATTTTACGACTTTGGAATGTCTTTGGATTGAAATAGGAGCTTATGTGTTTGCGAGCCGAACTTTGTCGATTGTCTTTGAACGTGTGAACATGACAATTGGGGGGAATTGTTTAGTCTACAGTTTTGGGTGATAAGCTGGGACAAACATTTGGGGATTTTCCGTTGGGCTAAGTCCTTTGAGCACAAGGAGGACGATCAGCAATCCCGCAATAAGTCGAAGGACTTGGTAGACCTGAGCAATTTCGTCCTTGTGATCGACCACTTCGATCGTGTTGATGACGTTAGCGGTGCTGTCGTCAACTTTGGACGATTTAGAGCCCATTGTCCTTGTAGTCCCTTTATTTCAGCACTTGGTTGTTGTCAGCTACTGGATCACCACTGAACTCCGAACTTGATGGAGACTGTCGGAGACGCGACGCGGTTGCAATAATCTCCACGAGGGCTTGTTGGTTTTGACTCTCCTGGTACTGATAAACTGGTGGCTTTTATACCAAAGACTGTGCCAAATTTCGCCTAGGAATCTCCGGAATGGAACACAAAAGTGTTCTCACCTAGTGTTATCCATTCCCCTCTTTTCGCCTATTGGCTGGAGTTATATTTGGGTCGTCTTTGTTCTAATGTTAAATAGTTCAGCAAAATCGGCGGTGCTGGGTTGCAGGTGATTGCATGGCCCAATTTGGCAAGTTAAGGCGGTGTCATCTGCCAGAGCCAAATTTTTGTGCAATCTTGCCCGTGTTGATTTTCTAGAGCACTTGTGCAGTGGCTATTCTTGATTTTCTTCCGTGTTAACCTAATGACTTAAGTCGGCCCTAACCGGCGTACGTAACACAATAAATATGGACATAAATAAATAAAATAACACGGATAACAGAATTTTTTTTAAATATAAAAAAACACTAAAAACTATTTTAAAAAATCTGCTTGAAGCTATTGGTGGCTCCCGGTGCCGCCTCTCTGAAGGCGTGCCGTTCCTCCAGACGACGAAAATTTGCAGCATTAATGTAGACGTAAATGTGGCTGCTGCGGCGAGGTTACGATAGTGCCGACGAAAAGGTGTCTGCCGGCTTACAAAAACTATTGGCCTGACAACTTGCAGCTCCAGAAATAAATTTTGGGCCCATTCCGAAAAATAATGGCCTGACGTTTTCCCTTAACTCCTTCGTCGAAAGTCCCCTGGGTCTGGTCGGCTCTAGAAATAATAGCAAATTGTTTCTCCTTGCTATTATCTCTTGTTGCATCATGCCCAGTATCGAGAACTGGAACTGGAACCAACCCTCCCTGTTGGAACAAGGACCTATCGAACGAAAGAAGTAACATCAGGGAATTCTTCAGAATCGCCAAGCAGACGAATGATGATGTCATCAACGAAGAATACAAAACCCTACTTAGAAACTACAAGAAAGAACTACATAGGGCGCAAAGAAGCTCGTGGAGAAACTTCTGCTCCAATATCGAGACGGTCCCAGAAGCGGCTAGACTCCGGAAGTTGTTAGCAAAGCAACCTACCGTACAGACTCAGCTTAAACGCAATGAGGGACAGTGGACTGAGGGCAGCGAAGGGGACCTAACAGCACTAATGCAAGCACACTTCCCAGGATGCACAAAGTCTCCGATACCAATGAGCACCAGGTCCTAGCAACTGGAACTAATCTAATATCCTCTAGAAGAATCCACTGGGCTATATACTTCTTTGCGGGTATAAAAGCACTAGGACTAGACGGAATATTTCCAGCCATGCTTCAGGTGACCAAAGATGAGATCACTCCATAGCTCTCCGGGTCGGAATCGACCCCATAGATATCCACGCGCAACTTACTGCAGGAAAGGCAGCACAACGCCTAGTTACAGCGAGAAACATATCGCTACAAGAATTCGGGCATAGTTCAATTGGTCGTGACATGATCAGTATATCTGACTACATGATACCCAGAACTTACCCGGATGTCAAAACATCAACATTCATGGCACCGGACGACTGGAAAGCGGTCAGGACCATAATGAACCCCTCAACATTTACACCGATGGCTCTAAGATGGAAGGAGGAGTAGGAGCGGGCATATATTGTACAGACCCTGAGATATGGCTGTCATATAAGCTACCGAGCCAATGCAGCATATTCCAGGCAGAAGTCTTTGCCATCAGGAAAGCAGCAGAGGCCACGCAGGGTATAAGCCGCCAATACGAGGCGATCAACATATTCGTAGACAGCCAAGCGGGGATAAAATCCATGCAGTCGTCAGTCGTCTGTTCCAATAATGTACTGGCGAGCAGGGAGGCACTAGATATCCTCAGCACGACAAAGTCAGTGCGGATCTACTGGGTTCCCAGCCACCAGGGCATTGATGGTAACGACGCGGCGGACGATCTTGCAAAGGAAGGCGTCGGGCTGGCGAATGACAGAATGAAGAACGTACCTGTCTCCTTAAGAACGCTTCAAAGCGAGCTAAAAAGACGGGCCGACGTGCAAATCAAAAGAAGGTTGAGGAACTCCACAACCTGCAGGATTTCGAAGATCATACTTGTATGTAAGGAACGCAATAACAAACTCAGCCACTACGTACTGCATCTACCACGGAAAGATTGTAGACTGCTAGTGGGAATCCTCACAGGACACTGCCTGGCTGCGAGGTACGCAGTTAAACTAGGCATCACTACCAATGGCAACTGCAGGAAATGCGATGATTCCGAGGCAATGGAAACCTTGGAGCATCTTATCTGCAAGTGCCCCGCTCTGGTCTTCCTTCCAATCTCTTTTCGTCGTTGGTTTTGATTCGCCGCAAAAAAAAAATGTTTGTTTTCCGCCAAATAATGTTTTTACACACTGGCGGGCGGCTCTCGCAATCTGTATATTTAACACTTTTCACTGGCTACACTTGGATATTTTATTTGTGGAATCGCAGTATCGCACTCTGACTCCTGCTTCTTTCGAATTTGGGCTGCTCGGTTCGAAACAACGGAGGAAGCGTAAGCCCGAAAACTTGCGATTCTAACTCCGTTGTTTCAGCTTTTCCACTCATACCGGGTTAATGAACCTTTTTAAAAAGTGCTGCGCAAAATTTTGAATTCGCCCTGGTTTGGCAGTTCCGTTTCGACCTATTTTCCCACTCCTATCTAGTTCGGACCTACCACCTACTCTACCTCCGCCTATCGATAGATCCGTCGCCACTCGATATTTCAGGCAAAACACCACAATGAAATTATTCGATGTCAAAAAGGAATAATGGCAGTGAAAAAATATTCGAGCTTTGGAAGCCAGATGAAGGAAGAAAGGATACCGATTTGACCAGGCTCAGAGCAAGACCTCTGGATTTTTCAGTGCCCAACGCGGGAGACCCACACGAACATCAAAATTCACAATCAATTCTGCCCCCGGAACCGTCGCCTCGTCCGCTGTTCTAGCGTGATACTCCTAAGCAAGTGATCCCCTTTGTTGAAAGATGTCCGATTTATATTTGTCTTTCTATTCTAGGTCCTACTCGATGGTCGTACTTTCCTCCAGGTTGCAGGGCGATATCCACTGCCGCAGTTTATATTATTGTTTTAGGTCTTTGACGTGAACCACTCCGGCCAGATTTTCATTCATGTCCTTCACCTCATACATGTGATAACCTATTGGCCTCCGAATCCTGCATTTCAAAAACTTTTTTGGGAACTTCGCATCTTTCGAAGTCGGTCAGCATATGATTCCTTCGAAACGCCTCTTGCCTGGTGTGATACATTACCTCTTTCGTCCTACGATCGAAGTATCTCGCACTCGTTTCATGCGCCCCATGTAGGTTTTTGTGTCTCTCATAAGTGCCATCATCTCTCCTGTCTCCAGACCCTCGAGCTCATTGTCCTTCAATGCCTAAAGTTTCCGTGCCAACTGGTAATCTGCTCCGTTTGTAAACATATTTTGCCCAAACAAGGCAAAATACGGCGTCACACTCGTAGCTTGATGGATCGAGCTTCTCAAGGCTACCTCTATCTCTGGGAGATACTGATCGCAATCCCTGTGGTCTCTCCTCTTGGAGGGAAGGCTCATGCCTTCGTTGGCGGTGAGTGGGGTTGCTCTATTATGGTCTGGCTCGAAGACGATGGCACCCATAACTTCCAAGTGTTTTATTTCAGTTCTGGCTTGCTGTTTGACATGGTTCGTTTGAACACAAAAACATCCACCACCTTGAGTTCTGGCCGCTTGTCCTTCTCTCTACCACGTCTCGTAGTTCATTATACTCCTCTGATTCGAACTCTACGGTCTGAAATCCAAGCACCCAGTCGTCCCCTTCTTCCTCAACCGTTTCCACCATCCTGGATAGGGTATCCGCTACAACGTTTTCTGACCCTTTCCTGTGTTGAATGCAGAAGTCGTACGACCATGGCTCCAGCCCACCACTCAAATCTTTCAAGGACATTAACCATTTCAGGCTTGAGTTATCTGTGATCACTGTGAATTGCATGAGCTCGATATGTTTCTTACATTTCCATTCCTTCTCCGAAACACAGCAATTTCGCTGACATGGGCAGCAAAATACTGCTCCTACTCCGGAATCCGACGCATCACACTGGACGAAAAATCGCTTTGAAAAGTCCGGGGGTCTTAGAACAGGTGCCGCTTGCTCCGCTTCCACTGTCATCTTGAATTTCCGTCCATTTTTCAAAGTGTCAGTCTGCGGCGCTACGAGATTAGCAGTGCTTAATTAATCTTCTATACCATACCGCCAAGAAGTTCATCACTTCTTGCGTACTCCTGGGAATGCCAAGGTTTAGAATTGCCTGGGTCTGTATTTAGAACTCCGCCACCTACGATGAAACCCAAATATCTGAGTTCCTTGAGAAGTTTCATGGCAAGAGAACAAATGATTTAGTTGTTCTTAAGGGCATAGAAACCACTTATTTTTCAACTTCTTTTTTATCAACGACTATTTGATCGAAATTTTATTTCATTTAGTGCAAATGTTACGCACAGTGACAAACTGCAAATAAGGGAATTTTGAGCGAATACTCGAATGGGTTTATTGAAGGATATGGAACATTTTTGTTGCAAAAAAATTAATAGCAAACCATGCGTTATAGGATATTATAGCAATCTAAATATCACTCTAACGAATTAGAAATGCTATACGTGTTTAATGCAGTAAAATATTTCAGGCACTATGTGCATGGTCGAAGGTTTACAGTGTTTACCAATTGCAATTCGTTAAAGCTTAGTAAGACTAAAGTAGAGTTAACGCCCAGTGTTCATAGATGGTGAGCAGAGTTCTTCAATCTTTCGATTTTTGTATTGAGTATAAGAAGGGCCGTCAAGTGCCTCATGCTGATTTCTTTTCGCGCTATCATCTTCCCTTGGAAACAAAGCAAGTCGTAAAGGTTGTGAAAACATTTTTTTTTGCAGAAATACCATTTAATTGGCTTTTGGCAGAACAACAAAGGGATACTGATTTAGCGGCTATAGTCCAAAAGTTGCATAATAATGAATTAAGAGAAGATATAGCACAACCCATGAAATTAGAAAGAAAGTACTACATCGAAAAATTCAGAGAAATGGTAGGACTAGATGTTTACCTATTGTTCCTAAACCGTTTCGATGGTCAGCTATTTACCATGTACATAAAACCGTTTTACAACTAAGATGGGAGAAAACACTAAAACAAATATCTGTTTTTGGTTTGATAACATGACAAAATAGGTCCGCAAATTTGTGGAAAAATAAGGTTGATAGACCTTGGCATACTACACATAGATTGCACTGGAAAACTAAGTGGGAAGACAGACCTCATCGAGTTTATAATTGTGCATCGACCTGCAGCTATTTACCAAATTCGTCTTTTTATACCACACAGTGAAACTTGATACTGAAAGCCGCATAAAGGCAGATTCTTGTTTTGGTATCCCCAACCGTACTATCGTGAATCAGGATAGATTTTTTAGTAGTGCAGCCTTTTGTAAGTTTTGTACGACATTAAATGTCGACTTGCATTTAATAGCGACAGAAGCAAGTCGTGCGAATAGTCAGGTTAAACGAACCATAAGTACGCTGAAGAGTATGCTTACGGCGGTTGAAAGTAGCTAACCTATTTGACAAGATTCTTTGTAAGAAATACAGCTTGCTCTGAACGGCACGATTCATGGAATCACAAAGTCTAGTCCGTTAGAGTTGTTGATCGGAAAAGAATGTAGACCGTTTGGTTTAATGTTAATTAACGAGCCTAATATTGATATTAATGAGATAAAAACTCAAGCAAAGAATAAAATGTTAGAATAGATATGACAATAATAAAACAAAGAGTTAAATCAAAGTAAAAACATAAAGCTTAAAGGTCCTTTTCAAATAAAGGTCCTTTTTCAAGTAAAAGAACGTATAAGTATGCGCATGAATTTTTGAGGGCATTCCCAAATAGATAAATAAGTAATGAAGTTAATGATATAGGCGACTCAAATGGAGATGCGTCTGATTCTCTGGTGAGGAATGAAGACATGGATGGCACGGTAGATGCCTCGGAATCCTAAGAGGGGATTGAATGACCGCACCATAGCATATAGCTAGGGCGGGGATAAGTGGAGACCGCACCATAGCAGATGGTTATGGCGGGGGTCAGTGGAGACCGCACCATAGCAGATGTTGCAGAAGGACTTGCTCCAAAGTTGTTTAGTTTATTGGGTGTAGAAGGACTTACACCAATGGTTTTAAGTTACGCAAAAGATAAATCACGATAATTGGTTGTAGATGGACTTACACCAATGTCTATGAGCTTGCAAAAGTTAAAATAAATATATTGATATAGATGGACATTTGCCAATGCTTATAAATGAAATGAAAATTATAATTAAAATGTATAAGTACAGTGATAGTATAAACTTAATGAGAGTATTGTAGCAGCACACACACAGAGACGTGTGATTGGTGAGGAAGGCCGTGTTGTCAAGCAGAATATTATGGAAGGTATTATGTCACCGGTCCCATTACGTTTGCAATGTATTTGTGTGAAAAGTCGAATGTAAAGCATGGTAACAGAGAGGAACAGAGACAGACTGTTGCCAAGTGAGGTCTGTTCGTAAAGCGCTAGACCCATGTAAGAATGAGATGACTAGAGAGGCACAAGAATATGATAGGTGCAGAAAAATAGGAAAGCAGAAAGCAGAAAGTGAAGTCATTTGAGCAAGCACAGTAGAAACGAGCAGAAATCGCTGCTTATTTAGGACTTTAGAACAACGGAAAACTAAATAAAATTTAACATAACGACTTAACTCTGATATATATATATATATAATATCGTATTTTGGTGTTATAAATTCACGAAATGCACAACAATATTATTTAACGATTTAAAAAACCATAAAATAAATAAATTTATAAGAAGTGTATTGGTATGGAGAAATGAGGATATTTGTTCAGGAAATTGTTGTTGCAGCTTTGCTTTTATATGTTTGTTGTCGGATTGTTTATGTTATGTCGTTATTAAACAAGGGTCGTCTTTGTTGGTAATTGGGGACATCCTTCATGCTTTTATGATGTTGTAGATTGGGGTTGTTGTTGAAGGATTAAGGCTACGCCTAGTGATACGGGTAGTTGGTAAATCAGGATTCAGTCCTCATCTGCATCCCTTAAAGGCCTTCATCGCACATTTACCGCGGTAGCAAAAAGGTATCCGACTTTTTAACTTATGCGCCTTGTACGCATTCAATTTGGTCTTGGTGGACTTCGAGTCTTTCGCGCGGCGCCCCGTATTCTTGTTTTTGCTGGTGATACGATTTGAATGGCGAAATTTTTGCCGGACGCGTTGGAGTAGGTCTGGTCTGAGCAGGCTTCCTTGACCCTCCTTTCAGACTCTGCTGAAAACGCTGACTCGGTGGAATGATACAAGTCGTTTTTGCCGCTGAAGTTGCAGACGGTGTCATTAAATCGCGCTTGGCACCTGGTTCCTTCTGTTCCTCTGCGTTTCCGATAAAAGTCCGGTGGCTTTCCGATAAAAGTCCGGAGTTTTGTTCCCTCCTACCTGAAGATGCGCTTCCTCATCCCAACGATGCTTCTCCGTTGTTCTGAGGTGAACGGCTCATTTTAAAAGCCTCGATCTGATACTCATCGCTTCCGTCGTCACACATTGGGTCTTCGGTGATCTCATTTATATGTCTAGGCCGGGTTCGTTTCTCTTGGATCCATTTCTCGACTCGGATTCCCTCTTTCTTAAATGCCGCCTGAAGAGAACGCCCAATAAATGCGACGTCTTCATTTGCTGAGCTATAATTTCAAACTGATTTTATTAGGAGCGGTCACCGCTTTATAAAGGACTATGGGATTCTTAAAACTAGTCTTATCGCTAGACCAACGGAATGGTTTGTTTATTCCTAGCAAGGGAAAATTCTTTAGAGCGATAGGAAAGACACAGTTATCCCGCACTTTTTTTGGAAGATATTCTGTGACCCACGCAGGGGTTCGTATTACATCTCAAGTGTATTTATTTGTCAAATACATAGATTTGTGTTAGGCCCAGGTGACCGTTATAACCGAAGATATGCGCGCATGTGCTAAACATAGCACAGCTGCATCGATTAGCAAAATATAACTATAGATTTATATATAAACGTGTTCATGATTGAACATTCTGCCAAGGGCCAGCAAAATTAGGCATGCAGTTTTACATTTGACACAAAAAATAAAAAAAATGTATTCAACAATTTTACATATCTATAAAAAAACAGTGTTCGTTCTAAACAAACTGCCAAGGGTAAGCGAGATTTGGAATATATATTTAACATTTATATTTTCTTGAAAGTTTCAATTTAAAATTTATTGGAGCGTATTTAATCTATTTTTTACTAAACCTTTGCAAATGCCCAAATTATATGTGTTATTTTTGTTTATGAATTCCATGTGGATATCCTCATTTTTTTTTTTTTTTAAATTTATATTTACTTTACTCCGTAGTCCAATAGGTGAATATGTAGGCTTCGATGACGTTGAAGACGTAAAGTTAAAGTTGAAGACATCTGGTGTTGATTTATCTGCCTCTGGTGTGCAGACGATGGTGATGGATTTGACATCGATCCTGATTGTCGATGGTTTCAACCATTTATTGTTATCATATTTTAAGATATCTTCGTTGGCACTTTAGTCCAACAGTCCAAGTATAGTATATGGACCTAAATGCATTCTTTATTGCATATTTTACTTTAGTTGGCTCTCATGTCCAACAGAAATATTTTTATTGATCGATTTTCATTTTTCGAACGCAATTTTTTACAGTAAAAAGGGATAAACTATTTTATTATTAAATTAATAATATTATTATTAGATTAAGTGTAACCTTCTTGTTATTTTTCGTTTTCGTATGCTTTAATGATTTTTTGCTTAGCAGCAAACGTTTTTATGACGAATAAAAATGGTGTAATTCAAATCGGGGTGCGCTCGTACTCCCTTGATATTGGTATAGGTCAAGAATCTTTATCTTTATCTTCATTATTGTTCCTAGTGCTACATGTATTATTAAATACTTCATTTAATGCACTAGTCACTATACAGTGTTCATTAATTTTCAAAAATTAATATTAAATTATATTATATATTTATAGAAAATAAGAAGAAAACTTTAATAAAATCAATTAAAGAATTTTGTGATTAACAATTCATTGTACAGTATAATGTGTTTGTATTAAATATTTTTAAAGTGTTCCATTAAACTAGTTTTAAATTTGTGTGTGTTATTACTTTTATATTATGTGGTAGATTACTCCAGAGTAGTATAGCGTTGTAGTAGAAATGCTTTTTTGAACTCTCAAGTTTGCATCTAATATTCTTTAGGTTGCTTGTTCGCCTAGACGATGCAAAGATTAATAAATCAAATGGGTATGATGATTGCTTGGTTAATAAAACTTTGGACAAAAGCTTTAGTATTTTAAATTGAATCAAGCTTTTATAATGCATATTAAGGGAATGTTCAACTGTATAATTTAGAAAAAATCGTTTTTTTTTTTCTTTTCAAAGTTTAGATATTTAAAAATATGTCATTAAAAGGATTTCTATTATTTGATAAGTTATAGCCGTTTTAGTGACGTGGCATCGGTTCCGGTCCGATCGCTACAAAAACTTTGAACGCATTTTTCGCGGAACTAATTTTTTCGAGCTGGTAGTAGGGATATCTCGAGTTCTAATAAACTGATTTACTTCAAATTTGGAGCGGATGTTCTCTATACATCGCTTCATCTCGTGAACCCTGCCAAAAACTATAACTTATCATTTAGTATTTTAAAAAAATTCTGAATTGTTAAAAAAAAAATATGAAAAAAATAAAATTCAAACTGCCGCTTGAACAAAAAAAAAATTGCTTTTCCAAGGGTTTTACGATAGCATCAATAATAATTAAGAATCCGTCCGTTTTTCATGTTTCAGATCACCAGGAGGGTTAGAATAATGCAGGCCACGACACTTTTTTTTTTTATTGCGAAAGCAGTGGACTTTCTTAGCTGGCCGATCAGACTTATTCTCCATAACAGGCCCAATATCGATTGTAAGAGAGGCTGCAAATAAAGCAAACGTCTACATTTCTTGAGTTGATATTTTAAACTGATT
This sequence comes from Drosophila rufa, assembly GCA_018153105.1. Lineage (NCBI taxonomy): Eukaryota > Metazoa > Arthropoda > Insecta > Diptera > Drosophilidae > Drosophila > Drosophila rufa. The sequence goes on from JAECXS010000135.1 coordinate 4,697,516, forward strand.
CTTTATTTCAAAGTCCGCGCTTACGTAGCGGTCATGAGATTCTTAAAACTAGTCTTATCGCTAGACCAACGCAGTGGTTGTTTAACCCTAACATGGGAAAAATTCTTGAGTGCGATGGGAAAGACACAGCTATCCCGCACTTATCTTTAAATATATTTTGTGACCCACGCAGGGGCTCAGATTACATATTTGTCAAGATTACATATTTGTCTGTGCTAGGCTGAAGTGGCCGCTGTTTAGAGATACGCGCACATGCGCTCAAGCAGATCACAGCTGCATCGATTTGTTACAGATCTACAGACTACTGTGGGCAAAAAGTAAGGTGAATTGAAGTCAAAGTCGTTCAAAAATCAAGGTTATGATGACAGTTTTTTTCAATTTTCGTGGTGTGGTGCACTATGAATTCCTTCCACCTGGCCAAACTGTTAATAAGGAATATTATTTGAGCGTTATGCGTCGTTTGCGTGAAGCAATTCGTCGAAAAAGACAAGAATTATGGGCCAACAACTCTTGGTTTTTGCTTCACGATAATGCACCGTCGCACACTGCACTCGTTCTTCCAGACCATTTCGCCAAGAATTCGACGCATATCGTTCCGCAACCACCGTTTTCTACTGATTTGGCTCCGTGTGACTTCCAGAACCCAAAACTCAAGAGACCACTCCGGTTAACTCGTTTCGAGTCGATTGAAGAGATAAAAGCGGAATCGACGAGGGCGCTCATGGCTATACCGGAAAGGGACTATTTGGCCTGTTTCGAGGATTTGAAGAAACGTTGGCATAAGTGTATTTTATCGGGACGGGATTACTTTGAAGGGGGTGAAATTGATTCAGTAGAATAAATAAAGAATTTTCACTTTACAAACAAATTCACCTTACTTTTTGCCCACAATAGTATGTCCATATGTATGTATATATGTATGCATATATATATGAAAAGGTGTTCATGTGTGAACATCGATAGTCACATCGAAAGTAGGATGGTATGGATTTTTGCGTCAAGGGCGGCACCCTAACCAACAACGCAACAACGCTGGGACTGCAAGTGAGCGCAGCTCGGATGCCCCTTCTCCCCAGCTTATGGCCTTGCTTACGGTGTGCCTCCAAGAGCACGCGGATCAGATGTCCACATCGCTAAGCGAAAGTCAGAAGAAGCACACCGACCAAATTGCCACACTGGTACGGGAAACGGAAGCGCGCATCCTCAGCAGGTTAAAAAATACGGGAGAGAGGGTTTTATGCCTAGAACGCGAAGTAGTTGATCTACGCGCGCAACGCGAGCAGCTAGATGAGCGGGTCGAACACCTGCACCGGGAGATTGCGGACATGCGAGCAATGAGAGAGAGAGGGGGCAGCGTGGAAAATTCGCTGCACAAATATACATTTCCAACAATAATTTGTTCGACTTGCGTATCCATGGCGTGCCTCATGTGGAAGGAGAAAACCTAAGGGCTCTCTTCAATCAGCTATACTTTAATCTGCAGCTTACATCTCCGCCACGTGTCCGAGACATTTTTCGAGCACGCAAAACACAAAAATCCAATGTTGACACTGTCATCATAGTCAAAATGGACAATGAGCGAGAGAAGATCGCGGTTCTTCGAAAAATGGGGGCTTATCGTAGAGAAGCAAAAGCACAACTAAATTTGAAATTTGTGGGAATTGACTCAGAAGCTCTGATCTATATCAATGAACAGCTGATACGAGATTATTATCTCATATTTAAAGAGGCGATGCGATTAAAAAAGCGGAAGACTCATGCCGCCGTTTTTACTCGACGCGGTGCTGTTCACGTGCGATGTAATGGGAGCGAAAGCATACAATGCATTGAGAGTATGGAGGAGCTTTTGCGCTTAAGCCCTGAGAAGGGAACCACTACGGCCACTCTCTCCTTGCACGCAAGTGATGATAATAATGCAGAAGTTTCTGAGGCCACGTCTGCGGAGCTGGAAAGCTTTCTCTCTTAAATATAATTTATCTCTTTTAATTAAGTTAAATATAGTATTAGATAAATATCCTTTATTTAATAGTTCTTTTTTGTTAGTAAATATAGTTTTTTTGCTGAGTTGCGACGCACCACGTCGCAACAACATTCAACAACAACAACAACACACCAATGAAGGCTATTTTGTGATTTGAAGTTATTATTTTCTTATGAAGTTCCTCTTGTTATAAATGAAGTTATTTTTTTCTGTTATTTCTTAGTTTAAGATTAGTTCATAAGTAGTATTATATAGTTACGTAGCCTAAGAATTAAAATAAAATAGAATAAGAATTAGTTTAGTCCGATTTATTAATAAAAAAGGGCGCGCAATTTGAACATATGCGCCAGCCCTGAAAGAAGGGGCACTCAAGCCATCTGGCAACGCCGACAGACGGCGCCAGTTTTGAACAGGCACACCAGCCCTGGGAAGAGGCGATCAGCTGACTCCGATCACGATCGACCCACGATCTGGCAACCCTCGGGGTACATCGACATTCGATAGTCTATCGAATATCGATGGGTCAGCTCACAGCTGATCGCGGCCTATATAAGGCCGCACTCAGCCAGATGCCAGTCACTTCTCTGCGAGCAGCACAAGCGACGACATCTGGGTAAGTCTGAAAGTAGCTAGAAAATACTAATCCAATAGTAATAGCAGAGACGGTTCTCGTAACCACTCCGCAATCCTAGGTAGCACAGGGTAGCCAGCACGGGGCCCAAAGTCTGACTCTCGCTAGTCGGCTTTGATGAGAACAGGGTAGCAGAGGCGGTTCTCGTAACCACTCCGCGTAACGAGAGGTAGTACAGGGTATTAGGCCGGGGTCCAAGGTCTGACTCTCGCTAGTCGGCTTTGATGAGTCCAGGGTAGCAGAGGAGGTTCCCGTAACCGACTCCGCCAAATAGCTAGCGTAGGGTGATCGAGGATGATACGAGCCATCCCCTCCACATCACATAGCACAGGGTAGCATAGGGCGGTTCACGTAACCGTCACCAACGAGCACAGGGTATCACAGGAAACCAACGCGTGGCTCGCGTAGCCATCATTCCCCGAACATAGGGTCCAGGGTCGAGCATGCTAATCGACCTGGACAGACACAGGGTATCAACGAGACACAGGGTAGCAACCGCCTAAAACACAGAGCAGGGAACAGACGACACGGTGCGAGCGGAGCTAACGATCAGCTCCCCAGACTAAATCCCACCAACCGGGATTCCTACGCGTCGCCGGATCTTATCGGCGGATCACAGAGTATCAACAGGGCGACCCAGGCCGAACCCAGCGGCGCACCCTGGTCTCCCACTGCGATTCTTCACTTCCCATCTTCACTTCCCATCTTCACAGGTTACCATACACACGAACACAGCCACGAAATAAATAAAAGCATACACTGAAACCGAAATTATTGACTCTTTTTCTTGGGACTCGGAGATTGAGAGGGGCCAGGACTTATAAATTTCTGTGACGAACCCCGACCCGGCGAGCTAGCCGCGCCTCCCCAAAAGAGGGTCGTTACAGTGGCGCCCAACGTCCAAAGAAACCTCAAAACTCCAAGAAACAAGACCGAAAGATGTCAGCACCAGAGAAAATAACCAGGGGATGGGTGAGCTGCATACCCAAGGCCCAACTGGAGACATATGTGAGAGAACTCGGAATGGAACCAGAAGCACTAACAGAAGACCTTAGACGACAGCTCTCAGAATTTATTAAAAATGGAGATCACGACGAGGAAATAACAAAACGGCTAAAAGAACTCAGCCAAAAACATGCAAGGGGTGTATCACCCAATCCCGGAGCAGGAGTGAGCAGTGAGCTCCCGAGAGACGAGAAGCAAGGAAAAAAAGCACACTTGCCGGACATAAGCCCATTCACACCAAAAGAAAACAAACAGGAAACAAAGAAGTCCGGAACGACAGAAAGAGCGACGGCCATCACGATCATCCGGGGATGGGGCGAGGAGTTCGATGGAACCGGGGACGCTCTAGGATTCATACAGAGGATAGAGGAAGTCGCCAGCGCATACGGCACGCAGCTCGACCACGTAGCAGCGGCCATGGTATTTATACTTAAGGGAACGGCACTGGACTGGTGGCACACAAATCCGCAACGTATGCAAGACTGGGACACATTTAAAACCCAGTTCAAACAATACTACGTACCGGCGGACTACCAAGAAAGAGCAATGGAACGAGTTATGCTACGCCACCAGTATAGAAACGAACCGGCAAGAGACTACGTTCGGGAACTAAGGAAAATAATGCTCGTGACCACCCTAAACGAGGAACAAAAGCTAGAATGGACATATAGGAACAGCACTTCGGAATTCAAGCGATACGCAAAGCGCAGAGAAATCGAATCCCTAAGAGATTATCTCAGGCTAACGGAAGAATTCGAAGCACTAGAGCCAATACGCCCACAACAACCACAAGAATGGCAACAGAGGAGAACCTCGAGGAACAACGAAAGGGCGGGAGCGTTCAACACGAACAACCTCTGCTTACGCTGTAAAAACCCCGGCCATCGACGTCAGGAATGCAGGAACCCACAGAGACTATACTGCTGGATTTGCGGACAAGATAATATCCGAACAATAGACTGCTGCCGAAGAATGGAGGGAAACGAAAGAGGCACTGGGAATCAGGCGGTACCCTCAGCGCCGCAGAATCAGAACCGTCAGAGACAATGATAAGATTTGATGGCCAGAGGATCGTCGCACAGGTACGGATCGGGGAGAAGTATTTAGAAGGCATAATCGACACAGGTGCTACTAGAAGCTTCATAAACAAAAAGCTAGCAAACCAGCTCGAAGAATATGGGAAGAAAAAACCCGACAGATGAAGTAATACGACTGGCAGACGGAACATCCACACTAACCTCTGAAACAATGGAGCTCTCAATAAGATTAGGAGAACAAGAAGCAAAAACAACACTCCTAATATTAGACAATGTCCTCGGAGGACTATTGCTGGGCATAGACTTTTTGAGACAATGCAATACCACACTACAATGCGCAGGCCTGATAACACGCATCGACACCCGGGAGGAAAAGAGGGATAAGAAACAGCAACAGAGAGTAGGAATAGCCACAACAGAGGAGCCCACAGACGGAGAAATTGCCGCATTCATCGACAGGGAACTAAAACTCATGAACCAAATAACTGGAACTAGCCACATCGCGACACACCGGATCTACATGAAAACTGATCGACCCTTAAAACAGAGGTACTTTCCGAAGAACCCAGCCATGCAGAAAATAATCCACGAGCAAGTAAACGAACTCTTGGAACAAAACCTCATAGAGAAATCTTACTCGGCATATAGTTCACCAGTAGTACTGGTCAGAAAAAAGAACAACCAGTGGAGACTATGTATAGACTACAGACAACTAAATGCACACTCAGAAAGAGACGCATATCCAGTACCTCGAATGGACCACATTCTGAATCAATTAAGAGAAGCCAAGTACATAAGCACGCTAGACTTGAAAAGCGGATATTGGCAAATCCCAATGGACGAACAAAGCAAGCAATACACGGCATTCACCGTACCTGGGAAAGGGTTGTTTCAATGGAAAGTAATGCCATTCGGACTACACACTGCCCCAGCAACTTTCCAAAGAGCACTGGACTCAGTAATAGGCCCAGAAATGGAACCATTCGCATTCGCCTACCTCGACGATATCGTAGTCATCGGGAGGACAAAGCGAGAGCACCTGGAGAAACTACAAGAGGTACTCAAACGGTTAAGGCAAGCGAACCTACGGATAAACCCGGAAAAATGTCATTTCTTCAAAGACAAACTAAAATACCTGGGACACGTGGTAAGCGAACGAGGCATTCACACAGACCCAGACAAAGTAGCGGCCATACGAGACCTCCCGAGTCCCACAACAACAAAACAAGTCCACAGTTTCCTAGGGGTGGCATCTTGGTACCGCAGATTCGTCCCAGGCTTCACGGAAATAGCACAACCACTTTACGAACTAATCAAAAAAGATAACAAATTCAAGTGGAATGTCGAACAGGAGGAAGCGTTCGAAGAACTTAAAAGGGCACTAACAGAGGCACCAGTACTAGCATGCCCAGATTTCACTAAGACATTCGTGCTACAAACGGACGCAAGTGACTGTGGGTTAGGCGCAGTACTAACCCAGGAAGACGAAGACGGAGAACATGTAATCTCGTATGCAAGCCGGAAGCTAAGAAAGGAGGAACGGAACTATTCAGCAACCGAGAAGGAATGCCTCGCGATCCATTGGGGAATCCACAAGATGCGGATGTACCTGGAAGGATACCACTTTGTAGTAATAACAGACCACCTAGCACTGAAATGGCTCAATTCCATTGAGAGCCCCTCCGGACGAGTAGCCAGATGGGCACTTGCACTACAGCCATACTCATTCGAAGTAAGGTATCGGAAGGGGAAACTGAACATAGTAGCAGACACACTATCTAGACAGCCAAACGCAGAAGCCCAAAGCACAGAGGTCGAAAAAGACAAATGGATCCGAACAAAAATGATCACGGTGCGAAAGAACCCGGAGGTACTGCCGGACTACTGCATCGAAGGAGGCAAGCTATATAGACACCTACCATCATGGGCGGCAGATGAAGACACACAACCATGGAAACTTTGCGTAGGAAACGACCAGAGGTCGAGAGTGCTAGAGGAGAACCATAGTAGAGCCACAGCAGGACATCTCGGGATCCGGAAAACGAAACACAGGATAGCTACCCGATACTACTGGCCGGGAATGCACAGAGATATCAAAAAGTTCATCGAAAGCTGCAAAGTATGCCAACAATACAAAGTCACACAACAACAAGCAGCAGGGAAAATGTTGACAAGAATCGCGGAAGCACCATGGGAAACCATCTGCGTAGACTTCGTGGGACCACTACCGCGAAGCAGCCACGGCAATAACATGCTGTTGGTATTCATCGACAAATTTTCGAAATGGATAGAATTAACCGCGATCCGAAAAGCCACAACAGAAGCAGTCCTAAAAGCATTCAGAGAAAAAATCCTGTCCCGAGTCGGAGCTCCAAAGATATTAATCTCGGATAACGGCGTACAATTTACGAGTAGAAAAATAAAAACCCAAATGAAGAAATGGGGAGTAATTCAACAATTCACTGCACCGTACACGCCACAAGAGAACCCTACGGAACGCGCAAACCGCACAATCAAAACAATGATTGCGCAATTCACAGGACACCGACACACACGCTGGGACGATGCGCTACCGGAGCTAACACTGGCATTCAACAGCAGCCGTTCGGAATCCACAGGTTACAGCCCGGCATACTTACTCTATGGAAGAGAACTGAGGCTGGCGGGAAACCTATTCGACGAGGCAACAAAGGGATCGGCAATGAACAGCGAAGTACCAGAACAGAGACTCCAACGCATTCAAGAGACCTGTGATCTGGCGCGACAAAACATGGAGAAAGCGGCACAAGACCAAGCACGGTCATATAACCTCAGGAAGCGCGAATGGAAACCGAAAAAGGGAGATTTAGTCTGGGTACGGCAGCATCCGCTATCAAAAGCATGCGACAAGTTCTCAGCCAAGCTCGCACCGAAATTTGACGGACCGTTTAGAATAGCCGAGTTGATATCCCCAGTCATAGTAGTAGTGAAAAACATAGACTCAGGTAGAAGCCAGAGAGCATACGTTAACGATCTAAAACCACACATAACCGAAGACATACTCACAAACGACAGCGTCATAGAAAACTAAAAGTAAACATTCACTCCACAGAACAAAACAACATGGACAAATTTGAGGAGTCAAAACAGCGATTTAGACAGAAGATGGAGGAGAGCAAACTAAAAAGGAGAACAACCCTCCTACTGGACCCAAGGCCGTTGGCGACAAGAAGGCGAGGTGGCATCGCAGGGCCAATGGCCAAACAGCTCCCGACCCGCGGGACTACCACCACTCCGGAGGGACAGACAACACAACGGGCAGACAAGGAGGCGGGACAGTTCCCACCCACCTTCCGAAAACGCATGGCCCACGACAATAAACAACGCACAGAGGAACAAACCAAAAAACAATACGCGGAGACAAACCAGAGAGAACAGGCGAAGGGACAGGAGCAACCAAAACGAGCGGCACTGATAAACACGATCGACCCGAACATACATGAAGTCGCAGCGGGAGCGGTAAAGCCTACAGCACGCGAGGAGCTCTGGGACGAACAGACGGAACAGACCCCATGGAAAACGCCCCAACTCATCAGCGACTGGGAAGACAGCATAGAGCTACATGCAGAGGAAAACTGGGACAAAGACGACTGCACGCTAGTGGTCCCCGACGAGCCCCAAACTGACCAAGCTGCAGACAAGGCAGCAGCAATCCTGCCCAAGGAGATCCGGGAGGAACTACAGAAGAAGCTGCAGAAAAGGACGCAAGGCTTCAAGATCAACATGAAGCGGACGAGCAACGGGAAGACGTACTTAATAAAAGTCAACCGCAGTGGAGCGTTATCAATTAACGTAAGGGACGACACACTCTAGGAAACGACGGGGGAGTGCGACGCACCACGTCGCAACAACATTCAACAACAACAACAACACACCAATGAAGGCTATTTTGTGATTTGAAGTTATTATTTTCTTATGAAGTTCCTCTTGTTATAAATGAAGTTATTTTTTTCTGTTATTTCTTAGTTTAAGATTAGTTCATAAGTAGTATTATATAGTTACGTAGCCTAAGAATTAAAATAAAATAGAATAAGAATTAGTTTAGTCCGATTTATTAATAAAAAAGGGCGCGCAATTTGAACATATGCGCCAGCCCTGAAAGAAGGGGCACTCAAGCCATCTGGCAACGCCGACAGACGGCGCCAGTTTTGAACAGGCACACCAGCCCTGGGAAGAGGCGATCAGCTGACTCCGATCACGATCGACCCACGATCTGGCAACCCTCGGGGTACATCGACATTCGATAGTCTATCGAATATGGATGGGTCAGCTCACAGCTGATCGCGGCCTATATAAGGCCGCACTCAGCCAGATGCCAGTCACTTCTCTGCGAGCAGCACAAGCGACGACATCTGGGTAAGTCTGAAAGTAGCTAGAAAATACTAATCCAATAGTAATAGCAGAGACGGTTCTCGTAACCACTCCGCAATCCTAGGTAGCACAGGGTAGCCAGCACGGGGCCCAAAGTCTGACTCTCGCTAGTCGGCTTTGATGAGAACAGGGTAGCAGAGGCGGTTCTCGTAACCACTCCGCGTAACGAGAGGTAGTACAGGGTATTAGGCCGGGGTCCAAGGTCTGACTCTCGCTAGTCGGCTTTGATGAGTCCAGGGTAGCAGAGGAGGTTCCCGTAACCGACTCCGCCAAATAGCTAGCGTAGGGTGATCGAGGATGATACGAGCCATCCCCTCCACATCACATAGCACAGGGTAGCATAGGGCGGTTCACGTAACCGTCACCAACGAGCACAGGGTATCACAGGAAACCAACGCGTGGCTCGCGTAGCCATCATTCCCCGAACATAGGGTCCAGGGTCGAGCATGCTAATCGACCTGGACAGACACAGGGTATCAACGAGACACAGGGTAGCAACCGCCTAAAACACAGAGCAGGGAACAGACGACACGGTGCGAGCGGAGCTAACGATCAGCTCCCCAGACTAAATCCCACCAACCGGGATTCCTACGCGTCGCCGGATCTTATCGGCGGATCACAGAGTATCAACAGGGCGACCCAGGCCGAACCCAGCGGCGCACCCTGGTCTCCCACTGCGATTCTTCACTTCCCATCTTCACTTCCCATCTTCACAGGTTACCATACACACGAACACAGCCACGAAATAAATAAAAGCATACACTGAAACCGAAATTATTGACTCTTTTTCTTGGGACTCGGAGATTGAGAGGGGCCAGGACTTATAAATTTCTGTGACGAACCCCGACCCGGCGAGCTAGCCGCGCCTCCCCAAAAGAGGGTCGTTACAGAGTTTTGCGTGCCTATAATCTTATTTTTTAATCCATGCAGGATGATATAGGAGGTTCCACGGCTGTTAAGGTATTAAGCAATTACAAAAAGGGTATACAAATGCCCATAGTTTATTGAAGAAGATTGATGAGTTTAGGTATATGTTTATATGTAGATGTGATATGTCTCTCAGAGACCTGGTTTATGTCCGATATGTCTGATTTGTCTGTAGCTTGTGATGGTTATGTCTTGTATCGCTCGGATCGTGTTAGTCATGCTGGTGGTGTAGACGTTTATGTGAGTAGTAAGCTTAAATGTAAAGTTAAATGTAAACATCCGGATGACAGTTTAATTGAATACATATTCCAAGAAGTGGACAGTAAAATTCAAAATAAGAAAGCTCTTATTGGATGTATTTTCCGTCCAAGCCGCCTTGTAGACTTTACGCCTCTAGTTGGCGTTATAAGCGAGATAACAGTTGCTTACGCGGATATTATAATTGCTGGTGACTTCAACAGTAATATTCTTAGCGAAAGTCGACTTTTGGATAGTTTTGAGGCAATTGGACTGTATGCTGTTAATAAGACGACCCCGACGCATTTTAGTAATTTCTGTGATACTCTTCTTGACAAATTTTTAATAAGTGACCTAACAAAAATGTTATTTATGACCAGGTTATAGTACCAGTATTTTCAAAACATGACCCCATTTTTTTTAACATATGACATACACGTACAACTTGACTATACTGAAGAATCGTTTAATTATAGAGATTACAATAGTATTAATTACAATGAGCTACTGGAGGAATATAATGCTTGTGACTGGTGTCTTATTTATCAAAGTCCTTATGTTGAATGTCAGTTGAATTAAATAATAATAAATAATATAAGTATAAAACAAAAATACAAAATAAATAAAAACAAAATAATATGGAAATAAGTTAACGAAATCAAAATGTTAGTAAAATATTTATAAGTCAATTGTTAGATTAAGAAATATTATTTAAAAACAAACTTGTAATATGTATGCGTGTCCATTTTGACTAGTGCAATAAATATAAGTTTACCCTTGTCGCACTAGGATATTAAGAAATAAATACAAAAAAAGAAATAAATACAAAAGTTGGAGTCCACAGCAATAAGGACACCGCCCCTCGCCTGGAAGGCCGATCAAGCCTGTACGTTGTGTACACAGTTGGAAAAACTTCGGAGCTTAGAATCTTCGGCCTTAACCAGGTTTCTGTGAACACAATCACTTGGGATGCAAACGATTAATTATCAGAATACAATTTAGGATGCTTCGTACTCCTTAACAACAATGTGCTTTGGCCAGAAGTTCTCAGAGCACATTGTCTTAAAAAGTTCGTTAGGCACATTTATTTTGAAAGATGAAATATCCCTAGCACAAGAAAATTGAAATTTTTCCACCTAAATCTTAGATTTTTTGGCTTTAATGCGACCTAGAATATTGGTACTTACATCATCAGATGTTTGATCAGGGGAAAGCCGCGAAACAAATATCTGTTTCGTTGGTGGAATAGCAATAAGGGCTTTGGCAATACATTTGTACTATTAGGAATGATTTTGCTAGCAAATATCTTGTTCTTGCCGGCAGAAACGATTTCGATACTCTAAGTTGCCTCAGCAGTCCGCATATTTTACCAGATATTTTATTTACTTGCTCATTCAATGTTAAAGTCTTATTAACATTATTATCCGCCTTTTCAACATAGTTAATTGCCTGATTGTCTATTATAAGTTTGTCCAAGTTTCCCGTTTGTAACTTTCTTTTATATATTATAAGACACTTCGATTTAGAGGTGTTTATAGCTAAGCCATTGACTTTCGCTCATTCTGAGACATGCAATAGGTCAGCATTACATAAATCAACACAATCTTGAATTTTACTCAGAGGACGACTAACATACATTTGTACGTCATCAGTATACATGTGTACATTACTTACAAATAATGTTTTTGGAAGGTCGTTTGCATAAAGGGAGAATAAAAGCGGCCCTAACACGGATCCCTACGGGACCCCCGGCTACCAAGATACCAAGTCAGACTCATTCCCATTTGCTACTACAGCCTGCTCTCTGCCAGTCAAGTAAGATCTGATTAATTCAACTGCCGTATTTGAAAAATTGCCCAGGTTTTTAAGCTTACTTAAAAGTATTTCGTTGTTAACCGTGTCAAATGCTTTACTGTAGTCAAGGGATGTTAAAAAAGTTTCCTGACTCATATTTTCGGAAGAAATAATGTCAAAAATGTTGGGTTTAGTTTGTCCATGCCAGTTGCATTGGATTTAATATCACAGATTGATTCTAGGACGTCATATTGGCTTGCGCAACCGAATTCAAATAAATTATCACAGTTTACTGGCGATGAGTTCAGGTATGGGTTGTCTGAGACTTCTATAATTAATATCGGCAGTTATCTTTGGCTTGTTTTTCCTATTCCGGTTTCCCTAATATGATTTCATGTCTGACTATAGGATATTGCACTATTTAACTTATGAGAAAAGTTGGAACGTTTAGGATTGCAGATAAGGTTGTTTACTTACGTCTGTGCCTTGAAAATTAATTGTATAATTGTTCCGTTCTGTAACGCTTCCATCGATTAAAAGCCCTATTTTTTTTTTCTAATACTTATTCCGTTCTTATTAAACCAGGGCTTGTCGTTTGATAGGATTATCTTACTTCTAGCAGGTACAAACGAATTATATAGGTATTATTATAGGTATTATATAGGTATTATATGTTCGACTGAAGCTGATGTACCTGTTCGTTAACGGACAACGTTGAATATGTCACAGTTATGTAATTCAATTTGTAATCCACTATAATGAATATGTCTAAAGTCCCTATATGTAGTAATCTCGTAATTTTTGTCAGGTAATACGTCATAGCTTAAGTAAATAAGATCATGCTTTGAAAAATTCGGTACAGATATTTGGTCATACAAGAGAATTTTTTCTGCATTGCTTACAAAAAACACATCCAGTAGTAAAATACTTATTTCGCTATAATGGGTAGGGACTGTCGTGTTAACTAAATATAAGCCAATGGCTTGCATGTCTCCAGAGAGAGAATGTTCCTGTAACATATTACTGTTCAGGTCACCAGTAATTATAACGTCGGCGTAAGATAGCGGGATATTTGATTAATGATATCACACGTGCCAATATTTTTTTGAGGTCTATATACGCAACCAACTAGAGTCTTAACACTATTTGTATTTAAAAGTTCAAGGAATAAATATTCGATCGGACTATCAAAGGGTTGCCTACACAGTACACGACATTTAATTAGTTTATTTACGTATATTGCTACTCCGCCAGCACGGCCTAATCGATCTGAACGGAAAACATTAAAACCGTCACAAGATATGAACAAATCACTAAAATCAGATTCAAACCATATTTCAGATACAGAAACTATGAATTTTACATAAAATATCTAAATTCATCTATTTTATTTACTAAACTTTCCGTGTTTACATGGCAAACTTGCAGGCATGTTCAACGCATGTTACATCTTCTCTCCCGCTCACTCGTACATGCACCAGGCTACGACGAGGGAATACTGCTGAAAGAAGCTTCTGTCTCTTCACCCGCATTGCCTCTTTGAATATTTCTTAGTTCTCCTTTGAAAGTTGTTCGTTAAGGTAGATCGGCGTAGGCCAGCCCAGCATATTAAGGCACAGTTGTTAATTGTGGACTCGCCTGTACTCGCCAGCCGCCCGCTGCAGTGAGATTTTTTCCCGCAAGTGCTCAAAATTTATTAGTATGGTCGGGTCAACCACAGTGTTTGTACGATTTCGCAATTTTTCTATGAATATGCCTTTCAGTTTCGGTCTCCTCTTCAGTGAACGGGACCCCGTGCTGCCGGAGATCACAAGCCACATTTAAATTTTGGTACGCCACCTTCGATTCCAGGCTACCGACATGCTGCATTAGTTGATCTAGGTCAGCAGCATCGTGTTCAAGCTGTTCCACGGGTTCAAGTAGCTGCCGCATATCTTCCGTTATTCCCTTTAGCTTATCATTGAACACGAATACGATTCGCTCTTCAGCCACACTGATCAGCTGAGCGTGTTCTTCAAGCCGCTGATCTATCAGTAAGAGGAGTTGCGTTGAATCCAGACTGATTGGCACTCTCAATCAAAAATTTAAGAAGCTCTCGTTTTTACTTATTTCTTCTTTCACCTGTCTTTTTCTTTTGACATTTTGAATCGTCCGAAATTAAGCCCCAAAAATAAAATTCAAATATGCCCCATTCAAGTGAATTCGCTGAATGGATTCAACTGCCCTCCATTGGAGTGATCAGTTCCTTCTGCGCCCACTTGACCTCTTCCCTGGAAAACACAGTACATTGACTGCTGTTTTCCCAAACGAAGGTTTTGTCCGAACCCCCTCCCCCCTGTCGTCGGAAAACAGGTAGACTCGCTCACATGCAGATGGATGGAGCTTTATTCCAGACAGGCGAAAGGAATTGCCCCTCTGCTCTTCTCTCTCTGGACTCGAACCTCGCGAAAGACCTGGTTCTGTGCCTAGTACAATGGATAGCGTCGGCCAGAGAGTTAAATATTGTCGTCCCACCCGTTAGTCGTGGGTAGCCGTATACTCTTAAACCTCTCGAGAGACCTGGCATAGCCTAGTACAATGAATAGCGTCGGTTGTACGAATACGGTCATTCCCCCACCCCCTCCAGTACATCGACAAACAATAAGGAAGCGCTACCCCAACCGATGATGGCGGTTATATTATGGCGATGACTGCATACTATTAAGACCGGTCGGTGGTGCGCCGCTATTCGTTTGCGACGCCCTGCTCTTCCTGGACTCGAACCTCGCCAGAGACCTGGCGTAGCCTAGTACAATGGATAGCGTCGGCCAGGAAGCGCAGCAAAGTTTGGTTACGTTGAATACAAGTATTTCAAAAATGGTCTGCACTTCTATTGATAAGTTATTATGATATTATTTATTTCTAACGAGAAACCAGGGTTTAGAAAATTTTCAAGGATTTTCCAAAGTCAAATGCCAATTCGAAAACTACAAGTGTAAGCTCGGATGGCCTTTCGCTTCTGATATTACCAGTCTACGTAAAAAAGAAAGTTGGGTGCCATTTCTGCCTCAGTCCTTAAAGGACACAGGGCTGAGGGAGTGGCCGCCCGGATAGCAGACACGATTGGTGCAGCTGAGCTCGCCGGATTTTGGGTGGGTTCTTTGGACGCCACTCTCCTCTCCAAACGTAAACAGAACAATTATTTGCGTGCCTGAAAAATAGAAGAGATCGTTCGTCAGTCTGCCTTTCTGTCCACACCGCCTGCAAGCTCCATGAAAGCTTGGCCAGAAATCCGATCGTCGGATAGTCGCAGGCCATGCAATACGATCCCCTTATGTTTAGGTCGTTCGTCAAAAGTTATGTAATTTCTGGACCCAGTCTTCCGTTCGATGCCCTTTTAATGGCTTTCTATCATTGCATTTTTGTTGGTTCAAGTTCACATTACAAGTTTATATAAAATATTGCGTATTGCAAGTGATATTCTGAATTAGTGTAAATAATATTTAGATTTAACTATGTAAATGTATCTTTGGAAACTTTTTTTTTTGTCATATGGTATGTAGTGTATCATATATGGGTCGATTATATATATATAAATATTTCCGATAATATTGGGAAAAACGTCCCGTTGACTCTCTTTTCGGAGTTGAGGTTTTATTTGTTGGAAAAGTTTAGTAGAATTAAGCATATATTTATATATAGTGACATATCTGCACTGCGACTTCTCAACGTCCACCAGTTCAAAGAACGAAACCGTTCACAAACAAACAGAATCGCCAATTTCGGCTTTGATTAGAAAACGATACAGAAGCTTGAGATCCCGCAATGCAAACAAATAAAGAAAATTGATTAAGTCCGAACGTCAACAATGACGTAATTCCATAAAAAGTTGAAAATCCAATATGTTCGCAAAATCTAATAAGACCGAGATATGTAAACATAAACAAAAAAGTGACGATCACATCATCCAAATGCGATTGCGTCACCTAATGCACTAACTGTAAATTCTAAGACGCAAACCGAGGTTTCATGCTAACCAATTCTGTAACAGACAGTTAGTCTTTTTCCAGCATTCTAATAAAGAATAACCAGTAAAATCAAAAATCTCTTGATTTTTTTATTCGGGCGAAGAACGACTCATGTAAATGGCGCACTCGGTAGGATCTCTTTGAAAAATATCCTTGCGAAAAATAAAGATGTCGGGTGCTTACTGATCAATTAAAAGGATATTTCTAAACGACTAGGATATCCAGATCAGCGCGTGGAATTGCCCACAAGTAAGCAATTTAATCGACTAGCGCGGAAGTGCAACAAAGAGATCCGCAAAAAAACCTAAGTGCAAATTAAAGGCACGAAAAAAATATAATAATAAATTAAATTTCAATCGACTACTGAATAAATCCAATTCGGTCAGTGATTAAGTTGAGTGAAATTTAATTAAACGCAGTAAAATGGCCCAACAACTACCAGCTCAAGTACAACCACCAGCTCAAGGGCAACCACAAATTGGTGTGGCACCCAACCCATTGACGGAGCAAAACTTAAATCAGCTTTTGGCCCAGATCCGGAATATTCCAATGTTTGAAGGAGATCCATCTACCCTAGGAACGTTTGTCAGAAGAGTTAACTACCTTTTGGGTCTGTATCCTACAACCAATGATCGACAGACAAGCGTTATATTTGGAGCAATTGAACTTCAAATCACCGGTGATGCTCAGAGGATTCTGCAAGTTCTACAAGTCAACAACTGGCCAGCTCTTAGAGCAGCCCTAATCGACGAGTACAAAACGCAAACCCCTGTGGAGGAACTATTAAGGCGATTATTCAATACTAATTTTCAAGGAGGACCCAGATCAAGACCCAGCGTTTTGAGTTTCATAATGCAGATTAAATATTTAACGGAAAAACTACAAAGAGAAATGAATGGGTTACAAATTGTTAGGAGAAACAAAAGAGGATTAGCTAATTTTGTAGGAACAGCTTACAGAATCGCCAATTTCGGCTTTGATTAGAAAACGATACAGAAGCTTGAGATCCCGCAATGCAAACAAATAAAGAAAATTGATTAAGTCCGAACGTCAACAATGACGTAATTCCATAAAAAGTTGAAAATCCAATATGTTTGCAAAATCTAATAAGACCGAGATATGTAAACATAAACAAAAAAGTGACGATCACATCATCCAAATGCGATTGCGTCACCTAATGCACTAACTGTAAATTCTAAGACGGAAACCGAGGTTTCATGCTAACCAATTCTGTAACAGACAGTCAGTCATTTTCCAGCATTCTAATAAAGAATAACCAGAAAAATAAAAAATCTCCTGATTTTTTATTCGGGCAAAGAACGACTCACAAGTAAGCAATTTAATCGACTAGCTCGGAAGTGCAACAAAGAGATCCGCAAAAGAACCTAAGTGCAAATTAAAGGCACGAAAAAAATATAATAATAAATTAAATTTCAATCGACTACTGAATAAATCCAATTCGGTCAGTGATTAAGTTGAGTGAAATTTAATTAAACGCAGTAAAATGGCCCAACAACCACCAGCTCAAGTACAAACACCAGCTCAAGGGCAACCACAAATTGGTGTGGCACCCAACCCATTGACGGAGCAAAACTTAAATCAGCTTTTGGCCCAGATCCGGAATATTCCAATGTTTGAAGGAGATCCATCTACCCTAGGAACGTTTGTCAGAAGAGTTAACTACCTTTTGGGTCTGTATCCTACAACCAATGATCGACAGACAAGCGTTATATTTGGAGCAATTGAACTTCAAATCACCGGTGATGCTCAGAGGATTCTGCAAGTTCTACAAGTCAACAACTGACCAGCTCTTAGAGCAGCTCTAATCGACGAGTACAAAACGCAAACCCCTGTGGAGGAACTATTAAGGCGATTATACAATACTAATTTTCAAGGTAACCTAAGAAAATTTTGTAATGAGATCGAGCTTAAACAGTTAGTTATAAGCAACAAATTAGAACTTGAAGGAAATCAAAATGAATTATTATTGTACACAGAAGCAATGTTTAGGACTACAAAAAACCTAATACAACGAAAATTACCTGACAGAATTTTTATGACATTAGCGAGAAGCGATATTTCAACAGTACTTAAACTAAAACAAGCGGCTCAGCAAGAAGGGCTATACGAAGAAAATGAAAATTTAAAACATTATAATATCAATCTTAATAAAATTCAAAAGCAACAACAAACAAATTATACACGTAACCCTTACCCTTACACTAATTTGTACAACACCCATCAATTTAATCCTGGCCCAGCTCTTTCAATTCAACCACACCCCAATCAACCCCAAAGAATGGTTCCACAAAATTATAGGTTCCAATCGAATAACAGAAATAATACTTTTGACCAAAATAGGGGAAGTTACCAAGAGTTTCGAAGAAATTTTATTCAGGGACAGCAAAATAATACAATGAATCAAAGCCAACAGTCATGTGGACGATCGGGCTCTGTACCCAACCAACCCCAAAAGAGAGTCAGAGAAAGTAATAGTGGACAATCAAGAATGCAAGTAGACGAAAATTATCAACAAAATAAAGAGTACAAAGAAGAAGATATTTATGATGAAAATGAAAATTTTCCAATGCAAGCCTCGGACCAATTACATACATAGAAATAACTATAAATAATCAAAAATATCGTTGCCTCGTCGATACCGGTTCATCAATTAACTTAATGAAGAAGAATTTTCTTAACGGGAGCATACATAAAGATCCGACAATTATACGCACTATGACAGGTCATTATGAACTAAATGAATTTGTAAAAATTGCACCTAATAGTTTATTTACTCAAGAACAAATATTTTATATTCACGACTTTTCTTCCAATTATGACATACTACTAGGACGAAAGTTACTAGAGGCAAACCAGGCAAATATTGATTATTTAAATAATCGCACTACTATTAGTGGGCGCATTTTTTTACACAAAAACATTAGTTTGAAAAATCCAACACATATAAATGACTTTGAGGCATTGCTAAAATCAAAAAATTATACTGATGAAATAAATTATGCTGTTCAAAATGAATTAGCAGAGGGAAAAAATTATCGTTTAGAACACTTAAATGAAGAAGAAAAAGTTAAAATATTAAAATTAATTAACCAATATAAATGCATTCAATATCGTGATGGTGAAAATTTGACCTTTACAAATGTTGTTAAGCATGAAATAAAAACTCATCATGAAAATCCAATTTATAAAAAACCCTATGGGTATCCTTTTTCATTTGAAAAAGAAGTTGAGTCTCAAATACAGGATATGTTAAAGCAAGGAATAATTAGGCACAGCCAATCACCTTATTGCAGTCCATTGTGGATAGTACCAAAAAAGCAAGATGCTTCAGGTAAACAAAAATTTAGGCTTGTAGTAGACTATAGGGGCTTAAATGAGATCACTATTAGTGATACATTTCCCATTCCCAATATGGACGAAATACTAGGCAAGCTAGGACGATGTCAATATTTTACCACCATTGATTTGGCTAAAGGTTTCCACCAGATCGAAATGGACCAAAATTCCATTAACAAAACAGCGTTTTCCACAAAGTACGGACACTACGAGTACACACGAATGCCATTTGGATTAAAAAATGCACCTGCAACTTTTCAGAGATGCATGAACAATGTCCTTCGTGAATTAATAAACAAGCATTGCCTTGTATACTTGGACGATATTATTGTTTTTTCTACGTCTCTTGACGAACACCTTAATTCATTAAAAATTGTTTTTGAAAAACTTAAAAACGCTAATCTAAAATTACAACTAGACAAATGTGAATTTTTGAAAAAAGAAACAGAATTTTTGGGACACATAGTTGGACCAAACGGTGTAATGCCAAATCCAGAAAAGGTCAAGGCAATCAATAAATTTCCAATTCCCAAAACTCAAAAAGAAATAAAATCATTTCATGGTCTTTGCGGTTATTACAGAAAATTCATTCCAAACTTCGCAGACATTTCAAAGCCCTTAACTAAATGTTTGAAAGCTGGTTCTAAAGTGACATTCAAAGATGATACATTTATTGCAGCATTCAATAAATTAAAACAACTTATCATAAACGATCCCATGCTGATTTGTCCAGATTTTGAAAAAAAGTTTCAATTAACTACTGATACTAGCAATTTTGCATTAGGAGGAGTTCTTTCTCAGGATAATAAACCAATCAGTTACATTAGTAGGACTCTAAATGCACATGAAGAAAACTATAGTACAATTGAAAAAGAATTATTAGCTATAGTATGGGCGACAAAAACCTTAAGACCCTATTTATTCGGAAGAAGATTTGAGATATTAAGTGACCATAAGCCGTTAGTCTGGCTAAACAATATCAAAGAACCTAATATGAAACTTCAAAGATGGAAGATAAAGTTAGGCGAATATGACTTCGAAATAAAATATTTAAAAGGAAGGCAAAATCACGTAGCCGATGCATTGTCAAGAATCAAAATTAACGAAGTATACTATGGCAGTAACAAAGCAACAGCACATAGCGCTGAAGAAGATAATGAAAATCTAATAACAATTACTGAAAAACCAATCAATCATTTCGCAAGACAGGTAGAAATGATTCGAAGCAATACAGAAGGTGAAGAAAGTGAAAATTATTTTAAGAAAGTCAAGATTAAAATAATGTTTCATGAATTAAACATCGAAAAAGCTAAGCAAATATTAATAAAACACTTTTGTACCAAGTCAAGTGCACTTTACATCGAACACGACTCTGATTTTGAAATCATTCAACAAGCTTTTAAACAGGTCATGAACTCTACTACAAAAATTGTAAGAGCAGTAATTAAATTACAGGACATAAAAACTTACGCTGAATTTAAAGAAATTATTTTTAGCAACCACGAAAAACTATTGCACCCAGTAACTGAAAAAATGGTAAGGCTCTTTAAAGAAACCTATTACGTAGGCTGCTACATATATTTCTGGCCTAATAATGAAAATACGAATATTTATTAAGGAAAATAGTTTTATTGTTTTTCAAAATATTCTCCATCAAGATTTACACACTTTTGCATGCGCTCAAACCAATTTTCGAAGCACTTTTTCCACTCTGATTGACACACCTCAAAAACATGGTTTTTGAATGCTTCAACAGCATCTTCTGGCGACGAAAATCGTTGACCACGCATTTTCTTCTTGATGTGAGGGAATAAAAAGAAGTCATTTGGTGCCAAGTCAGGACTGTACGGCGGATGACCCATCAATTCGACGTTTTGGCCAGTCAAAAAGGCGCTGGTTTGAGCCGATGTGTGAGAGCTCGCATTGTCATGGTGCACAATGATTCGTCTTCCCTTGTTCGTTTTTCGAATTTCACCGAAGACTTCAGGCAAACAAATGGTGGTGTACCAATCAGAATTGACCGTCCTACGTTGCTCAAGAGGAACAGTAGCCACATGACCAGTTTTTGCGAAGAAACAGGCGACCATTTGCTTCGAAGTGCTTCTTCCACGAACAACTTTCGTTGGATTTGGCTCGTCTTGGAAGACCCACACGGTCGATTGCTGTTTTGTTTCGGGCTCATACGCATAGATCCATGATTCGTCACCTGTGACGATCTTATAAACGTCTTTTGAAGCACCGCGATCGTATTTTTTCAGCATTTCTTTACACCAATCCACACGAGCCTTCTTTTGAGCGATTGTCAAATTGTGCGGGATCCAACGAGAACAAACCTTTTTACAGCCAGGTGCTCATGCAATATCGAATGTATGCTGGTGGAAGAAATGCCTAGGGATGCCTCTATCTCACGGTATGTCACATGACGGTCTTGCATTATTAGTTCACGTACGCCATCGATGTTTTCTGGCACAACGGCTGTTTTTGGACGACCTTCGCGGAATTCGTCTTTGAGGGAGCGTCGGCCACGATTGAATTCGTTGTACCAGTTTTTCACAGTGCTATAGGATGGTGCTTCATAGTCATACAAAGATTTAAGTTCATCGCTGCACTCTTGTCGTGATAATCCACGCCGAAAGTTGTGAAAAATGATCGCACGAAAATGTTCACGAGTTAATTCCATTTTTTTGCGAAATTGATTTTTTTAAGTAACTGTAAACAACACAAATGATAGTCGTACGTCAAACCGTTCTGAGTACGTTTATGCTTAAAAATGTCGAACTTTTCAATGGAAATGTCAGATTCCACCTAACAACACTTAGTGTTGCCTAGGCCAGAAATATATATAGCAGCCCACGTATTATCCCGACTACCAGAATATAATTCAGAATTTAATTAATGAGTGTAATGTTTGTAACCAAGCAAAAACCGAACATAGAAAAACATCGCTTTTATTAAAAACAACTCCAGAAACAGAATTTTGTAGGGAAATTTACGTCGCAGATATTTACACGATCAAAAATCAAAATTACCTAACTTGTATTGATTTATACTCAAAATTTGGAAGCGCGATTGAATTAAACGGAAAGGTCTGGATGGAAGTTAAAAAAGGACTTTTACGAATATTTAATTCAATGGGAAAACCCAGAACCTTGAAAACAGATAGGGATAGTGCTTTTATGAGTATAGCGCTAAAAAATTGGTTGGACACAGAAAACGTAAATATTCAGATAACAACAAGTAAAAATGGAGTATCAGATGTAGAAAGGTTACACAAAACAATTAACGAAAAAATACGTGTAATCGAGACCAGCGACAATACGGAAAATAAACTTATGAAAATGGAAGTAATACTGTATACTTACAATCATAAAATAAAACACAATGCAACAGGTAGAACACCAGCTGATATTTTTATTTATGCAGGTACCCCTGCATATAATAACCAAATTATAAAAGAAGCTAAAATAGAACAACTTAATAAAAAACGACAACATTTTGAGGTAAATACCAAATTTAGAAAGGCTCCCATAATTCACGGAAAATTACACAATCCTTATAAAAAGACAGGAAATATAGAACAAATAGATAATTATCATTTTGAGGAAACTAACAGAGGTCGAAAAATAAAACATTACAAAACAAACTTCCAGAGACAAAAGAAAGTTAATAAAAGTAAATATTTGCAGGAGGACCCAGATCAAGACCCAGCGCTTTGACTTTCATCTTTCTGACATCAACGTTACTAACAATGATGCCAATGGGTAACAACCAATTTATAGAAATTAACCCTATAAAATCGTACAATGGCTATTTATTATTTATGACTGACACAATCAATATCCCAGATAGTTTTGAATACCATTGCCTCACAATTAATATTAAAAAAACGGAAGAAACTTACAAAAACTTGCTATCACAAGCGTTTGGCTTTAAGGAAATAATGCAGATTAAATATTTAACGGAAAAACTACAAAGAGTAATGAATGGGTTACAAATTGTTAGGAGAAACAAAAGAGGATTAGCTAATTTTGTAGGAACAGCTTACAAATATCTTTTTGGAATATTAGATAATAATGATAAAGAAGAATTAGAAGAAAAAATCAATCTAATAGCTCAAAACAGTGTACAGGTAAATGAACTAAATAATATAATCGATACAGTTAACAAAGGCATCGATATAATAAACAAGCATCTCGAATACAACGAAAACAAAAAAATTTTTGAATTATTGGTTTTTAATTTAGAACATTTCGCAGAATACATTGAAGACCTGGAAATGGGAATGCAGTTAGCAAGATTAGGAATATTCAATCCAAAGTTATTAAAACACGACTACTTGACAAACATTAACTCTGAGATACTTCTGAACATAAAAACCTCAACTTGGCTTAGGTCAGATTCAAACGAAATTTTAATTATATCCCACATACCCAGAGAAATAAAGAAACTTCCCGTATACGAAATATTACCTTATCCAGATGAAGATAATAAAATATTACAAGATAACACCCAAAACAAATATTACGTATACAGAAACAGTCTGTATAACAAAGAAACAAGAAAACCTGTTACCAACACATGTCTATTAGGTATTGTTAATCAAACAGATACTAGTGGCAGGTACACAAAAACGCTATTAACTACCCAAATTAATTATGTCGAACCAAATATCATAGTTACATGGAATTTGTCAAAAACTATACTAAATCAAAATTGTATTAAAAATGAAATTGTAATTGAAGGAAACAATATGATCAAAATACACAATTGCTCAATTGCAATTAACGCTTTATCCATAAGCAATTATAATTCTGACTACACACAAACCATATACACAAGAAATAATGTCACCAAATTAGATCCAATATCATACATAGAAGCAAAAGAAATATTTTTTGAACACAATAAAGAAAACCAGATTTACAAAATAATTGTAATTGTAACACTGGGTCTCTTAATATTAAGTATATCACTGTACCTACTTTATAAATTTAAAGAAATACCTAAAAGAATACTTATTAAATACAATAACACAAAAGGTGACGACCCAACAATCGAAACACAAGAGTTACAAAACTCACAAGAGTTACAAGAAATACCAAAACTATACCCCAAAATCACATAAATAACCATATGATTTTGTCTAAGTGAAGGGGGAGTGACATATCTGCACTGCGACTTCTCAACGTCCACCAGGTCAAAGAACGAAACCGTTCACAAACAAACAGAATCGCCAATTTCGGCTTTGATTAAAAAACGATACAGAAGCTTAAGATCCCGCAATGCAAACAAATAAAGAAAATTGATTAAGTCCGAACGTCAACAATGACGTAATTCCATAAAAAGTTGAAAATCCAATATGTTCGCAAAATCTAATAAGACCGAGATATGTAAACATAAACAAAAAAGTGACGATCACATCATCCAAATGCGATTGCGTCACCTAATGCACTAACTGTAAATTCTAAGACGCAAACCGAGGTTTCATGCTAACCAATTCTGTAACAGACAGTTAGTCTTTTTCCAGCATTCTAATAAAGAATAACCAGTAAAATAAAAATTTTTTTTTTTTTTTTTGATTTTATTTCAGAAGAACGACTCATGTAAATATATATATACAAGGTGAGTTCCAAAGTAAACAGGACTTTTTTAATCTAGCGCCCTCTAGTGGCGCCATCTATATGTCAACTGGTGCGTTAGAATCTGCTATCGTTTATCGACTTCCAGTAAAAATTTCATGACATTTCATCTATTGGAAGAGAGGTTATTGCGTTTTAAGTGTCAGTATGTTTTTGTCATCGGTGCGAAAATGAGCTTCGAACAAAGAGCCAACATTAAATTTTGTTTTAAAATTGTTAAAACTTTTACCGAAACGTTTCAATTGATGAAACAAGTTTATGGCGATGATTGCCTATCCCGTAGCAGAGTGCACGAGTGGATTCAACGTTTTCAAAGTGGTCGTGCGGACATAAATGACGACGAGCCGGAACCCAAAAAATCGCGCCTGGAGAAGTCAAAAGTGAAGACAATGCTGATTTGTTCTTATGATTCCAAGGGTATTGTCCACAAAGAATTTGTTCCACCCGGCCAAAACGTTAATGCGGTATTCTACCTTGGAGTTTTGAAGCGTTTGGTGCGCCGTATTCGACGTGTTCGGCCCGAATATCGCGAAGATGGAAGTTGGCGTTTGTTGCACGATAATGCGCCGTCTCATCGATCGACGTTTGTGTCCGACTATTTGACCAAAAATCACATTTTAACCATCAACCACTCCCCGTATTCACCTGATATGGCACCGTGCGACTTCTACCTTTTCGGAAAAATGCATTTGCCGATGAAAGGAAAGCGTTATGCTGACGTAGAGGCCATTCAAAAGGCTTGCACCGGCATACTGGCGGCCATACCGGGCAACGAGCTAAAACACTCGTTCGACATGCTTTTGGACCGTGCAAAACGCTGTATTAAAGCAGAAGGAGACTATTTTGAATAAAATAAATTGATTTTGCCGAAAAAACTATTTGTTTTGTCTTTTTTTTTAAAGTCCTGTTTACTTTGGAACTCACGTTGTATAATATTGTGCTATGTTTTGGTGTAGAGAAATGAGCCTGACTCTGACTATCCACTGGTACTGCGATATCAGGGTCTTTTATACCAAAAACGGTGCCCAGTTTCGAATAGGAATCATCAGAACGGAACACAAAAGTGTTCTCAGCTAGTTTCATCGGTTCCCCTCTTCTAACTATTGGCTGGAGTTCGATTTGGGTTGTCTTTGTTCTAACAGTTCAGCAAACTGTTGGGTTGCCGGTGATTGCATGACTTAATTTGGCGAGTTTAGGCGGTGTTATTTGCCAGAGCCAGATGTTGTCTGGCTGCTGTTGTCTTCCGTGTTAATCAAATGTCTCACGTCGGCCCTAACCGGCGCACAGTGGCTCGTTTTCCAAAAACTCATTGCAAAAGTCGGATTTCGTGTTGTTGAATTTAGCAAATCTTTTCATACCATTCAATAAGGAACTGATCAAGCTATTCAAAACAAAAATATTATAACAAAATTTTTTTTTTTTAGTATTTATAATCGCTGGAAAATTTGTCTGTATTTGAAGAAAAGTAATAAACGAGATAAATCCTCAGATTTAAATTAATTTTATTTTTAAGGTCCAGGTAGTTAAGCTTAAAGAAAACCAAACATTTTTCTGTTTTAAGCAATCAATTTTAAATCTAAATTAAAAAGAAACCGAGATTTTTAGCTTATATTTTTTTTTAGATTTTTATTAAAAAGGTCATTTTTTTCCAAATTTTCAATTTTTAGTTGAAAAAAAAAATGCCATATTTCGTTTTCGAAAACGAAACATCGGTGCTCCCGTTTTCATATTCACAAGACTTTTTCGTTTTCAAAAACGGGCAAGTTTCTCTTGTCGAAATGAAAAGTAAATGCCTTTTTCTACATCAAATCGGTTCTTAATTGCAAAAGGAAAAAAATAGTTGACTCGTTGGTCTATGAATGTTCATTTCACACCATCAGTAGATCAATCTAGTTCGTATTTACTTCTTTAATAACTCTTTTCTGGCCCCACCTCGCATTCGGGAAAAAAATATTTGCCGTCGGCAACAGCAACTTTCGGTTTGGTTGGCAGTGCTGCCATACTGTTGGTGGAACAAAAGAATCTGGTCGAAGTGTTTGTTAAATGAAAAGCTGGGCATTAATATTGTTCAAATTATCCTCTTTGAACAATATTAATGCCCAGCTTTTCATTTAACATAATTTAAAAAATAGGCTTTTAATAAATAAACCAGTTTATTTTCGTGTTTAAACGGTATTTTTACCAATAAAAAATGGTATAAAAGTCATATCGGATAGCAGCCCTCATGGACCGATAAATAAACAATTTCTGCCTTTATTTGGCTTTAAAACAAACAATTAAAAAGAGTAAAGGCATTTAAGCATTCCGTTTACTTCTTAAAACATCCATGTCAACTGTTTGAGCAATAAAAACGATCAAATATTTCGATAACAAAACGATGAAAAAAAGTTTGTGAAAACCGGAGCACCTAAAAACGAAAACGTACGTTTTTGGTCTAAAACGTTTGAGCAATAAAAACGATCAAATATTTCGATAACAAAACGATGAAAAAAAGTTTGTGAAAACCGGAGCACCTAAAAACGAAAACGTACGTTTTTGGTCTAAAACGAAAACGAAAAATTAATGTGAAAACCGGAGCACGCCTGATTGATAACACTAGTCGACAAAAAAAATAACAGCGAATAAAACAACATAGCAAAAATAAGTGACAAAACTAAGTTTGTAAAGTTATAACTAAAGAACGAGAGGTCCCCCATTGGATATTCTTGTTTAATATTGAAGTATAAAGGCCAACGCTTTTTTTAAGCCTATGAAAAATGTATTTTTATAGCAATAAACTAAAAGTTTTAGTTTACCGAACTGTACAGGCGTCCTGGAACTGTAAAAGCAATATACCTCATGCTCTTTTCCTCCAGCTCTATCTGCCAGAAATAATTCTTCAGATCTACGCTCGAGATATACTTTGTCGTATCGATCCGACTCAAAATACTATCAATGCTCTGTTGTGGATAAACATAATTTATGCATATCGTATTCAGTTTCCTAACATCTAGACAAAGTCGAATTTTCCCTGGCTTCCTTAAACCCAAAAATCCTTTTAAAAAAGCTAAAAAAAACTTCGATTTTCATTAAGTCATTTTATTCAAAGTTTTTAAAAATATCGTCTGTATCAACAGCCTATACGTCAGAGTACATATTTTTTAGATGTTCCGATCATCCTTAGGAAATTTTCTGGTATATTATAATCGTGACAACACTTGCCATGACGCTGCTAACCTGATCTATAATGGTGACTAAATGTAGCTAACATTTTTAGAGTATGTAATTTCTTTACCTGATGCTTAAGCTTTTATACGTCATTGGCTTGTAACTTTGCCCCGGATCTGCTGCGTTGCTCCATTTGCGGTTCTAACTTTGGCAAAATATGGCTCCCAGGCGATATTCAGCGTTTTCAAGAGCTATCTACAACCTTTTCCGAGCAGGCTAACGGATGCTCCAGAGTCTATTAGTCCCCGTAGCGTTTTCTCAAAGATCTTGACCATAGCATTTGACCGTGGATTCGTTGCCCTTTTTTGTTTTCCTTCGCTATTTATACCATTCGGATGCCTCCTCTGTCAGCAGTCGGTGGAAATCGCTGAGGAGATCTGGCCATGGAATTCCGTAGTGTTCCTGCAGATGCTCAACTCTAAACAGGAATTCCTCCGCGCTCACGGTCCCAATACTCCCTGCGAATTGAAATCCCCATTTATCCAAGGGAACATAGTGTCTTGGACTGTTTTAAGATCGCGAATCTCCCGATCTTACCGATCTTGCTCATCTCCAGGAATTCCCGCTCATGTTTCCTGGCGGGAGGTACTCGCCACGCGTCTGTCCTTCGAACCGAACTCTTGGGTGTTGTGGAGTCCCCTGGAATCTGGCATCGTTGGACCTATAGTGCTCGCCATCTCTCGGAGCGCTTGGATGAGGCGCGTTTTGATTTCCACCTGACGACCATCATCCTCCAGATGATTTCGGGAACATTTCCCGGTTGACAATCAATTCTTCCAAAGAGATTTTGTGGCGTCGGTCTACTAGTTGAATGGCTGAGGTTGCTTTCCACTCTCGTGTTCCCGCTTCGATCCAAGGCAAGGTTTGAGTCTGTTGTTGCTTCCCCGCCTGGATTCTTAACTTCAGTCGATGGATTGTTGCTCTCTGTGTTGCCGTAGATGCCACGGAGGCAGTGTTGCCAACTTTTCCTTAAAAAAAAGCTGTTTTTGACGGGAATAACGATAAAAAAAAGACAAAAAAAAATTGGACAAACTGCCGTTTGGTCATGCCCTCTCGAAGTGATGGCCCGGCAGCAGCCGAATAATGCGCGCATACTTATCTGCATTTATCTATGAACAAACCATGGCCTTTGCCATTAAACAAATAATTCGTCTTAAATAGTTAATGCTTGTCCCCTTGCATTGCCTCGCGTTTCGGTACATATATACGTGCGCCCAATACATACATACTCGTAACTCTAATCACGATCATCGACCGCCGCTGTTTTCGCACAGTGGATATCCAACTATCATAAGAAGTGGTTTTTAATATTTTATAAGCAGAAGGCAGAGTCAATACTTAATCGTGCAAAGAGCATCCGCACGCTGCTCACCAGAGATAAAATTTGTGATATGTCTGATGATTAGATAAAGGTGCGTCTGGAAATGGTTGCCGAATTGAAAGCCTCATTTACCTCGGCGCATGATAAGTTGGAGGAGCTGGATTACGACGAGATTGGTAGCAAAACACGGGACGAATTGGATAAGTTAGAAGTGGACCTGCGATGCGACCTGAGCGGGGAACTTGGAAAGCGACAACAACAGACATCGAATGTGGCGTGTTCGACTATGCGGAATGAATCCATTCTGGAAACCGCCCCACTAAGTTGTTTAAGAAATCGTTTTTACCGGAGTTAAGAGTGTCCGAATTCAGTGGTGGCTACACAGAATTCGCCAGTTTTATGTCGATGTTCTCAACGATAATCGATCAGGAAACCGACCTCCCCAACGTTGTAAAGCTGCTGCATCTAAAATCTTCAGTCATGAGCGCAGCGTTGGACACAATTCGATCGCTTGAGATCACTGATAAGAATTATTCTATTGCTTTAGAGTTATTAAACAGGCGGTATAATAACAAGCGTCTTATATTTCAGGCACATATCACCGAGATTTTGGGCGTCAAGAGCGTCAAGGGCGTCTTCGTGCAATGGGAACCCCAATTCAAATTGGTGAATGCATGATTAAGCACCTTCGGCAACAGAAGGTGGACGCAGTTACCCAGTCTCAATGGGAAGAAGGAAGATCTGCAAATGAAATCCCTACATATGATAAATGTTTGGAATTTTTCGACAAGCGATGTCTCAAGTTGGAGAACATGGAGAACGCCACTGATGCATACGCAGTCGGCTGTCAGGTGGGCAACCATCGTGGTGTTAACATGCACCGAAATACTCTCATCGTCAGTAAAAATTAACACAGCAAAAATTACCCAGTCTCAATGGGAAGAAGGAAGATCTGCAAATGAAATCCCTACATCTGATAAATGTTTGGAATTTTTCGACAAGCGATGTCTCAAGTTGGAGAACATGGAGAACGCCACTGATGCATACGCAGTCGGCTGTCAGGTGGGCAACCATCGTGGTGTTAACATGCACCGAAATACTCTCATCGTCAGTAAAAATTAACACAGCTGCTCTCATTTAGTGAGAAATTGTGACTCGATGTCTTGCCGATCCTGTGGTGCGAGGCACCATACGCTTCTTCATATAAATTTTCAAAATGTTGAAGCACTGGCCCCTTCGTCATCTGCAGTAGGGTATGAGATAGCACAGCCATCAATGTCACAGCCACTCTACCTCTCTTTTGGCCCAAAATGTAAATCCAGGTGTTGTGCTTCTCGAAACTGCAGTCGTCAAAATTAAAAGCCGAAATGGGTCATGGATACCCTGCCGAACATTATTGGATTCCGGTTCTCAAATTCATATCATAACTTATTTTCTTGCTCATCAATTACAATTGCGCCGAATAAAAGCTACTTCCTATGTATATGGTTTGGGTGACGTGCAATTTGCATTTAAGGGCTATTCTGTATGTCTGACTATGAAATCAATCAATTCTGATTTTTCCACTAGCATCACGGCGTTGATTGCGCCAAACATCACGGGAAAGCAGCCAAGTCAGTCACTCCTGCAGGTTCGAAAATTCTGTCAAATATTCGATTAGCCGACCCAGAGTTTCACACACCGCAAAGAGTCGATCTACTAATAGGAGCCAACCTTTTCTTGGAGCTTCTTTGTGTTGGTCAGATTAAGATGGAGTATGGTCTTCCGCTGCTTCAAAAAACTCGCCTTGGATGGGTGGTGGCTGGAGGGGGTTCAGCGCAAACCCAGGCAGTTACTCTAGGTGCCCTTTCATCAGGGAGGACATCCTATGAGATTGATCTGCGCATTGATGAAATAGTGCGCAAATTTTGGGAAATCGAGAGCTTGGGAGATTCCGACTATTGAATCAGTAAGAACGAATTGTGATTGATTGTGTTGATCACTTTAAAGAAAATTATACACGGTTGGCTACTGGCGAATATTCAGTTCGACTTCCAGCTAGGCATAGTTTGGACATGCTAGGCGACTCCTATTCGCAGGCAAGGCGTAGGTTCTTAAATTTGGAACACAAGCTGGAAAGGCGTCCACAGCTCAAACGGCAATATTCTGAGTTTCTTCAAAAGTATCTGGCACTTCAGCATATGTCGAAAACTCTAAAAAATCGTGCAGATACTTTTGGCCCCATCACTGCGTGTTGAAAGCCAAAAGTACCTCGACCAAATTAAGGGTTGTATTCGATGGATCTTCGAGCTCGTCATCAGGATATTCCTTGAATGACTTACTTCTGGCCGGTCCGACCATACAACCAAAGCTTTTCAAATATATTCTTCAGTTTAGGACGTTCCCTATAGCGTTGACTGGCGATATTTGCAAAATGTATCGATGTGTGAGGATGGCTGAATCCGATGGTTATTTTCAATGTATCTGGCGAAATTCTCCAGATGAAGACATACAGATTTACAAGCTCGATATAGTCACATATGGTACCAAGCCAGCCGCCTTTTTAGCGATTCGATCAATGCATCAATTAGCAACAGACGAAAGGAATACATTTCCGCTGGGATCAAGTATAGTGCTCAGAGTGGATGACCTAATTACTAGTGGAAACTCAACTCAGGAAGTTGAAGATTATGAACCAAGTTACAAAGTTGTTAGAGCGAAGACACTTCAAAATAAGAAAATTGTGTTCTAATGATGCCGGAGTCTTGAGTCAAATACCTGATTCAGAAAAGGATACCTTTTTAAAATTTGATGATGGGTGCGACATAACTAAAACTTTGGGACTTGTTTGGGATCCAAGCTCGGACAATCTGTTATTCTCCTTTCGCCCCATGCAGACTATGCTTAAACCTAGTAAACGAGACGTTCTCTTTGCCATTGCTCATCAAGGAAAGCAAGCAGCTTACTTGCTGTGTGCAAAGTCGCGCGTCGCTCCATTAAAAACACTTACAGTGCCCAAGCTCGAACTCTGTGGTGCATTACTGTTGGCTCAATTAATGCAATTATTTTCCTGTCCCCATTATTGTTGGTCTGACTCTGCGGTAGCACTATCTTGGATAAAGGATGAGCCCTGCAAGTTTCAAGTTTTTATATTTAACCGATTTTCTTTGGTTCAAGCTGCAACTGCTGGAATAGAGTGGCATTACGTTCCGACAAAATTGAATATACTGTCAAGGGAGCATTTCCCAACGAGCTTGCAGAGTCTGGAATATTGGCCAATTGGTGGCGGAAGACAGTAACAAGTGTGGTTAGCAAATGCACTATTTGCTTTCGGGCAAGGCCACGGCTAGCGGAGCACATTATGGCGGATCTTCCCAAGGATCGGATTTCTGCGGACCTTTCTTTTACAAAAGCGGCATACGTAGCAAGGCTCCTATTAAATGCTACATATGCGGAGTAGTTGTCATCAGGAGGCGGTACGAGATTTTTGCATAATCGACGACATAGAATGGAAATTCATTCCGCCACGCTCTCCGCTCTTTGGAGGACTCTGGGAAGCAGCGGTCAAGACCGCGAAGTTCCACCTTTATCGAGCTGCTGGGTCTTCACTTTTGCGTTTTGACGATCTTCGTATCTTAATCTGTCATATTGCAGCAATAATTTATTCACTCCCGTTAGTCTCACTTTCAGAAAGCATTAAAGACCTCGAAGTTTTAACTCCGGCACATTTTTTGGGCACTGCTCCATTGGCACTATTCCCTGAGCCTGACGTCACAGGGCTCAATTTCAATCATCTGGATCGCTGGCAGAAGATAAGCTACTTTCAACTAATCTTCTGGTCCCGCTAGCGTGAGGAATGTCTTACGATGATGCAGCAGAGGGCCAAGTGACGCACTTCTGAACCTAGCCTTAATGATGTCATGCTGGTGAAGGATGAGAATTTGCCCCCTTTGAAGTGGCCATTGGCTCGAGTATCGAGTATTGGAGTAGGTGTGTGGAGCAGATGGCGTTGCGCGCGCAGCTGTGTTGAAAATGGATAATGGAACAACGAAGAGAGCCGCTCGAAAGCTGTGTATCCTGCCCGTCCAAGATGAAGTCGCCGTGCCTGATCAAGATGTTGTTGCAAGTCCCAGTCCTGCAACGGGGGGAGGATGTTTGGTCATGCCCTGCGCGGCCGAATTAACATTTTGAAATTAATGAACAATCGCATTTGTTTTACTTGTTTGGGTGACGTGCAATTTGCATTTAAGGGCTATTCTGTATGTCTGACTATGAAATCAATCAATTCTGATTTTTCCACTAGCATCACGGCGTTGATTGCGCCAAACATCACGGGAAAGCAGCCAAGTCAGTCACTCCTGCAGGTTCGAAAATTCTGTCAAATATTCGATTAGCCGACCCAGAGTTTCACACACCGCAAAGAGTCGATCTACTAATAGGAGCCAACCTTTTCTTGGAGCTTCTTTGTGTTGGTCAGATTAAGATGGAGTATGGTCTTCCGCTGCTTCAAAAAACTCGCCTTGGATGGGTGGTGGCTGGAGGGGGTTCAGCGCAAACCCAGGCAGTTACTCTAGGTGCCCTTTCATCAGGGAGGACATCCTATGAGATTGATCTGCGCATTGATGAAATAGTGCGCAAATTTTGGGAAATCGAGAGCTTGGGAGATTCCGACTATTGAATCAGTAAGAACGAATTGTGATTGATTGTGTTGATCACTTTAAAGAAAATTATACACGGTTGGCTACTGGCGAATATTCAGTTCGACTTCCAGCTAGGCATAGTTTGGACATGCTAGGCGACTCCTATTCGCAGGCAAGGCGTAGGTTCTTAAATTTGGAACACAAGCTGGAAAGGCGTCCACAGCTCAAACGGCAATATTCTGAGTTTCTTCAAAAGTATCTGGCACTTCAGCATATGTCGAAAACTCTAAAAAATCGTGCAGATACTTTTGGCCCCATCACTGCGTGTTGAAAGCCAAAAGTACCTCGACCAAATTAAGGGTTGTATTCGATGGATCTTCGAGCTCGTCATCAGGATATTCCTTGAATGACTTACTTCTGGCCGGTCCGACCATACAACCAAAGCTTTTCAAATATATTCTTCAGTTTAGGACGTTCCCTATAGCGTTGACTGGCGATATTTGCAAAATGTATCGATGTGTGAGGATGGCTGAATCCGATGGTTATTTTCAATGTATCTGGCGAAATTCTCCAGATGAAGACATACAGATTTACAAGCTCGATATAGTCACATATGGTACCAAGCCAGCCGCCTTTTTAGCGATTCGATCAATGCATCAATTAGCAACAGACGAAAGGAATACATTTCCGCTGGGATCAAGTATAGTGCTCAGAGTGGATGACCTAATTACTAGTGGAAACTCAACTCAGGAAGTTGAAGATTATGAACCAAGTTACAAAGTTGTTAGAGCGAAGACACTTCAAAATAAGAAAATTGTGTTCTAATGATGCCGGAGTCTTGAGTCAAATACCTGATTCAGAAAAGGATACCTTTTTAAAATTTGATGATGGGTGCGACATAACTAAAACTTTGGGACTTGTTTGGGATCCAAGCTCGGACAATCTGTTATTCTCCTTTCGCCCCATGCAGACTATGCTTAAACCTAGTAAACGAGACGTTCTCTTTGCCATTGCTCATCAAGGAAAGCAAGCAGCTTACTTGCTGTGTGCAAAGTCGCGCGTCGCTCCATTAAAAACACTTACAGTGCCCAAGCTCGAACTCTGTGGTGCATTACTGTTGGCTCAATTAATGCAATTATTTTCCTGTCCCCATTATTGTTGGTCTGACTCTGCGGTAGCACTATCTTGGATAAAGGATGAGCCCTGCAAGTTTCAAGTTTTTATATTTAACCGATTTTCTTTGGTTCAAGCTGCAACTGCTGGAATAGAGTGGCATTACGTTCCGACAAAATTGAATATACTGTCAAGGGAGCATTTCCCAACGAGCTTGCAGAGTCTGGAATATTGGCCAATTGGTGGCGGAAGACAGTAACAAGTGTGGTTAGCAAATGCACTATTTGCTTTCGGGCAAGGCCACGGCTAGCGGAGCACATTATGGCGGATCTTCCCAAGGATCGGATTTCTGCGGACCTTTCTTTTACAAAAGCGGCATACGTAGCAAGGCTCCTATTAAATGCTACATATGCGGAGTAGTTGTCATCAGGAGGCGGTACGAGATTTTTGCATAATCGACGACATAGAATGGAAATTCATTCCGCCACGCTCTCCGCTCTTTGGAGGACTCTGGGAAGCAGCGGTCAAGACCGCGAAGTTCCACCTTTATCGAGCTGCTGGGTCTTCACTTTTGCGTTTTGACGATCTTCGTATCTTAATCTGTCATATTGCAGCAATAATTTATTCACTCCCGTTAGTCTCACTTTCAGAAAGCATTAAAGACCTCGAAGTTTTAACTCCGGCACATTTTTTGGGCACTGCTCCATTGGCACTATTCCCTGAGCCTGACGTCACAGGGCTCAATTTCAATCATCTGGATCGCTGGCAGAAGATAAGCTACTTTCAACTAATCTTCTGGTCCCGCTAGCGTGAGGAATGTCTTACGATGATGCAGCAGAGGGCCAAGTGACGCACTTCTGAACCTAGCCTTAATGATGTCATGCTGGTGAAGGATGAGAATTTGCCCCCTTTGAAGTGGCCATTGGCTCGAGTATCGAGTATTGGAGTAGGTGTGTGGAGCAGATGGCGTTGCGCGCGCAGCTGTGTTGAAAATGGATAATGGAACAACGAAGAGAGCCGCTCGAAAGCTGTGTATCCTGCCCGTCCAAGATGAAGTCGCCGTGC
Organism: Drosophila rufa; assembly: GCA_018153105.1. NCBI lineage: Eukaryota > Metazoa > Arthropoda > Insecta > Diptera > Drosophilidae > Drosophila > Drosophila rufa. The sequence continues at coordinate 4,733,866 of JAECXS010000135.1, forward strand.
CTGATCAAGATGTTGTTGCAAGTCCCAGTCCTGCAACGGGGGGAGGATGTTTGGTCATGCCCTGCGCGGCCGAATTAACATTTTGAAATTAATGAACAATCGCATTTGTTTTACTTAAGTTAGTGAAAATGCTCACTAGCTCAACAAATAAATTAAAAAGCCAGTTGATCAAAGCGTTTATTTCTTCCTTTTATTTAGCCGAGAAGGGGTTATGTTATTGTTATATTATTATTCATAGTAAATATGTATATAATTTCATCGATGCTTGCAGCTCTTCCTCTCTTCATACGATTTTACGTATACGTAATATATGCATACGTATTTTATAAGCTAAGCGTGCAAAGTCAAAAATTAGGTATTTTTCTTTAAAAATATTCATAAAAGTAAGCTACAGTAACGATGTAACGATCGTTTGCAACGCTGTCTTGAGTCCAAGTATCGAAAAAACAGTATCAGTAATAATTGTATCATTCTTTTGAGCATACGTTTTGTTATGTGGGCATACATAAAAAAAAAATCGGAAAAAAACCATTTAACAAAAATAAAAAAGCCAGAATTCCCACTGCCCGCTGTTTCTAAATATTTCTAGCAAATGGCCATTAAAAAAGCCAGATTTGACGGAAAAAAGCCTCCGATTCTGTCTGATATGTTTACTAAACCTAATTAGTACCTAACAAACAAAACACAATATCTTAAGGTTAGATCACAGCTTAATATAAGAGATTTTGGGATTTTATTTTGCAGGTGGATTGCGCAAATCGATTTATTAAGCGCAAATCAATTTATTAGGCTTGGCCTTACATTTCATGACATCAACCCGACATGCTCAAAAAAATGCTTTTCTTATGATTATAATTTGTGACCCCTTATGATAATTTTGGTCATAGGATCACAAAATTGGCCCAGTGTCCTCTCGAGCGATCCCTACTCCCTATCCCCGATCCTAGGATCGTTCTTTTCAAATTGAGCGCCATGGCTGTTATGACCAACACTGGTCCTGCGCGTGCAGGTATTGCTTGGACCATGTCTCGGCTAGCTCTGGCTTGGGTCGCGGATTACATAACCCGGCCCCTGACACGCGTAACAGTCAACAAAACATAGAATCTACACTTAAGAGGACTCTACGCTCGACAACACTATAGACTGCACAGTTCGAACTGACATTTAAACAAACGATCGAAACTTAACGACATTTATCCTAACGAAATACATATATGTATAGGCGCACAGTCAGGTTCTGAGACTACTGGTGAACTGGAGCTCAACTGCTTTCCCTTTCCATCCTTAGTCTGCCTACAGATTTTCTATTATTGCAGCTGACCCTTTTCAAATATCACACACACATATTAACATTAACAACTAGAATCCGTTCCCTCCTTCATGGTTCAAAAATTACCCCATGTTAGTTCCCTTTTTTTCCGTCTTTAATTTATTACTTACTGACATTTATACTCCTAAACTAGCAATCCTCCTTAGATGGCTTCGTTTTATTTACCATGTAACATGTAAGTACTATAAGTTAGAGAAGTTCATCTAAATAACACTTCATTTTTGCAATCGAAATGAATTCATTACTGTTCTGAAATGAAATAAAATTTTTCCTTTTCAAATATAAAAAAAAAAAAAAATATTTTTCTTCATCTTTTAATGCAAGTTATGTGGTGGAAATCCTGGTAACTCCAGAGAGTTCAAAAACTCCATTGGATAATTTACTACATCATCGGGTTTTGTCATGCAATCAACGGACTTGTATATCACCAAATCGCCAGCAATTTTTGATTGAATGGCGAAATTCAGTGCGTGTACATCATTATTCTTTGCGGCAAGAATTGCTCGTTGACTTAACCAAGCATAATTCTGATAATTCTCACTAATGTTTGGGAAAACATTTTCAATAAGAGCTAATTGAGAGTCTACAAATCGGCAAAAGTCGTTGGTAAGAGTAATTAATCCAGATGTCGCATCAACTGGGACTTTTCCATTTCCAACAGCTAACAATTGTTTGGAAAATTGTGCAGCACTTTGATCATTTTGAAGTTGAACTCTCATATTAGTGGTTAGCGATAATGTTTTTACGTTATTCCATAAAGGTGATGCCTTCAGGCAAGCATTCAATTCATCTGCAGGCGTTCCACGGGGAATTACTGGCAACGTCTGCCTGAAATCGCCTGCCAATAATATCATCAAGCCGCCAAAGATGTTGTTATTTCGCCGAAGATCCTTCAGTGTGAAGTTAAGTGCTTCAAGTGATTTCTTATGTGCACTCATCCCAAACAATGAGCTTGCATTGCATCAACAATTTTCCCATTGCACTGGATCGGGAAATATTGCATGTTGGAGTATCAATTGTGTTTAAATTGAGTGGCAACTTAAGCGCAGAATGTGCAGTACGACCGCCATCTAGAAGAGTCGCCGCAATTCCAGATGATGCTAACGCCAAAGCTATGTCACATCTTGATCGAATAGTGGCCAAAATCAATGAAATGACAAATGTTTTCCCTGTTCCTCCAGGTGCGTCCAGGAAGAATAGACCACCAGTATTATTGTCCACCGCTTGCATTAATGTTTCGTATACTTGCTTTTGCTGTTCATTCAGCAACGGCACATTATTTCGAACGAATTCCTGCAATGTATCAACATTGTATTGCAGCTCTCGATTTAATTCTTGGTTGAATGCATCGTGCATCGATCGATTTGGCGCAATCATTCCTACTTCAATCAGTAGCTTGTTTGCAATAGTCAAGCATTGATCCTCAATCAGAATCAATCCTTCATTGTAGATTTCATCGGTTATTTGGATGTCAGGATTATTCGTTTGAATGCGCAAGCGATGCAAGATATCTTCACATATGTCGTCTTTGTATTTGTTCCATAACTGAATTGGTTGTGAAGGAAAATATGTGGTGATGATAATTGCGAACAGCGTTCGTATTTGGTACGCATTTGATGAAACAACTGAATCCGCAAGTGTTAAATCCCAATGAGAATCGTTCTCCAGCAAACCCAATAGTTGACATGCTTCTCTATATGTTTGGCATTGGTGGCCATTCACAGTTTTCAAATGCGCAAATGATTTTGGTCCACGTACATTTACCAACAGCAGTCGCAAATAAAAACATTCATAATTTCTAGGATGAACAGTATACATGCGACCTAGTGCATCAGTGGAAAACACCTGTGGCCAATCTGGAACTGGGGTTCCTTGTTTGCGACGTTGGAATTTCTTTGTTGATTGATTCCAAGTGTAATACTTGGGCATTTCAACGTACATCAGCGTCGCTGCGAATGGATCTGCTTCACACATTGCAAAGAAGCTAGTCAATGTTGTCGATGGTGGTCTCTCAGCTCGTTGTGCCGCATTAGCCTCAGTGAAGTAAACTCTTTGGCCATTTTCCAAATGCACTGCTAAATGTACAACTGTGGGATATCTTTCATGAATTTGAAATGACAATAATCGCCACAGTGCTTCATTAGTACTGACGTATCTGCCCATTTGGAAGTTGCTGATTTCGTCATTCGCATTTTCCGACGCAATACCAAACACAGCCATGTCGCTGCCTTTTGTGACGTACTTGCACAAATATTTGATTGATTTGGCCGAATGACAACTCTCAACGTTTGCATGTGTTTCGAAAATTCGTGATAGCAGCGGGCAATATGGTACAATGAATTCATTTCCGATCTCAATCTCTTGATTTTGAACTTTAACTTTGATAGTTCGACCATTATCTTCTTTTGAACGCCGACGATAAACTGGATATCCATCGTTCCCTGTGACTGTTTCAGCAACTAACGGTCGCGGATATCGTTTTGTGCACTTTCCATCAGCCATGCAAGGCGATAATGGATTTAATGCACCGCACGGTCCATGCACCATCTGTGTCGTCACAATGTCGTGTAGATGGGGATCAGTGACTGGATCAGGAATTTCAGCTGATATGATGTCATCCACTTCATTTGAATGTAATTTGTTCAGCAACCAAATTAGGATATGAGCATGCGGTAGTCCACGCTTCTGCCATTCCACCGAGTACATATAACAACGTGTGTCACCAAAAACTCGATACTTAGTAAGCACATCCATCATAACCTTGAGTTTTTGCTGAAATACTCTGGCGATTATGTCATGGCGATCTTGCGGTTTTTGGCCCGGTTCCAACTCACGTTCAATTTCCGTCCACTTCGGATTGCATGTGAACGTAATAAATAAATCCGGAGTTCCATAATTTTGCACGTACGTCATAGCGTCTTGAGCGTATTCGTGCATGTGGCGTGGGCTTCCGATATAAGATGATGGGAGAATCGTCAGACGTCCAATATTCTGAACATCACCATCTGAATGAATAGCATCACGCAAGTGTATATAGTCCTCAGATCGTAGCTTTGCCTGATTGAATCGGATGAACGCTAAACGTTCGGTCTCGACTTTGACATACATGTCGACAGCGAATTGCTGGAATAGCCGACGGCACTTCAGAATGACATTCTCCTCATGTGTACGAATCATCATACGATACGCATAGTAATTCATTGCGCTTAGATTTTTATTCGTTGATACGCCTGAAAATGCAAAATTAAATGAATTGTTAATGGAAACCAATAATAGCAATAATAGCAATAATTAGTGTGTGAATATTGTACCTGTAATTGGATCGACCATCTTCAACGTGATGTCGTATCCGTCTTGCCCTTGCCAATAAATGATTGGATATTGTAACGCATCGTACAAACGATGTGTCTCGTTTACACGATGCATGATATTGCTTCTTCGCTGAACGACAATGTCTCGCGATTTAGTTGGATCGCCAACAATAATTGCAGCAACATCATTAACGGTGGGTGCATTGAATCTTCGCACATGTTCACCTGTTGGGGTACAATCCGCTCTTATGACAAATTTGTGCGTATCCGATGGCATTCGTTCCAATGCTGTTTTGAACATATTAACCACAGCATTATTAGCGTGAAAAAATGCTTGCAACTGTTCAATAATTCGTCTCTTTAACTGTTGTGTTCCCTGTATATTGCACCGCACATTCAGCTGATCCACCATCGACGAAATGAAATATATTTGCAGAAATTGATGCGGTTCATCTGGTGTTGGCACCATTGAACCATGCAAATGATATATTTGTCCTTGTATCTGTAATTGCAAACAATCATTTGTTGAAGAATACGGTGTAACTTCTGATCGTGTGATGGTGTAGTGTGTGGTGTATATGTAGTTGTTATGTGTTGCAATTCATTGTGTTGGTGTGAGTGATTGGTTATGTGTGTTGTATCTTTTACCTTGCAAGTCGGCATGAAGCCGCCTTCTCGAATGATATTAGCTCCAAAGGAAGTCATGCGAAAGCAGTTATTGTATTCAAGGATGTGTTGAAGAAAATGGCTGGAATCGGGATCACTTCCATCGAACAATGGTTTCAGTGGCTGTGGTGGTGTAAGTAATGGATCCAGTTTGACTTTTCCACTTGCGCAGCACAATCCAGCCGTTTCTCTTTTGAACTTTAACGCATTGCAATATCGGCATATAGTCGTCATTGGTCCAATATCTAAATTTTCATCATCACTGTAGTTCGCAGTGGGATCATATTGGAATGCCAAGCGATTGTATGATGCCAATGATCTTCGTGTCCTTCTTCTTCGTCTTTCTTCGCTTAAGTTCTGTGAATACACTTGTTGCTGGCTTGCATGTCTTGTGCGGCGGCCGATGTTCGCACGTCGTCCTCTAGGCATTTTGGACTATGGACAGAGTGGTGAATTTAACCTCAAATGCACGATCCACATAATTTACACAGTTCAACTTACCACCTTAAAGACAAATGCCTGCTGTTGAAATTGAATGGTCTCCAATTGAAATGTTAGGAAACGAATAACTTATTTTTTTACAATTTCACAGTGAACACAATACCGGTTTGTCACATGAAATTAACTGAGCAGAGAACAATGAGTAGCTGTCAAACACTGTATCACGCATGCTATGTATCAGAGATGGCGCTGTATGTAAAAAAAGATTTTCCCGCTTTTCTGTTGAAATTTTTCCTGAATTTTCTTTGCTATAAACCTCACGGAGCCCGAGACCTTTCCAACGAATGCAAAACCGTGGAAATCGGTTCGTGCGTTCTGGAGTTATAGCGACAGGAAGAAAACCCGACTTATTTTTATTTCTTCCTACTTTATTCTTAGTCAGCTAAATGCCCGATCTTAAAAATTATAAATAAATAAATCACAACAACTTTCTTTGACATTTTAAATTTCCCACCGTTATTTGACGATTCTTGGGCCTACTCGTATGAACGCTCAAGGGGAAAAAAAAAGGGGGGGGGTTTTTTTTTTTTTTTTAAAAAAAAAAAAAAAAAAATTAAAAAAAGCCCCCCCCCAAAGTAATAAATAAATATATTGTTTGTGCTATTCTGAAGAGGTAAACAATGAAAAATTTAGGGTTTATACTGAAATATGGGGTTTATATTTGCGCCTTCAGTATGAACAATTTAGGTTTAGAAAAACTAAGATTCACGTCTGTCTTGTTCCCAGTGCCAAGCTCTTCTCTCCTCTTCTAGTGTTGCCATCGTGAATCGTAGTCCTCTCCCGCTTATTAGCGAATTAGCGAAGACAAATTGCGAATACTGCTTTCGCCGGAAATTTGCGATGACAAATCTGCACATACCGCCCGCGTAGCATGACATTATTAGGATTGAGTCAGCTCTGTAAGTGGTAAAGGCATAACTTGGAAACTGCTCGTTAAAATGTCCCATTTTGAGTTTTGATGGTGACGACGCGTATGAGCTCATCCGAGCAAGGATGTAACGTCCCATATTCCATTGAGCAGGAGGAATCCCGTCGTCCTTTAGAATAAATCTCTCTGATTGAGGAAGTTTTCGCGAAATTTAGCTGATGGGGCTCGACATTCCGGTGGTGCGAGTAAGGCGTCACCTATTAAAAAATTTCCTGGAGTGAGATAGCTCAGATCTTCGGGGTCGGCTGTAAGAGGACACAGTGGTCGGGAGTTCAGGCAGGCTTCGATACGTATGAGTACCGTTGCGTATTCTTCGTTAGTTATGCGGGTTCCTCCCGCGATCCTTGTTAAGTGGTGCTTGACTGCTTTCACGTTCGCCTCCCAAAGTCCTCCAAAGTTCGGGGATCGAGGCTGGTTGAAGTGCCACTCGATTTCCTTGTCGGCTAATTTGGCTGCAGCCTTCGTCTTGTTGTTGCGGTGCCTGGAGTACTCAGTTCGGAGAGCTTTATCTGCGCCCACAAAATTGGTGCCGTAGTCGCTGTATATGTGTCGACACAATCCGCGTCGTCCTGTGAACCGATCCAGTGTCCATAGAAAGTGATCTGACGTAAGTCTAGTCACCACCTCTAGGTAGACAGCTTTGGATGCCATACAGATGAATATTGCGATCTAGCCCTTGTAGGCTCCAGTACCTCGCAACCGTGCAGCTTTAAGTTCAATGTCTCCGGTGTAGTCAATGCCTGTTGCCCAAAAGGGACGACGTGGCGGATTGGTGCGATGGGTTGGTAAATCTTGCCTACCGTTGGACGAACACGGAAACATTGTATGCATCCTGGTAGCTACGCGCCCATTCACAATCCAGAATCGTAAACGGATTTGCGCTTATGTAAGTTGAACTCCTACATGGAGCGTTGCGTGATGGGCATCCTTCATAACCAAATCTGTAAAAGAGTGCAGTGCAGGTAATATTATCGGATGTTTGCGATTCTAAGATAAACGTGCGTGGTTAAAGCGGCCACGGACCTGAAGGGGCTAGGATTTCGTAGTTTGCTTTGACTTGGCGATTCCGCAAGTCGAATTATGCAGACTAGAGCGTCATTATGTTCTTCGAATTTTAAGTAAGTCGATTGCATTTGTGCCAAGAGATCGTTCTGAACCTAAGAAGGTAGGCGGTTATGCGAATGAGACGGATCAAGTATGAATACCGGTTGATAATGCTGTCTTCCCTTACTAGCATGTGGGTGTTGATCTTCTCTGGTTTGGCTTCCAAGATGCGACGTCGACGGCTGGTTGAATTGAATTGTGGGCCACACTACCAAGCTGGGTCGTTCCACCAAAGGGAAGATGTAGAAAGTTATTTTGGACTTCTTCCGCATGTGGCAAGATCGGCATTATTTTCAGTGGTATCGACGTGCCGCAATTGTTGTGGTTTTGAGTGTGAACTGATATTTGCCACCCTGTTCGCCACAAATGTTTTCCAACCTCTTGAGTCGCCGGTTATCCAATGTAAAGTCGTGGTAAAGTCCAATCCAGCGTGGTATTGTGATCATATTGATGTCGGCCAAGGAAGTGAGAAATCGCTACCAGCGTACTGCTAGATGCGTAGGAACTGGATCATCCCATTGCAATCCGGTGATGATCCCATCGCACTTCCTTTAGTATAATATTAGCCGATATAATAATTGACGCTATCAGGTCGAGAGGGTCAAATATCTGTGAAATAGTGGATAATATTAGTCGTTTCGTATTGCTGAGTGGAGGCTTGTGATTCATTTTGTATTTAAAAACATTTAAGCTTGGCAACCAGTACATTCCGAGCGTCTTGACCGGATACTCGTTGTCCCATTTTTTGCTTTTGGGTATCTGTTAAGTTCATCGTCACCAAGTTAATGTAGCACTCGGATCTCTATAAACGGGGTGAATGCTGTACCGAAAGTTAGGGTGGTGAGACAATATTCGTTGATTTGGCCGCCGGCTGCTCTCTAAAGAATTCGTTGGTTCTGGTGATCGTCGGGATGTACGATTATGCACCTGAGGCCAGGTTATTCTGGCCCCACACATAGAATGTCATTGAGAAACCGACCATTAGAAGTCTTGGCGGATGCGTCAAATACGATTTTGTGTTTGGAGGATAGACTTTCTTCTTTTACAACTGCGTGATGTGGAAGAACACAAGAGGATACCGAAAGTTTGGTAGTGCATATTTGGGTGTTGTGTCGCTCGGTAGTTTTAGCTGGTGTTATTTGGTCTAACTCGAAATACTCGTAAATTCCGTGGCTGTAACGGATCCATTCCTCTGGCGATCGTTTAAGGCAGCGCTCCAGGTCTCCTTGAAGAATTCGTCGCACCAGGCCTCTTTGGTAGAAAGCGGATGGCGTTCAGGATCTGCTTCTAGTTCGCAAAATAGTTTTAGCTGCCTTTCTGTACTTAGAGTGGTGTGATAACATCGTAATGCTTGTACTGACAGGACCCATCCAATGGTGTTTCGTGCCATGGGTTCCGTTACAGCCCCGGTTCGCAAACCAGGCAGCAATATTTGAGACAATAAATCTGCTCCGATTATTAGGTCGATCAGTTCCGAAAAATGATGATATGACCGGGTAATAAGGATGTTAAGGAATTAAGGCCATAGGCATCGACTTCTAAACTGGATGAGATGTTAATTGCTGGACGAATGGTTTAGCTAACACGGCTGAGTCTTACCCATTCCATCTCCTGCAATCGTTGTGCGCGGAGAACCTTTTTTGGAGGCGTAGCAATTGGACTCCATGTTCCGATATTAGCGTTGCTTCGGAACCATGATCTAGTATGGCGTTGACCGTGGCTTCTTGTCCGGTTCATTGGTTGATGATATGGACTCGGGCGGTAGCTGGTAAAATGCTCCGTAATGGTGCGTTAGAAGAAACTGCAGTGAGGCAGTTCTGGATGGAGTTGCTGAACTGGGGGTGATGTGCTGCATTGACTGCAGGCACGGTGCCGTAAACTGTTGTTTCCTGTGGGGACTGAGTTTCTTGGGTGTGTGGCGGACACTGTGGGTGGTGCAAGAACAGTCTTTGTGGAAATCCGCGATTGCGCGTTATGACATTGGAGACATCTAGTGGAGTCCGAGGGTGGACGTACCTGCTGCGCGAAATAGGTGTTTCGATTTTCAATAGCGTAGATAGTGACAAGTCGACCGTTAAGGAACTGCTCAAGTTGGAGAACTTGCTGCTACCTAGGTGATGTTCCCAAGCCGCGAGCGTCTTTTTCGGGATTTTGGTGGATACGTAGTGAGCGAGCCAATGCGATGGTTCCTTGGCAGATCCAGTGATGCGCTGCAGGGCTCCCTTGCAGACGTTCACAGCGCTCAGCAGAGACCGTAGATCTTCTGCCTTCTCCTTGTGCAAAGTCGCCCAGTTGTATAAAGCATTCATATGGTGTGCAAACACGATGCGTGGATTGTTATACCGCTTGATGAGCATCGACCATGCAACCTGGTAATTGGCATCGTTCAGCTGGAACTGTTGGATGTCGCTATATCGACCTGCGAGAAGGGAATTCTTTCGAAAGTGAAATCTTTGACTACCGCTAAGTTGCTTGTTTTGATGGATCAGACGTGAGAATGCTTAGTAAAACCGGCCATTCGACGATGTTACCCGAGAATTTGCGTACTGGCATTTGTGGTAAATAAATGCGTACTCCCGCTTCTGATTGCTGCTCTGGCTGGGGTGTTACCTGAGATCCTCTGAATGGATCTGCTTGTAGCTTTCGTCAATAGTGCAATATACCTCCAAATAGCGTACTTTAAACTCCACGGGCGCACCTTTGACTTTCACTGGCTACACTTGGATATTTTATTTGCGGAGCCGCAGTACCGCACTCTGACTCCTTCCTCTTTCAAATTCGGTCTGCTCAGTTCGAAACAACGGAGGAAGTGTAAGCCCGAAAACTTGCGATTGGGACTCCGTTGTTTCAGCTTTTCCACTCATACCGGGTTAACGAACCTTTTCAAAAAGCGCAGCGCAAAATTTTGAATTGGTCCCAGTTGGCAGCCCCACTCCTAACCAGATCGCTACCGAGTTCCGAGTTCGGACATACCACGTGCTCTACCTCCGCCTAGCGAGAGCTCCGTCGCCACTCGATATTTCGGACATAACACGTCATTGATTTTTTGTTAATTTGTTTGATGTGAATGGCAACTTTTTCTATGCGAATGACAACTTTTTTGTGGTGGAACCAAAAATATCGTATACAGACGGATGGAAACAGCTGGGATAGGAACATCACAGAACTTTTTTTTTTATACTTTGTTGTTATTTATTGAATCTTCTTCGAGACTAACAATCTAAAATTAATAGCTTAACTAAAAGTCATATGACTGGCACAGAGTTATATGGCTGGGTTGGTTGAAAGGTCGATTCGTTTTAGGCGAGTTCTGCTGGAAGCCCGAGTCAGGCCTCTTGCCAGATGATTTGGGTGACCAGTAAGTTTTTTATTGTAGGTCGTATTTTGTGGAGTTGTAGAGCAAGACCTTGGAGTTCAAACGCAGTGGCGATCGGACGTTTAAAATACAGTGGAGGCTGCTGGCTTTTAGTTTTAGATGTAGTTTCTTGCATTCGATGTGTCTTCGCCAGGTTAGTCGTCTGTCGAGGTGGACGCTGAGATACATTCGTTGAATTGTTATGTTTATTTTAATACGCCAGTCAGATAGCCATTTCTCAACTACCATGAGGTGACTTGCTAGTTGGGTTGTTGCTCGGGTTGGGCACCTTAGGATCGCAGTGTCGTCAGTGAATGTTGATGTTGTTAGCCGCTCGTTCGTAGGAATTTCCGCTGTATAAAGGACGCACAGGGTAGGCCCAAGTGCACAAGGCCTTGTGGAACTCCAGCTTCGATAGTGTACTCATCAGATGTCGCACCTTACTGCGAAGACTCTGTTGTAAAGATAGCTTATGAGTGTAGGTAGGCAAGTGTGTGTTTTGATTTTATGCATGAGGCCATTTAACCAGAAAAGCTTCAGCTTGATATACATCGAGAAGCTGCGCTGCAGTATTCCCGATGCTCGAAGGCTGTGCGTATCTTTGATGTTATTCGGTTGGTATTATGTGTTTTAGAAGGCATTTCTCGAACAGTTTGGACAGACACGATAATAAACTTATTGGTCTGTAGGATGACGGGACAGTGTGGTCTTCTCCGGGTTTCGGTATCATTATGATGATAAATTTTTTCCATTTCCTTGGGTAGTAGCCGAGGCATAGAATCCCACTAAAGATTTTACAAATGGCCTCAATAGGAGAGTTTGGAAGTTCAATTATCATTTTTGGAGTTATTATGTCGCCTCCCAGAGCCTTTTTCGGTTTCAGTTCCCCAATTACTTTTGCGATCTCATTCGGCTTATACAATGTTGGTAAGGACATTGTATTAGTTTGGGTTTGTGGTAGGACAAATGGACTATCGAAATCGGCTAAAAGACGCTTCGGAGATGTGAAGCAAATGTTTCGGCTCTATCTACGTCGCTGCGGGCCCAGCAACCTGATGATTTTCTTATCGGGGTGACTGTTTCGATTGGAGAACTTAGATTTGGGTGTACTGGTTGGCGAAAGTTTTTCGATGTACCGTAGTTGTGCATTTTCAGCGTCTTTTTTCAGAGCTCGGTTTAGTAAGCAAGTGACTTTCTTAAGACGTTGTTTTGAAGATGGCGATCTGTTGGTTTACCAAGCACGTCGAAGACGCCTCTCTTATCCAGGACAAGCTGTTCAATTTGTTGATTAGTTTGGAAAATGTTGGGTTGTGCGTCTTTCCCTTGTGAGTGAGTACGTCCTGAAGAGCATCAGTAGAGCGGTCGATATTCGCTTCGATGTTGAGCTGCGGGGTTAGTTCAATGTGGGAACTTACATATTTCTTATATTTAAGCCAGTTAGTTCTGTGCGACGTCAGCCTTTGGGGTTGATCTGTAGTTTCTGCGCTTTGAAGAAGAGTTTTTAGCACTGGCCTGATGGTCTGATGAAAGATCCGAAAGCGGTTTGGCACTTATAATGTTGCCTGAAGTATTTTTTGTCACCGCAAAGTCTATTAAGTCTGGCATCTTTCTGGAGTCTGCTGACCAATATGTGGGGCTACCAGTGGAAACATAGTCCAATTTGTTGCTCAAGTTAATGATTGCATTATATAATTGCCTTCCTTTGGGAAGGCCCCCAGTGCGTATGCTTGGCATTATAGTCTCCTGCAGCTATGAATCGATTTCCAAGTGAGTTGTAAAAGTTTATGAAATATCCTTCACAATTTGTAAAGCGAGGCGGACAGTAGACAGCGGTTATGGAAAGGTTGCCGTTACCTGACTGCACTTTAATAAACGTAGCCTGCAAGTAATTAGTTGAATACCTTTAGTGAAAGTGGGGCTTGATGCGTTCTTTTATTAGGACTACGGTTCCGCCGTGTGCTTTTCCATCTGGATGATATGTGCGGTTATTTCAAGTTTATGCCTTGGAACGCCAATGGCGATTCTGGTTGTAAACAAGTGTTTGCATGGTCGCTTTGATGAAGGACATTAATTCCGTCAGACTTTGTTGCATGGTAAACATCATAGCTTCCATTGTGCTTTGTAGCTGTCCTAGAGCTTTCTGAACGTTTTCTAGATTAGACTGGAGGGGGTTTTTCATACCTGTTCGAAGGGCATCGGCGTAGGAGAAGTCCTTCTGGTCATTTAGCGGACCAAATGAGGATCTTGCGTCCTTGTCGAAAAATACTTCCGGCGTCGTTTGTGAGTTAGTGTAAACGTTTCATGTGTTCTGATGGTGCGTTGCTGTCTCTCGTCGCATGCGACTCTTCTTCTCCTTGTAGACCACACAGCCCCTGTAGTTTGCCGTATGATTTCCTCCGCAGTTTCCACATTTCTTCTTGAGAGGGTTAACCTTGTTAGGAGGGCATCACAGAGTCATGGTGGAATATTTTGAGAAAATTTGGAACGAAAATATATACATAGAATTTGGCAACTTCCACGCAGTCATCATAGAAGGTGAACGGTAGATGGGGAATGGAGCCTTGTGTGAATTGACTATTAGGGTTAGCTCTGAAAGCATAAGTGGAGGGATCGAGGAGCCATTTGAGAAGGGTGCATGCAACTTGTTCCTGCACACTCAACCTCCCCCAATTTAATAGGTTACACCGCCACGTGAAAGGGTGCGCGTGCGAGGGATCGATCCCGCACGATCATGTTCCAACGGAGTGCAAAAAGGTCGCGCACAAGCGATCCCACACTCACCCGTCCCGCACTTGAAAAGGCCGCCGGCTGCTCTCTAAAGAATTCGTTGGTTCTGGTGATCGTCGGGATGTACGATTATGCACCTGAGGCCAGGTTATTCTGGCCCCACACATAGAATGTCATTGAGAAACCGACCATTAGAAGTCTTGGCGGATGCGTCAAATACGATTTTGTGTTTGGAGGATAGACTTTCTTCTTTTACAACTGCGTAATGTGGAAGAACACAAGAGGATACCGAAATTTTGGTAGTGCATATTTGGGTGTTGTGTCGCTCGGTAGTTTTAGCTGGTGTTATTTGGTCTAACTCGAAATACTCGTAAATTCCGTGGCTGTAACGGATCCATTCCTCTGGCGATCGTTTAAGTCAGCGCTCCAGGTCTCCTTGAAGAATTCGTCGCACCAGGCCTCTTTGGTAGAAAGCGGATGGCGTTCAGGATCTGCTTCTAGTTTGCAAAATTGTTTTAGCAGCCTTTCTGTACCTAGAGTGATGTGATAACATCGTAATGGCTGATATGGTTTGGGTGATCCTGCTTGTACTGACAGGACCCATCCAATGGTGTTTCGTGCCATGGGTTCCGTTACAGCCCCGGTTCGCAAACCAGGCAGCAATATTTGAGACAATAAATCTGCTCCGATTATTAGGTCGATCAGTTCCGAAAAATGATGATATGACCGGGTAATAAGGATGTTAAGGAATTAAGGCCATAGGCATCGACTTCTAAACTGGATGAGATGTTAATTGCTGGACGAATGGTTTAGCTAACACGGTTGAGTCTTACCCATTCCATCTCCTGCAATCGTTGTGCGCGGAGAACCTTTTTTGAGGCGTAGCAATTGGACTCCATGTTCCGATATTAGCGTTGCTTCGGAACCATGATCTAGTATGGCGTTGACCGTGGCTTCTTGTCCGGTTCATTGGTTGATGATATGGACTCGGGCGGTCGCTGGTAAAATGCTCCGTAATGGTGCGTTAGAAGAAACTGCAGTGAGGCAGATCTGGCTGGAGTTGCTGAACTGGGGGTGATGTGCTGCATTGACTGCAGGCACGGTGCCGTAAACTGTTGTTTCCTGTGGGGACTGAGTTTCTTGGGTGTGTGGCGGACACTGTGGGTGGTGCAAGAACAGTCTTTGTGGAAATCCGCGATTGCGCGTTATGACATTGGAGACATCTAGTGAAGTCCGAGGGTGGACGTACCTGCTGCGCGAAATAGGTGTTTCGATTTTCAATAGCGTAGATAGTGACAAGTCGACCGTTAAGGAACTGCTCAAGTTGGAGAACTTGCTGCTACCTAGGTGATGTTCCCAAGCCGCGAGCGTCTTTTTCGGGATTTTGGTGGATACGTAGTGAGCGAGCCAATGCGATGGTTCCTTGGCAGATCCAGTGATGCGCTGCAGGGCTCCCTTGCAGACGTTCACAGCGCTCAGCAGAGACCGTAGATCTTCTGCCTTCTCCTTGTGCAAAGTCGCCCAGTTGTATAAAGCATTCATATTATGTGCAAACACGATGCGTGGATTGTTATACCGCTTGATGAGCATCGACCATGCAACCTGGTAATTGGCATCGTTCAGCTGGATCTGTTGGATGTCGCTATCTCGACCTGCGAGAAGGGAATTCTTTCGAAAGTGAAATATTTGACTACCGCTAAGTTGCTTGTTTTGATGGATCAGACGTGAGAATGCTTAGTAAAACCGGCCATTCGACGATGTTACCCGAGAATTTGCGTACTGGCATTTGTGGTAAATAAATGCGTACTCCCGCTTCTGATTGCTGCTCTGGCTGGGGTGTTACCTGAGATCCTCTGAATGGATCTGCTTGTAGCTTTCGTCAATAGTGCAATATACCTCCAAATAGCGTACTTTAAACTCCACGGGCGCACCTTTGAGATAGTAAGACGTCTTCTCGTATACCACGATGCAAACCACCAGAGTGTGTTTCCAAAAAAATAATTTTTAAATCGTTCACTTTCTGGAGTCGCTTTTGGAAATAAACTGCTGTTTTCCGGGACGTGGAAACCTTCCGAAAACATTGTAAAATTGACTTAAGAGCCTCGTGTCGATCAGCTTGCAGTTTAGCTAAGGCCTCCAGATTAAAATTTTAACGGTCACTGCGAGCTTGCAGTAAGTCTTGTTGTTGTTGTCGATTTGCGAGTTTCTTTTCCTGTTGGTTTGTAGAGCTCGGGCAGCGATTAGAACTTGCACTTAGGGGTGATATATTTTTTTTCGGCTTTCACCATGTATGTTGGATAGGAGCAAGTAAAGACTCCGTTAGTTAACTCATATACGTAATATGATGGCGTGTAGTTCGATATTTAAAGGCGAGATTCAGACTTTCAGATCCCCCCATAATGTTTGTGCTTGAAGAGGTAAACAATGAAATTGTGAGTTTACCGAGCGCGAAATCTGCGCATAAAACCAGCATCCAAATACATATGATCCCTCTTGCACGGTTATGCAGAGCTTTGTGGTGAATATTTGCTGTTTAGCGTTTTATTTCCTGTAATTTTAACTTATTAACAAACAATTCGTAAGTTCTTTTTCTCTCGCGCCTTGGTCAAACTGAATTATCGATATTACAAACTATCGAACTTAGGGAAAAGTGTGGCCAGGTGCTGCCCTTGCGATACATTCGCCTATCGATGGGCACTTTTGGCCCGCCAACAATTCAAATTAAATTGATAATTCTTAAATCTCTACTACAATGAAATATTGGGGTTTTTACTGAAATATGGTGTTTATATTTGCGCCTTAAATATGAACAATTTCAGTTTAGATTAACTATGTTTCCGGTCTGTCTTCTTCCGAGTGCCAAGCTTTTCTCTCCTCTTCTAGTGTTGCCAACGCGAATCGTAGTTTTCTCCCCGCAACGCCTCTCTGAAGGCGTACCGTTCCTTCAAACGACGAAAATTTGCAGCATTAATTGTGGACGTAAATGTTGCTACGGCGGCGAGGTTACGACAGTGCCGACGAAAAGGTGTCTGCCGGCTTACAAAAATTATTGGTCTGACAACTTGCAGCTCCAGAAATAAAAATCAGACAGCACCCGAAAATATTTTTCCTCAACCAACAAAAAAGAAAATAAAATCGGCAGCCACAAGAAAATGTTGGGCAAAATAATGGCCTGACGTTTTCCCTTAACTTCTTCGTCGAAAGTCCCCTGGGTCTGGTCGGCTCTAGAAATAATTTCAAATTTGTTCTACGTGCTATGATCTCTTGCACCTGACCACTCATCTGAATATTTCACCAATCCGGCTTCCCAGGTCTTCCTTCCAATCTGGGATCCGGTCTCACTTCTCGTCGTTAGTTTTATTTCGAAGTAACAAAATGTATATATTATTTTCCGCCAAATAATTTTTTTACACACTGGCGGGTTCACAATCTGTATATTTAATACTTTTCACTGGCTACACTTGGATATTTTATTTGCGGAGCCGCAGTACCGCACTCTGACTCCTTCCTCTTTCAAATTCGGTCTGCTCAGTTCGAAACAACGGAGGAAGCGTAAGCCCGAAAACTTGCGATTGGGACTCCGTTGTTTCAGCTTTTCCACTCATACCGGGTTAACGAAGCTTTTCAAAAAGTGCTGCGCAAAATTTTGAATTGGTCCCAGTTGGCAGCCCCACTCCTAACCAGATCGCTACCGAGTTCCGAGTTCGGACATACCACGTACTCTACCTCCGCCTAGCGAGAGCTCCGTCGCCACTCGATATTTCGGACATAACACGTCATTGATTTTTTGTTAATTTGTTTGATGTGAATGGCAACTTTTTCTATGCGAATGACAACTTTTTTGTGGTGGAACCAAAAATATCGTATACAGACGGATGGAAACAGCTGGGATAGGAACATCACAGAACTTTTTTTTTTATACTTTGTTGTTATTTATTGAATCTTCTTCGAGACTAACAATCTAAAATTAATAGCTTAACTAAAAGTCATATGACTGGCACAGAGTTATATGGCTGGGTTGGTTGAAAGGTCGATTCGTTTTAGGCGAGTTCTGCTGGAAACCCGAGTCAGGCCTCTTGCCAGATGATTTGGGTGACCAGTAAGTTTTTTATTGTAGGTCGTATTTTGCTTGTCTATTTCATCTTTTACTGCAAGAATGCAGAGATCCCTATGAATAATTTGGTTGCGAATATACCATGGTGCCCCAGTGATAGTTCTCAGGATTTTTGATTGCGCGCGTTCCACCACAACTGGGAGCCATATGTCCAGATAGGCTTGAGAGTGGAGTTGTAGAGCAAGACCTTGTAGTTCAAACGCAGTGGCGATCGGACGTTTAAAATACAGTGGAGGCTGCTGGCTTTTAGTTTTAGATGTAGTTTCTTGCATTCGATGTGTCTTCGCCAGGTTAGTCGTCTGTCGAGGTGGACGCTGAGATACATTCGTTGAATTGTTATGTTTATTTTAATACGCCAGTCAGATAACCATTTCTCAACTACCATGAGGTGACTTGCTAGTTGGGTTGTTGCTCGGGTTGGGCACCTTAGGATCGCAGTGTCGTCAGTGAATGTTGATGTTGTTAGCCGCTCGTTCGTAGGAATTTCCGCTGTATAAAGGACGGACAGGGTAGGCCCAAGTGCACAAGGCCTTGTGGAACTCCAGCTTCGATAGTGTAGTCATCAGATGTTGTTGCGTCGCACCTTACTGCGAAGACTCTGTTGTAAAGATAGCTTATGAGTGTAGGTAGGCAAGTGTGTTTTGATTTTATGCATGAAGCCATTTAACCAGAAAAGCTTCGGCTTGAGATACATCGAGAAGCTGCGCTGCAGTATTCCCGATGCTCGAAGGCTGTGCGTATCTTTGATGTTATTCGGTTGGTTTTATGTGTTTTAGAAGGCATTTCTCGAACAGTTTGGACAGACACGACAATAAACTTATTGGTCTGTAGGATGACGGGACAGTGTGGTCTTCTCCGGGTTTCGGTATCATTATGATGATAAATTTTTTCCATTTCCTTGGGTAGTAGCCGAGGCATATAATCCCACTAAAGATTTTACAAATGGCCTCAATAGGAGAGTTTGAAGGTTCAATTATCATTTTTGGAGTTATTAAGTCGCCTCCCGGAGCCTTTTTCGGTTTCAGTTCCCCAATTACTTTTGCGATCTCATTCGGCTTATACAATGTTGGTAAGGACATTGTATTAGTTTGGGTTTGTGGTAGGACAAATGGACTATCGAAATCGGCTAAAAGACGCTTCGGAGATGTAAAGCAAATGTTTCGGCTCTATCTTCGTCGCTGCGGGCCCAGCAACCTGATGATTTTCTTATCGGGGTGACTGTTTCGATTGGAGAACTTAGATTTGGGTGTACTGGTTGGCGAAAGTTTTTCGATGTACCGTAGTTGTGCATTTTCAGCGTCTTTTTTCAGAGCTCGGTTTAGTAAGCAAGTGACTTTCTTAAGACGTTGTTTTGAAGATGGCGATCTGTTGGTTTACCAAGCACGTCGAAGACGCCTCTCTTATCCAGGACAAGCTGTTCAATTTGTTGATTAGTTTGGAAAATGTTGGGTTGTGCGTCTTTCCCTTGTGAGTGAGTACGTCCTGAAGAGCATCAGTAGAGCGGTCGATATTCGGTTCGATGTTGAGCTGCGGGGTTAGTTGAATGTGGGAACTTACATATCTATCTATATCTATATATATAAAAATGGAGCCCAAAAAATGTGTCGTAAAAAACTACTGGAGAACGGCTGGGCCGATTTGGTTCAAATTTTTTTTCAGTTGTAGGTAACTAACAGGAGAAGGTCAGAACGTAATAAAATTTTTAGAAAATCCTCCAGGGTAATGGTGAAAAACAAATAATTAAAATATCAAATTATATAAAAGAGTAGTGTATCGAAATATATGTCAAAGTAAAAACAAATCGTTTCAATATTATTCGGTTTCTTATTCGTTTTCATCAGACGTCCGGATTTGTTTAATTTCTTCCTGTGATTTGTAGGAATAATGCCTGCTATAAGACGGCCAAACATTGGACGACGTACACGTCGAGCAACATGTAGTCGGAATGTCCATGAAAGTCAAACGCAAGACGAACGTGCAGAAAGAAATGAATCGAGACCAACCCGTTTAGCACAGATTCGCTCTACACAAAGAGTACCAAGAACAGACTTGAATCGCGCTGCATTTGCATACAATTTCTCAACGTCCTACAAAGACCATAGCTGCGTTGTTATCGGTTCATTGTCTGTGGTATGTCAGCACTGCAATGCACTGAAGTTTCGATTGGAAGCTCCCGGCTTATGCTGCGCAGGTGGCAAGGTAAAATTGCCGGTTTTGACTCATCCACCAGAGCCATTGTATTCGCTTCTATATGGAAATACAAGCAAATCAAACCATTTCCTGTTGCACGCACAAAAATATAACGGATGTTTTCAAATGACGTCATTTGGAGCAGAGGTTGTTCAACAACCAGGCTACAATCCGAGTTATAAGGTAATAGCGTCACTCTTTTATCAACATGAACAACTATAATTTTTCACGAAATTGCATCACAAAATTCAGATTCAAGGGCAAATTCACCATCGAGCGGGCGCTTTGTTACCACCACCAAACAAAGATCATAAATTCCTTCAGATCTATTTCGTTGGTGATTCGGCAGTTGAACTTAATCAGCGTTGTGCAATTTTCACTGCAACTAAACGTGAAATAATACAACAATTGCAAAATCTTCTTCATGAGTGTAATGAATTGGTCAGATTGTTTAAAACAGCTTTGGATACAATGCATTCTGACGACCACAAAATCATTATCAGAGCAGATAAAAGACCAGCAGGAAGCCATTCAAGACAATTCAATGCGCCCACTATCAATGAAGTCGCAGTGGTGATTGTTGGCGAGAATCTGGAATCACGCGATATTGTTCTCAAGCGTCGGGATGATGGACAATTGCAACGCGTTTATGAGACTCATCGGTCATATGATGCACTTCAATATCCGTTGATGTTCTGTCGTGGAGAAGATGGCTATCACTTCAACATAAAGATGGTCAATCCAACGACAGGTTTGTTTAATCACTTCTTTTTCATTCTGCACGTAAATTCGAATTCATATTACAGGAGAAGAAATGAATAAGAAAGTCAGCTCAATGAATTTTTATGCATATCGATTGATGATTCGACTAGATGTTGACAATCATCTGTTGAGATACCGCCGTTTGTTTCAGCAGTACTGTGTCGATATGTATGTAAAAGTAGAAACGGAGCGTCTCAATTTCATTCGTTTCAATCAGTCAAAGTTACGATCTGACGAGTACATCCACTTGCGTGACGCCATCGCTACTGATGGACACGCGGCAAACATTGGTTGTTTGACCATTCTGCCAGCTACTTATGTTGAGAGCCCGCGCCATATGCATGAGTACGCTCAAGATGCGATGACGTACGTGCGGAATTACGGACGACCTGATTTTACGAATTTGTTGCACCAAGGACAAACATCCAGCGATCGACATGACATCACTGCACGAGTATTCAAGCTAAAGGTAAAAATTCTTATGGATTACATCGTTAAGCAGAAGGTTTTTGGCTTAGTTCGTTGTTGGATGTACTCGGTTGAATGGCAGAAGCGTGGCTTACCACATGCGCACATTTTGCTTTGGATGTTCGACAAGATCCGACCAGAACATATTGATTCGATTATTTCTGCCGAAATACCAGATCCAGAAACTGATCCGGAGCTGCATTCCGTTGTGAAAACGAGTATGATCCATGGCCCTTGCGGAGTCCACAACCCAGAATCACCATGCATGGAAAACGGAAATTGCACAAAACGATTTCCCCGTCCGTTGGTGGCTGAAACAATCTGTGGAAACGATGGATATCCATTGTATAGGCATCGTTCTCCAGATGACAACGGCAGATGGATCGAAATGATGGTAAAAAATAACAAAGTCATCGTCGATAACCGCTGGATCGTTCCATATTGTCCGCTTTTGTCGAAAACGTTTTCAACGCACTGCAATGTTGAGTACTGCAACTCAATAAAATCAATCAAATACATTTGCAAATATGTGAACAAAGGGAGCGACATGGCGGTGTTTGGCATTGCTGATCCGAATGCAAACGACGAGGTGACGAAATTTCAACTTGGACGTTACGTAAGTTGTAACGAGGCCATTTGGCGTCTGTTTTCATTTCCGATTCATGAACGTCATCCGACGGTCATACACTTATCTGTTCACTTGGAAAACGGCCAGCGTGTCTACTTTACGGGCGCGAATGCAGCGCAAAGAGCAGAACGGCCACCAGCGACAACGTTGACAAATTTATTTTCTACATGCGAAAGCGACCCGTTCGCAAGGACTTTACTCTATTCGGAAATGCCACGCTATTATACATGGAACGCTGCATCGAAAAAGTTTCAACGCCGAAAAAGAGGCGATGCTGTTGATGGTTTCGCTGATATCTATTCGACTGATGCTCTCGGACGAATATACACAGTTCATCCACGCCAAGACGAATGCTTTTATATTCGTTTGCTTTTGGTGAACATAAGAGGCCTACATCCTTCGAGTCCCTGCGTACTGTGGATGGTGTGCTGTGCGCCACTTTTCGGGAGGCTTGCCAACGTTTAAATTTGCTTGAAAACGACACACATTGGGACTCAACGCTCGCTGATGCCACTGTTTCTCTTTCTGGATCAAATCAAATTCGTGCATTATTTGCAATAATCATAGCCACATGTCATCCGTCAAACCCGACCGCACTGTGGGAAAAGTACAAGAACGATATGGCTGACGACATTTTAATAGACGTTCGCAGGACAACTATGAATTTCACTCTTGCCATTAACGGAGAAATGCACAACGAAGCTTTAATACGGATCGAAGACATGTGTATGCTTATGTGCGGCAGTCTACTGTCGACATTGGGAATGCCAACGCCACATCGTTCAGTGCACGATGCTTTCAATCGCGAATTTCAACGGGAGCAACACTATACCCAAGATAACTTGGCCGAAAGAGTCCGAACCAATGTGCCGTTTTTGAATGCCGAGCAGAAGAACGTGTACGATTCGATAATGAAGGTTGTTGACGATGGATCGGGAGGCTTATACTTTCTCGATGCTCCTGGTGGGACAGGCAAGACATTTGTCATTTCGTTGATTCTGGCAACGATTCGATCAAGATCTCAAATTGCGTTGGCTGTTGCATCATCTGGCATTGCTGCCACGTTGTTGGAAGGCGGTCGAACTGCACATTCCGCTTTGAAGCTGCCCGTGAATCTTCTCACGGTTGACAAGCCAACATGCACAATAAGCAAGAATTCGGCGACAGCGAAATTGATGCGAGAATGCAAAATCATCATTTGGGATGAATGCACGATGGCGCATAAGCGAGCTTTGGAGGCAGTTGACCGAACGATGAAAGATTTACGCGGTGATTCGAAACTATTTGGTGGGTCTTTGATATTGCTGTCCGGAGATTTTCGTCAAACGCTTCCCGTCATCCCGAAATCTACGGCTGCCGATGAAGTTAATGTATGCCTTAAATCGTCTTCATTGTGGAGATATGTCAAAAAGCTGAAATTAACCACGAACATGAGAGTCACATTGCAGAATGACCCGTCTGCTGCTGAATTCTCGAGACAACTGCTGGCACTTGGCAATGGCGAAATTCCTGTTGATGTTTCGACTGGATCAATATCGTTTCCGGCAAATTTTTGCGTGTTCACATCGTCAAAGGAGGAACTCATTAACAAAGTGTTCCCCGACATTGCGCAAAATTATAAAAATATCGACTGGATTAGTGAACGGGCAATACTAGCAGCGAAGAACAAGGACGTAGATAATTTGAATTACATTATTCAAAATCAAATCGATGGAGAACTGCATTCATACAGATCCGTTGACAGCGTGACCGACGAGGATGAAGCGACGAACTATCCGACAGAATTTTTGAACTCGCTAGATGTGCCAGGAACTCCACCGCATAATTTGCAACTGAAGGTGGGATCAATTATTATAATGCTGCGGAATCTAAATCATCCGAAATTGTGCAACGGTACGCGGTTGTCCGTCAAGAAACTGATGAATAACGTGATTCAGGCGACGATCATCAAGGGAACATTTAACACGAATTCCGATTATTCCAACTGATCTACCATTCCAATTCAAGAGGATTCAGTTCCCCGTCCGATTGGCATTTGCGATGACAATCAACAAATCGCAAGGCCAATCGTTAGAAGTCTGCGGGATAAATCTAGAATTTCCCTGTTTTTCGCACGGCCAGCTGTACGTTGCATGTTCGCGTGTTGGTAAGCCGTCTTCATTGTTTGTTTTTGCACCGGAAAATAAAACAAAAAACATAGTATATCATATCGCTCTATACTAAATAAAGAAATGCAGTGTTTGACTATTACCCTGGGGTTATATAATGGCGTCGAATTAGGGCGAGACAAAGTTCGCCGGGTCCGCTAGTTTCTTATATTTAAGCCAGTTAGTTCTGTGCGACGTCAGCCTTTGGGGTTGATCTGTAGTTTCTGGGCTTTGAAGAAGAGTTTTTAGCACTGGCGAATAGTCTGATGAAAGATCCGAAAGCGCTTTGGCACTTATAATGTTGCGTGGAAAATGTTGGGTTGTGCGTCTTTCCCTTGTGGGTGAGTACGTCCTGAAGAGCATCAGTAGAGCGGTCGATATTCGCTTCGATGTTGAGCTGCGGGGTTAGTTGAATGTGGGAACTTACATATTTCTTATATTTAAGCCAGTTAGTTCTGTGCGACGTCAGCCTTTGGGGTTGATCTGTAGTTTCTGCGCTTTGAAGAAGAGTTTTTAGCACTGGCGAATGGTCTGATGAAAGATCCGAAAGCGGTTTGGCACTTATAATGTTGCCTGAAGTATTTTTTGTCACCGCAAAGTCTATTAAGTCTGGCATCTTTCTGGAGTCTGCTGACCAATATGTGGGGCTACCAGTGGAAACATAGTCCAATTTGTTGCTCAAGTTTATGATTGCATTATATAATTGCCTTCCTTTGGGAGTCACGAGATGCGAACCCCAGTGCGTATGCTTGGCATTATAGTCTCCTGCAGCTATGAATCGATTTCCAAGTGAGTTGTAAAAGTTTATGAAATATCCTTCACAATTTGTAAAGCGAGGCGGACAGTAGACAGCGGTTATGGAAAGGTTGCCGTTACCTGACTGCACTTTAATAAACGTAGCCTGCAAGTAATTAGTTGAATACCTTTAGTGAAAGTGGTGCTTGATGCGTTCTTTTATTAGGACTCCGGTTCCGCCGTGTGCTTTTCCATCTGGATGATATGTGCGGTTATTTCAAGTTTATGCCTTGGAACGCCAATGGCGATTCTGGTTGTAAACAAGTGTTTGCATGGTCGCTTTCATGAAGGATATTAATTCTGTCAGACTTTGTTGCATGGTAAACATCATAGCTTCCATTGTGCTTTGTAGCTGTCCTAGAGCTTTCTGAACGTTTTCTAGATTAGACTGGAGGGGGTTTTTCATACCTGTTCGAAGGGCATCGGCGTAGGAGAAGTCCTTCTGGTCATTTAGCGGACCAAATGAGGATCTTGCGTCCTTGTCGAAAAATACTTCCGGCGTCGTTTGTGAGTTAGTGTAAACGTTTCATGTGTTCTGATGGTGCGTTGCTGTCTCTCGTCGCATGCGACTCTTCTTCTCCTTGTAGACCACACAGCCCCTGTAGTTTGCCGTATGATTTCCTCCGCAGTTTCCACATTTCTTCTTGAGAGGGTTAACCTTGTTAGCAGGGCATCACAGAGTCATGGTGGAATATTTTGAGAAAATTTGGAACGAAAATATATACATAGAATTTGGCAACTTCCACGCAGTCATCATAGAAGGTGAACGGTAGATGGGGAATGGAGCCTTGTGTGAATTGACTATTAGGGTTAGCTCTGAAAGCATAAGTGGAGGGATCGAGGAGCCATTTGAGAAGGGTGCATGCAAATTGATCCTGCACACTCAACCTCCCCCAATTTAATAGGTTACACCGCCACGTGAAAGGGTGCGCGTGCGAGGGATCGATCCCGCACGATCATGTTCCAAAGGAGTGCAAAAAGGTCGCGCACAAGCGATCCCACACTCACCCGTCCCGCACTTGAAAAGGCCGCTCACAAGTAATCGCACACTCACCCGTCCCCCACTTGAAAAGGCCGCGCACAAGCGATCCCACACTGACCCACCAGATAATTGGTGGGATCGAGGAGACACTTGAGAAGGGTGGACGCAATAGACTACAACTCAAGAATCACTAGGAATCCGAGAGCTCCCCTGAACTACGGCTAAAATCACAAAAAAAATGCTTAATAAATTATCAAATTTCTTAAAACAACCGTGTAAGCCTGCGCGTCACACCGATTCAGTGCACATAAAACATTTGGACTTCAAATAAACAAATAAACATACATTTTCTTGTGGCAAAAAGTGCAGTGAAATAAATTACACAACTCACTCAAACGAATCACATACAAACATACAAACAGTATAGAAAGAAATAACCGTAAGACAGTCAAACGCTAAAGGAACAGAATAAAAACACTCAAAAACAAAAAAAAAACACTCAACTCTAAAAAAAAAAAACACATAACAAAATAAAAACCTCAACTCAACCACTCAACTAAAACAATCAACAAAAACACTCAATTAAAAAACACATTAATATGGCTCCGGCTCCGGTATCAAAGCGACAACGCGAAAACACCAACACTGATATGAAACGGCCGAGATCATCTGATGCTCCTGCAACTAACTTGTCTCAGGAGATCCTAACTACGCTGAACCAACGCTTTGAAGAACAGGGCAAAATGATCTCGGCCAACATGCAAGAGGCCGAGCAGAGATTGCTGGCGATGCTGTCTGCGCGACTGGATGGGATGACCAGCGAAGTGGGCCGGATCAGCGAAAAGGTACAGCAGATGGAGACTGAGTTGTCTACTCTTCGTTCATTCCGGGAGCGGGTACATCAGCTGGAGACAGAGGTTTCTACTCTGCGCTCAATCCAGGAGCGGGTCCAGGTGATGGAAGCAGGGGTTGAGGCGCGACGGCATGCGGAAAATGCGTGTGACCTGCGAATACACGGGGTCCCATTTGTCGCAGGCGAAAAATTAATAATGATTTTTAACACTATGTGTCTTTCACTCAATTTAACACCAGCGCCAAGAGTCAGGAATATTTTCCGAGCGCGAAAGACACAAAACACAAATGTCGACCCGGTTGTAATTGTCAAATTAGAATCAATTAATGACAAAATACAAGTTCAACGAGCGGCTGGTGCATACCGACGGCAGACTAAACAACAACTAAGTCTGCAGCTGCTCGGTTTCAACTCCAGTGCTGCTGTTTATGTTAACGAGCAACTCCCCAAAGAAAGCTTTGTTATCTTTAAAGAAGCAATGAGAATGAAGAAGGCGAAATTTTTATCTGCTGTTTTCACGCGCCGTGGTTTTGTACACGTGAGAGTCAACGGAGATGAAGGAGTTCGCTGCATTGAAAGCTTAGAAGAGCTTTCATCTTCTCATACGTCCGCTCATAACTCCACGATCTCTGCAGCTGAACCAGGTGCTCTTAATTCATCTGTAACATATGCTGCTGTTGCTACTGGGGGAAATAATAGCTTTCGAGATGCATCTCATATTTAATTTTAATGCAGAATTTTTTATAAAAATAATATATCTTGTACGTGTGTGTGTTAAATATGTGCCAATAATGTTTATTTGTATAGTAAACGCTTAGATATGCCAAACTCAAATAACCATGCAATAATTAGAATTCTCCAAAATCGCAAGCAAGGTTTAACGATATGTCACTTAAACGCTCAGAGTCTATGTCACAAAATGGAAGAGTTCATGTATTTATTTGTCAATTCAAACGTCGATATTGTGTGCATATCTGAAACATGGTTCCAGTCTAATGTAAAAGATGCATGTTATGAATGTCCTGGGTATACCCTATGCCGCTCAGATCCTGTGGGCCACGCTGGGGGAGTTGCAATATATGTAAATTCGAAAATCAATTGTAAAGTCATAGAACAACATCCCTCTGATAGTCATATTGAGTACATCTTCCTCGAAATTTCTAATGTAAGACATAACCCATCAAAAATATTGATCAGCTGTATATATCGACCAAACAGACAAGTAGACTACACAAATATTATGGAAGCATTTTCAAGGGTATCTCTTAAATATTATGATATAATCCTGACAGGTGACCTGAACAGTAATATGCTTAATGATGTTAGTCTTCGTGGGCATATGGAGTCATTGGGGGTTAGCCTTGTTAATTCAGAGATACCTACTCACTACACTAAAAATTATAATAGTTTGCTTGACGTATTTTTTGTCAATGATATACAAAAAGTATTGCTATATAACCAGATCTCCGTACCGACTTTTTCTAAACATGACCTTATATTTTTGACATACAACGTTGAACTTGACCGCACTGAACAAACTTTCATATATAGAGACTATAAAAATATTGACTATTCTAGACTTAATGAAGATTGTAACCTATGTTATTGGGACAATATGTTTTACTTAACAACGGTAGATGAACAACTGGAACTATTTAATTCGAACATTGGCTTCTTATATAATACTCATGTACCTATCAAAGAAAAGACTGTAAGAAATTCCTTAAAATCATGGTTTATTAATAATATTAAAAAAGCTATTTTAAAGAGAGACAAGGCATACCAAAAATGGAAACGATATAAGACTGAACATTTTTATACACTATTTAAAAGCGAAAGGACAACCGTGAATAGGCTTATTAATAAGGCTAAACGGGAACACATAAGCTTCAAACTTACTGGTGCAATGGAAAACGGAAAAGTTTGGAGAGAATTGAAAAATCTGGGAATAGGCAATATACAATCTGTGATAAACGAAGATGTAAATGTAGATGACCTTAATAAAAAAATTTTAAACATAAATGTACCTGATCCTGACTATAGCGCCCATCTGACAACTGAGACCGTAGATAGTATGTTTAATTGTTTCAATTTTGTTCGTGTAAATCAATGTGATGTCTTAAAAGCTATTCTACAAATCAAATCAAAAGCTACAGGACTTGATGATGTAAATCCAAAATTTATGAAAATAATATTACCCAAAATAATTAATCACTTGACTCATATATTTAATACGGCCATAACAACATCAACCTTTCCAGAGACCTGGAAATTAGCTAAAATTATGCCTATACCCAAGGGCAAAAATGATTACAGGCCTATCTCAATACTTTCATACTGCTCAAAGATTTTTGAGAAGCTAATTGCCGGACAAATTAATACATTCTTAGCTACAAATAATTTGTTAAATAATGATCAGTGTGGTTTCCGAAAACAGAGAAGTTGCACGACAGCTATTACAAAGATTGTAGAGGACATACGTAGGGAAACTGATAAAAGTAAAATTACCTTTCTAACATTGCTGGACTTTAGTAAGGCATTCGACACAGTTGACCACAAAATATTAATAATGAAGCTGACGAAATTATTTAAGTTTTCTGACACGTCTGTAAAATTAATGTCGTCCTATATCACCAATAGAAAGCAAGCTGTTGTTATTAAAGAACAAACATCAAATTTGGAAGAAACCCATCGTGGGGTTCCGCAGGGATCGGTATTAGGGCCATTATTGTTTTCAATGTATATAAATGATCTGTCTAATGAATTGTCTATGTGTAACGTACATATGTATGCGGATGATGTTCAGTTATATGTTAGTCGTTCGTTGAGTCTAGTGAATGAATGTATCAATTTGTCCAATACTTGTTTGTTGAATGTGGATAACTGGGCTACAAGGAATGGCTTGAGCTTAAATCCAGTTAAATCAAAGTGCTTGGTAATCTATAAAAAAAATATAAATACAAATGATCTTCAAAAGCTTAGAATAGGAGATGTAGAGTTGGAATATGTTGAGAAAACTAATAACCTGGGCATATGGGTTAATAAAACTCTGTCATGGAATGATCATGTTAGTGCAGCCACAGGAAAAACGTATGGAATATTGCGACAATTACATGCTACACAAACTTTCTTGCCAATTTCCATCCGGTTACTACT
The DNA here is from genome assembly GCA_018153105.1 of Drosophila rufa. Classification (NCBI taxonomy): domain Eukaryota; kingdom Metazoa; phylum Arthropoda; class Insecta; order Diptera; family Drosophilidae; genus Drosophila; species Drosophila rufa. Next base: position 4,763,883 of record JAECXS010000135.1, read on the forward strand.
CGCTAAAACATTAGTCGTTCCAACTCTTTTTTATGGAGTTGAAATTTTTGGTACCTGTGATGCAGCTAGTCGACAAAAAATAAAAGTGACATTTAATAACATAGCTAGATATATATTTCAATTGGATAGGACTGACCATGTAACTGAAAGCGCAAACAAAATATTTAACATGAATGTGGACAAATGGATTGACTTAAAAATATTAGTATTCCTTCACAAAATTATAAATTCTAGACAGCCTGACTACCTTTACAACATGATTCGTTTTACATCCTCACATAGAACAAAAAACATAATAAGCATTAGACCAAAACTTGCAAGTTCGGAGAAACAATTTTTTGTTTATGCTATACGAGCGTGGAACTCTTTGCCACATATTTTAAAAACCATTACTGGCACATCACAATTTAGTGATAAACTTAAACAACACCTTAACACACACACCTAAAATTAAAATCAAAAAGAATATAAATTTAAGTAAATATTTAAAGCCTTCAGCAGTAAGAATTAATTGAAATGTAATATGTAATTGAAATTGTAATAGTATTTGTAATGTAATTGTAAGAGTTAATGTCATTAATGTAATAAGATTTAATGTCAAAAGTGACTAGCGCAGTAAAAATAAGTATTATACTTGTGACGCTAGGATATAAAACAATAAACAAACAAACATGAAGCGTTGCGTGATGGGCATCCTTCATAACCAAATCTGTAAAAGAGTGCAGTGCAGGTAATATTATCGGATGTTTGCAATTCTAAGATAAACGTGCGTGGTTTAAGCGGCCACGGACCTGAAGGGGTTAGGATTTCGTAGTTTGCTTTGACTTGGCGATTCCGCAAGTCGAACTATGCAGACTAGAGCGTCATTATGTTCTTCGAATTTTAAGTAAGTCGATTGCATTTGTGCCAAGAGATCGTTCTGAACCTAAGAAGGTAGGCGGTTATGCAAATGAGACGGATCAAGTATGAATACCGGTTGATAATGCTGTCTTCCCTTACTAGCATGTGGGTGTTTATCTTCTCTGGTTTGGCTTCCAAGATGCGACGTCGACGGCTGGTTGAATTGAATTGTGGGCCACACTACCAAGCTGGGTCGTTCCACCAAAGGGAGGATGTAGAAAGTTATTTTGGACTTCTTCCGCATGTGGCAAGATCGGCATTATTTTCAGTGGTATCGACGTGCCGCAATTGTTGTGGTTTTGAGTGTGCACTGATATTTGCCACCCTGTTCGCCACAAATGTTTTCCAACCTTTTGAGTCGCCGGTTATCCAATGTAAAGTCGTGGTAAAGTCCAATCCAGCGTGGTATTGTGATCATATTGATGTCGGCCAAGGAAGTGAGAAATCGCTACCAGCGTACTGCTAGATGCGTAGGAACTGGATCATCCCATTGCAATCCGGTGATGATCCCATCGCACTGAGTGAGCGTAGACATGACTTCCTTTAGTATAATATTAGCCGATATAATAATTGACGCTATCAGGTCGAGAGGGTCAAATATCTGTGAAATAGTGGATAATATTAGTCGTTTCGTATTGCTGAGTGGAGGCTTGTGATTCATTTTGTATTTAAAAACATTTAAGCTTGGCAACCAGTACACTCCGAGCGTCTTGACCGGATCCTCGTTGTCCCATTTTTTGCTTTTGGGTATCTGTTAAGTTCATCGTCACCAAGTTAATGTAGCACTCGGATCTCTGTAAACGGGGTGAATGCTGTACCGAAAGTTAGGGTGGTGAGACAATATTCGTTGATTTGGCCGCCGGCTGCTCTCTAAAGAATTCGTTGGTTCTGGTGATCGTCGGGATGTACGATTATGCACCTGAGGCCAGGTTATTCTGGCCCCACACATAGAATGTCATTGAGAAACCGACCATTAGAAGTCTTGGCGGATGCGTCAAATACGATTTTGTGTTTGGAGGATAGACTTTCTTCTTTTACAACTGCGTGATGTGGAAGAACACAAGAGGATACCGAAATTTTGGTAGTGCATATTTGGGTGTTGTGTCGCTCGGTAGTTTTAGCTGGTGTTATTTGGTCTAACTCGAAATACTCGTAAATTCCGTGGCTGTAACGGATCCATTCCTCTGGCGATCGTTTAAGGCAGCGCTCCAGGTCTCCTTGAAGAATTCGTCGCACCAGGCCTCTTTGGTAGAAAGCGGATGGCGTTCAGGATCTGCTTCTAGTTCGCAAAATAGTTTTAGCAGCCTTTCTGTACCTAGAGTGATGTGATAACATCGTAATGGCTGATATGGTTTGGGTGATCCTGCTTGTACTGACAGGACCCATCCAATGGTGTTTCGTGCCATGGGTTCCGTTACAGCCCCGGTTCGCAAACCAGGCAGCAATATTTGAGACAATAAATCTGCTCCGATTATTAGGTCGATCAGTTCCGAAAAATGATGATATGACCGGGTAATAAGGATGTTAAGGAATTAAGGCCATAGGCATCGCCTTCTAAACTGGATGAGATGTTAATTGCTGGACGAATGGTTTAGCTAACACGGTTGAGTCTTACCCATTCCATCTCCTGCAATCGTTGTGCGCGGAGAACCTTTTTTGAGGCGTAGAAATTGGACTCCATGTTCCGATATTGCTTCGGAACCATGATCTAGTATGGCGTTGACCGTGGCTTCTTGTCCGGTTCATTGGTTGATGATATGGACTCGGGCGGTCGCTGGTAAAATGCTCCGTAATGGTGCGTTAGAAGAAACTGCAGTGAGGCAGATCTGGCTGGAGTTGCTGAACTGGGGGTGATGTGCTGCATTGACTGCAGGCACGGTGCCGTAAACTGTTGTTTCCTGTGGGGACTGAGTTTCTTGGGTGTGTGGCGGACACTGTGGGTGGTGCAAGAGCGTATGGTGACGCTGACCACGCTGACAGTTTCGTGTGCTTGTGCACCGTCAGTGCGTATTCCCAAACAATTAAACCATAGTTTAAGCTTGATCGCGAGCTCTTTTCGCTGATAAGAATCCAATGACAGGAATGCGGAGCACCTCTAAAGGATGTGGCTAGAGCCGCAGTGCGTGCATCGAACAGTCTTTGTGGAAATCCGCGCTAGCGCGTTATGACATTGGAGACATCTAGTGGAGTCCGAGGGTGGACGTACCTGCTGCGCGAAATAGGTGTTTCGATTTTCAATAGCGTAGATAGTGACAAGTCGACCGTTAAGGAACTGCTCAAGTTGGAGAACTTGCTGATGTTCCCAAGCCGCGTGCGTCTTTTTCGGGATTTTGGTGGATACGTAGTGAGCGAGCCAATGCGATGGTTCCTTGACAGATCCAGTGATGCGCTGCAGGGCTCCCTTGCAGACGTTCACAGCGCTCATCAGAGACCGTAGATCTTCTGCCTTCTCCTTGTGCAAAGTCGCCCAGTTGTATAAAGCATTCATATGGTGTGCAAACACGATGCGTGGATTGTTATACCGCTTGATGAGCATCGACCATGCAACCTGGTAATTGGCATCGTTCAGCTGGATCTGTTGGATGTCGCTATCTCGACCTGCGAGAAGGGAATTCTTTCGAAAGTGAAATATTTGACTACCGCTAAGTTGCTTGTTTTGATGGATCAGACGTGAGAATGCTTAGTAAAACCGGCCATTCGACGATGTTACCCGAGAATTTGCGTACTGGCATTTGTGGTAAATAAATGCGTACTCCCGCTTCTGATTGCTGCTCTGGCTGGGGTGTTACCTGAGATCCTCTGAATGGATCTGCTTGTAGCTTTCGTCAATAGTGCAATATACCTCCAAATAGCGTACTTTAAACTCCACGGGCGCACCTTTGAGATAGTAAGACGTCTTCTCGTATACCACGATGCAAACCACCAGAGTGTGTTTCCAAAAAAATAATTTTTAAATCGTTCACTTTCTGGAGTCGCTTTTGGAAATAAACTGCTGTTTTCCGGGACGTGGAAACCTTCCGAAAACATTGTAAAATTGACTTAAGAGCCTCGTGTCGATCAGCTTGCAGTTTAGCTAAGGCCTCCAGATTAAAATTTTAACGGTCACTGCGAGCTTGCAGTAAGTCTTGTTGTTGTTGTCGATTTGCGAGTTTCTTTTCCTGTTGGTTTGTAGAGCTCGGGCAGCGATTAGAACTTGCACTTAGGGGTGATATATTTTTTTTCGGCTTTCACCATGTATTTTGGATAGGAGCAAGTAAAGACTCCGTTAGTTAACGCATATACGTAATATGATGGCGTGTAGTTCGATATTTAAAGGCGAGATTCAGACTTTCAGATCCCCCCATAATGTTTGTGCTTGAAGAGGTAAACAATGAAATTGTGAGTTTACCGAACGCGAAATCTGCGCATAAAACCAGCATCCAAATACATATGATCCCTCTTGCACGGTTATGCAGAGCTTTGTGGTGAATATTTGCTGTTTAGCGTTTTATTTCCTGTAATTTTAACTTATTAACAAACAATTCGTAAGTTCTTTTTCTACATACTCTTCGTTTTCTCTCGCGCCTTGGTCAAACTGAATTATCGATATTACAAACTATCGAACTTAGGGAAAAGTGTGGCCAGGTGCTGCCCTTGCGATACATTCGCCTATCGATGGGCACTTTTGGCCCGCCAACAATTCAAATTAAATTGATAATTCTTAAATCTCTACTACAATGAAATATTGGGGTTTTTACTGAAATATGGGGTTTATATTTGCGCCTTAAATATGAACAATTTCAGTTTAGATTAACTAAGTTTCCGGTCTGTCTTCTTCCGAGTGCCAAGCTTTTCTCTCCTCTTCTAGTGTTGCCAACGCGAATCGTAGTTTTCTCCCCGCAACGCCTCTCTGAAGGCGTACCGTTCCTTCAAACGACGAAAATTTGCAGCATTAATTGTGGACGTAAATGTTGCTACGGCGGCGAGGTTACGACAGTGCCGACGAAAAGGTGTCTGCCGGCTTACAAAAATTATTGGTCTGACAACTTGCAGCTCCAGAAATAAAAATCAGACAGCACCCGAAAATATTTTTCCTCAACCAACAAAAAGAAAATAAAATCGGCAGCCACAAGAAAATGTTGGGCAAAATAATGGCCTGACGTTTTCCCTTAACTTCTTCGTCGAAAGTCCCCTGGGTCTGGTCGGCTCTAGAAATAATTGCAAATTTGTTCTACGTGCTATGATCTCTTGCACCTGACCACTCATCTGAATATTTCACCAATCCGGCTTCCCAGGTCTTCCTTCCAATCTGGGATCCGGTCTCACTTCTCGTCGTTAGTTTTATTTCGAAGTAACAAAATGTATATATTATTTTCCGCCAAATAATTTTTTTACACACTGGCGGGTTCACAATCTGTATATTTAATACTTTTCACTGGCTACACTTGGATATTTTATTTGCGGAGCCGCAGTACCGCACTCTGACTCCTTCCTCTTTCAAATTCGGTCTGCTCAGTTCGAAACAACGGAGGAAGCGTAAGCCCGAAAACTTGCGATTGGGACTCCGTTGTTTCAGCTTTTCCACTCATACCGGGTTAACGAAGCTTTTCAAAAAGTGCTGCGCAAAATTTTGAATTGGTCCCAGTTGGCAGCCCCACTCCTAACCAGATCGCTACCGAGTTCCGAGTTCGGACATCATTATGATGATAAATTTTTTCCATTTCCTTGGGTAGTAGCCGAGGCATATAATCCCACTAAAGATTTTACAAATGGCCTCAATAGGAGAGTTTGGAAGTTCAATTATCATTTTTGGAGTTATTAAGTCGCCTCCCGGAGCCTTTTTCGGTTTCAGTTCCCCAATTACTTTTGCGATCTCATTCGGCTGATACAATGTTGGTAAGGACATTGTATTAGTTTGGGTTTGTGGTAGGACAAATGGACTATCGAAATCGGCTAAAAGACGCTTCGGAGATGTGAAGCAAATGTTTCGGCTCTATCTTCGTCGCTGCGGGCCCAGCAACCTGATGATTTTCTTATCGGGGTGACTGTTTCGATTGGAGAACTTAGATTTGGGTGTACTGGTTGGCGAAAGTTTTTCGATGTACCGTAGTTGTGCATTTTCAGCGTCTTTTTTTAGAGCTCGGTTTAGTAAGCAAGTGACTTTCTTAAGACGTTGTTTTGAATATGGCGATCTGTTGGTTTGCCAAGCACGTCGAAGACGCCTCTTATCCAGGACAAGCTGTTCAATTTGTTGATTAGTTTGGAAAATGTTGGGTTGTGCGTCTTTCCCTTGTGGGTGAGTACGTCCTGAAGAGCATCAGTAGAGCGGTCGATATTCGCTTCGATGTTGAGCTGCGGGGTTAGTTGAATGTGGGAACTTACATATTTCTTATATTTAAGCCAGTTAGTTCTGTGCGACGTCAGCCTTTGGGGTTGATCTGTAGTTTCTGCGCTTTGAAGAAGAGTTTTTAGCACTGGCGAATGGTCTGATGAAAGATCCGAAAGCGGTTTGGCACTTATAATGTTGCCTGAAGTATTTTTTGTCACCGCAAAGTCTATTAAGTCTGGCATCTTTCTGGAGTCTGCTGACCAATATGTGGGGCTACCAGTGGAAACATAGTCCAATTTGTTGCTCAAGTTTATGATTGCATTATATAATTGCCTTCCTTTGGGAGTCACGAGATGCGAACCCCAGTGCGTATGCTTGGCATTATAGTCTCCTGCAGCTATGAATCGATTTCCAAGTGAGTTGTAAAAGTTTATGAAATAACCTTCACAAATTGTAAAGCGAGGCGGACAGTAGACAGCGGTTATGGAAAGGTTGCCGTTACCTGACTGCACTTTAATAAACGTAGCCTGCAAGTAATTAGTTGAATACCTTTAGTGAAAGTGGGGCTTGATGCGTTCTTTTATTAGGACTCCGGTTCCGCCGTGTGCTTTTCCATCTGGATGATATGTGCGGTTATTTCAAGTTTATGCCTTGGAACGCCAATGGCGATTCTGGTTGTAAACAAGTGTTTGCATGGTCGCTTTGATGAAGGACATTAATTCCGTCAGACTTTGTTGCATGGTAAACATCATAGCTTCCATTGTGCTTTGTAGCTGTCCTAGAGCTTTCTGAACGTTTTCTAGATTAGACTGGAGGGGGTTTTTCATACCTGTTCGAAGGGCATCGGCGTAGGAGAAGTCCTTCTGGTCATTTAGCGGACCAAATGAGGATCTTGCGTCCTTGTCGAAAAATACTTCCGGCGTCGTTTGTGAGTTAGTGTAAACGTTTCATGTGTTCTGATGGTGCGTTGCTGTCTCTCGTCGCATGCGACTCTTCTTCTCCTTGTAGACCACACAGCCCCTGTAGTTTGCCGTATGATTTCCTCCGCAGTTTCCACATTTCTTCTTGAGAGGGTTAACCTTGTTAGCAGGGCATCACAGAGTCATGGTGGAATATTTTGAGAAAATTTGGAACGAAAATATATACATAGAATTTGGAAACTTCCACGCAGTCATCATAGAAGGTGAACGGTAGATGGGGAATGGAGCCTTGTGTGAATTGACTATTAGGGTTAGCTCTGAAAGCATAAGTGGAGGGATCGAGGAGCCATTTGAGAAGGGTGCATGCAAATTGATCCTGCACACTCAACCTCCCCCAATTTAATAGGTTACACCGCCACGTGAAAGGGTGCGCGTGCGAGGGATCGATCCCGCACGATCATGTTCCAAAGGAGTGCAAAAAGGTCGCGCACAAGCGATCCCACACTCACCCGTCCCGCACTTGAAAAGGCCGCTCACAAGTAATCGCACACTCACCCGTCCCCCACTTGAAAAGGCCGCGCACAAGCGATCCCACACTGACCCACCAGATAATTGGTGGGATCGAGGAGACACTTGAAAAGGGTGGACGCAAATTGATCCTCAGGATCGGGTCCCATCGCAGGACACTCAACCTCCCCCAATTGAATAGGTTCCGCCGCCATATGAAATTGTGCTCGTGCGAGGAAGCGATCGCACACTCACCCGCCTCCCACTTAAAAAGGTCACACACACATGCGAACAAGGCTCACCATTCCGCAAGTGAGTGCTGTGGGAAAAAAACGAGTGCTGTGGGCATAATCGAACAAATGTCAACGTAAACGCTCTCCCACACACGCACACCACCCGTCCCATCCGACCGTTACGAGGCGATCTCAAACAAGTCTCCTTGCAGATCATAAAAAAGTATGTTATAAAATCTGATTTTGAGAGAAGAAACTAGGAAGGTGAAAGGGATGGAAATGGGACGGGGGTCCCCCAAACAAACGTTTGCTTACAAACGATTGTGAGTGGAATTCGAGCGATCGGGGGTCAAAAGGAACTCTCACACTCCCTCAAGTGAGTGCTATGGAAAAAATGCTATATTTCAGCATCCAGAAGCATCCATCCCAAAAAAAAAAAAACTGGAAAACAAATACCCTTCCTTCCATTTCCATTAAAATAATGCATACATTTTAATTTTGAGTATAATATAATTTTATTTTTCAAGTGCAAAGATTAGAACCGGTGTTCCAAGTTTACATACATTTTTATAATTTTAAGTGATTTTTGTGAGCACACTGCGAAGAAATGGCAGACACATGTACCAACACCATTGGTGACATCATTATGCGCCAAACAACAACTTGTGAAATGTTGCTGCAGTTAGCTCAGTGGAAATTTTTACGTCAATCGCTCCCTATGTTTCGGTCTCATTTTGATGAGACAGATCTATAACCACCAACGGTGCCTTCGTAATGAATTCCTTTTGAGAAAGAAGAGCTCGTGCCTCCCGATTGTAGTACCTCTCTTGGAATCTTGGATACATATCATACAAGACAGCAAAACGGTTTTCATGATATTTAATATTCAAATCCTCATAGGGATAGACTTCTGAATTTAAATATACTTTTGCATTTCTCAAGTTGTTTGTAATTAATTGTCCATTTAATGTAAAGGCAAGGACAGCGAAGCGTGGTTGTTCCCTGTTTGCGGAAAGCTTGACATTCCAGATGTGATGTGTTCCCTGTACCAATGTCGGGTTTATATAGCAATCCCAACTCCTGAATGCTAGTGGAAGGGTAGCTTCACTTTTAATTACATAAAACAATTTAATTTAATTTAATTTAATCTCCGCCACTCCACCCAGCATTACGATAATGTACTCCTTCCTGTTGTCCCACTGAGAGAAAATTCTTAATTGTCGATGTAATCCCTGTAAATCTTGATTTGTCTAATTCGAAACCGTTTATGTCATAACGGATCTCATCAATAAAATGAGCCATGCAATTATTTTTGAGCATCCCAATGACATTATTAGTGCTGCTTGCTCCTGTATTTGTGTCAATAATTTTGCTAAGTGTTCCTTCAACGTGGAGAAAACTTTCAGATGGAAGGACATATAAATCTTGGTTCTGTATTGTGATACGAACTTCATCATTTGTTTGGAAGTTTTGTGTATACGAATAATAGCTGTGATATTCTTTCTTGACAATGCTTTGATCATTGACAGACTTTTCTTGAACTAAAAAAATTTCATTCATTTGAATATTAGTTTTTAAACTTTATTTAATATTAAATCCCAGCGATTTTAAAATCAATTTATTTTTTAATGTTAGAGCAGGTCGTTTATGTGAAGCTCCTCGAGATGATGATGTCGATGTCGATGTTTTCACTTCAGCTTTAGATTTGATAGTGTCATCATTGGAGCGATGTGGAGGCTTTTTATTATAAATAATCATTCTATTGGTCGCAAGTGAAACCGAATTGAAAAAGTTTCTCCACGCAAATTAACTAAATCTCCATTCTGATCAGTTATCCGTACTTCGAGCGTGTTTATTTGTCTGGTGTTGACAGGTAAATAAATCAAATTTCGTGGTGTAATATTCATTTTATAGCCAGGAGGGACATTGATTCCAAATTCATGAAGCTCATGATTTGGTCTATTCCCCACATATGACCCACTAATGATGTTACATTCCAATCTGACAGAATTTATTTTAAAATATTTACAGGATTATCTGAGATATAAATTTCTTTATCATGTGGCCTTAATTTTCGTTTATTAAATCTGAATAGCTGTTTCATTTTTAGTGGAAACTTGATCTTTAAAGGTGTTGATGTTGCATTCAATTTTTATAGTTATGAAGTTCATACTCCTTAAGCTTATTATTAATATATTTTGTAATATCTTCGAGCTCATATGAACCCACAGGTATTTCTATGACTTTATTTCCAATATAAAAGAGATTATTCATGTTGTCAACATTCGGTATAGAATTGAATGTATAAAAGTCAATCAAAGCACACTCATAATTATGTTTTAGCTCTAATTGTGGGAAACAGTTTTCAGTTATAACTGATGTGTTTCCAGTTAATGCAATTGTTAATGATGTATTCATTATGAAGCTTGAGAGTGGACTGTCTTTTTTGTCATTCATCTTATTATTCTTATATAAATATTTAATCGAGTACAATGAATTGATCAAATCCCTTTCTATATCGTCCAGTTTTCATTTCATCATCCTTAGAGATTATTAAAAATCCAAATTTATTTTCCCAACACTTTTGTGAAATATTCATAAATGTATTATAATCCATGTCACTATTTACGTGATCTCGATATATGTGCCGCAAGTTTAAATCGTCTTGTTTAAATATAATCAATAAATTCGCATTATCACGTATTAAATGTTTTGGAATATGTGAATACGTTTGTGACAAATACAATGAATATATATTTTTATGACGTCCCATACAGAAAAAGTTTCTAATATTCTCCTGTTTTTCACACGCGATATCATCAAAAATGAAAACGGAGTTATTTTTAGCTTCCTGTGGTGACAAAACTGTATCATTTGCTGAGAATGTGAAATATCCCATCCCTTTTATAGGCTTAATAAGTTTTTCCAAATATTCATATTTCGGTTGATATAAGCTCTTTGAAAATATATAAATATTTTCAAATTTGAGACCATTTTGACTTTCAATTAAACTTAACATCACATTTGTTTTTCCACAATTAGATGGACCGACAATTAATGCTCTAATTGTGTTCGGTAACAAGGAGCTGTGTCGCAGATGTTTTTTATCACCATGCCCACCACCTTCAATGTTTCTTACTATAATGGTTTTATTTTGCCTTAATAAACGCATGTTATAGAGTTAAGTACTTCATTCATTAACATTCATTCGTTAATTGATGTTGATATAAAATGGGAAAACATTTATATAATACATTCAGTCATAAAGCAAATGCCAGGAAGGGTGCTGGTCTAGTAAATAATATAATAAACGGTCTACCATTTGAGGCTCATTTACGTGGTTACAATTATTGTGGACCAGGTACAAAGCTAGAGAAACGATTAGCACGCGGTGATCGTAGGATTAATGATCTAGATGAGGCGAGCAGATTACATGACATTGCTTATTCAAATAGTAAGGACTTAGTTGAACGACATAAAGCAGATTCGATTTTAATTCAATCCGCTTGGAACCGTATCAGATCGGCGAATGCTAGCATTGGTGAGAAAGCAGCTGCATTCTTGGTGACAAATATGATAAAGCTAAAGAAAAAGATTGGGATGGGAATAAAGCAACAGAAAAAGAAAGTAGTAAAAAAATCTCTTGCTTCAATAATCAAACAGGCTACCACCGAATTAAAAAAGCACAAGCCGCTTGACATAATGTATGCAGTTAAAGTTGCACGCAAAGCAGTAAATTTTTATGAAAGACGAGTTACCAAAATATCGACGAAAGCTGGAGTGTGGAATAATTAATTTAGCAGACTCATCTTCAAAAGGAACGCCTTTAGTAGCGAACTATTACAATAAAAGGTTATCTAATAGCTTGTACTATGACAGCTTTGGCAACTTAAATCCACCATTAGAAGTAGTTAAATACTTAGGAAAAAACATCAGATATAATTATAATCAATTTCAAAACTTTGGGACAGTCAATTGTGGTAATTTGTGTCTTTAATTTTTGTTGGACTGCAATACGACCAATGTTCTATCTACTTAACAATGTGAATGTAATCTGAGTGTTTACATTCACAAGAGGATGTATCTCTTAAATCCCTACACACACCACATGTGGTTCTTAGTGGTAGGAGAAATGTGCTCTCTGACGGGTATAAAATCTGCTAGCGCGACTAGGAAAATATCATTCACATCGCCGTCTCAACTGCAGCAACAGCAACTTGACGATTTGGGTATCCGCCTAGATTCTAAACTGGAGTTTATTGATCATATTTCGTCCATTGTAAATAAAGCCAGGGGTGTGCTTGGATTTATTAAACGGTGCACTGTGGCTCATTTTCCGAAAACTCGTTGCAAAAGTCGGATTTCGGGTTGTTGAATTTAGCAAATCTTTTGATACCATTCAATTAGGAATTGATCAAGCTATTCAAAACCAAAATTTTATAATTTACAAATTTTGTTAAGTATTTATAATCGTTGCTCAAAGTTTGACAATTTTTTTTTTGTAGTTGCAAAAAGGTAGAAAAACTCGCTAAATCGACAGATTTAAATTAACTTTTCTAAAAAAGTAGTTAAGCTCAAAGAAAAAAAAAATGTTGTTTTCTTTTAAGGAACCAATTCTAAACCTAAAAAAAAAAAAAAAAAAATTTTTTTTGTACTTCTTTTTTTTTTTAGATTTAAAAAAAAGTCTATTTTTTCCATATTTTCAATTTTTAATGGAAAATACAAAAAAAATGCCAAATTTCGCGGAGCTCTAGATAATACTAAAAATTAGTGGAGATATTCAACTAACAAACCAAAAAAAAAACCATTGCTACAATTTTGCGCATTTCGAGATTTTGATAATTGTTCATATAAAACCATGCTACCAAATTGACACTTTGTAGCCGGCCAGTATGGAAAACGGCAAGGCAGCAAAAAGTATAGCTTCAAGTACCGGAGTTGAAAAAAAAAAACATTTTTTTGTCAATTTTTTTTATGCAATTTTTTTTTGTATTTAATTTTGAATTTTTAAGTTCATTGATTCCTATGAAAAATGTATTTTTATAGTACAAAATCAAAAGTTTTAGTTTGCCGAATAAATTACGCCTCTTTTGGTGGGCGTAACATAAAAATCGTACTAACTAAAAAAATTTGGAGATTTGTAAATTATTATAAAAAAAAAATTAAGTAGATATCTTCAATAGATCAAGTTATTAATTTTGCAACGTGTTTTGAGAAAACGAGCCACAGTGCGGTGGTCGAAAGAATTCGATGACCCCTACGTCACGAAGAATTTATACATTTCGTTCGTCCTATTTTAGAATATGGATTTTGGGTTTGGAGTCCCCAGTGGGACGTCCATAGCAAACACATTGAGTCAGTTCAAAAGTTTAGTTTATAGTTTATTTTTTAGCCCAGCGCTGCAAGTTTACACTTATTATTATTGCGCTAGTCACTTTAGGTTCCATACAGTTTTGCTTAAAACTTATACTTAAGTAGAAACATTTATTAATAAAGCTAACATGTAATTTACTTAATTTTGTTTTTTTAATTTGTAGATTTCTTATTATTTTTAAAGTTTTTATATTTTATATTTGTATTGTATTTACTAGTTTGAATTAATTTAATTCATATCGTTTTTCAAGAAATTTTTGATATTTTCAAAAAATAGAGCTGCGCTCATAATTGATTTGTATTGTTGAGGGAGATGGTTCCACAATCGGATACCATTAATAAGGAACTGCCTCTTCGAGCAAAGCGTTAGAGTTCGAGGGCATATATAATTGTTTGTCCTAAGCGAAGTCGCAGGAGAAAGTTTTTCGTAGAGATATATCGGTTCTTTGGTCGTCACAATTTTATGAAAATACTAGCGGACCCGGCGAACTTTGTCTCGCCCTAATTCGACGCCATTATATAACCCCAGGGTAATAGTCAAACACTGCATTTCTTTATTTAGTATAGAGCGATATGATATACTATGTTTTTTGTTTTATTTTCCGGCGCAAAAACAAACAATGAAGATGGCTTACCAACACGCGAACATGCAACGTACAGCTGGCCGTGCGAAAAACAGGGAAATTCTAGATTTATCCCGCAGACTTCTAACGATTGGCCTTGCGATTTGTTGATTGTCATCGCAAATGCCAATCGGACGGGGAACTGAATCCTCTTGAATTGGAATGGTAGATCAGTTGGAATAATCGGAATTCGTGGTATAAGGACTACCTCTCCTTTAAATGTTCCCTTGATGATCGTCGCCTGAATCACGTTATTCATCAGTTTCTTGACGGACAACCGCGTACCGTTGCACAATTTCGGATGATTTAGATTCCGCAGCATTATAATAATTGATCCCACCTTCAGTTGCAAATTATGCGGTGGAGTTCCTGGCACATCTAGCGAGTTCAAAAATTCTGTCGGATAGTTCGTCGCTTCATCCTCGTCGGTCACGCTGTCAACGGATCTGTATGAATGCAGTTCTCCATCGATTTGATTTTGAATAATGTAATTCAAATTATCTACGTCCTTGTTCTTCGCTGCTAGTATTGCCCGTTCACTAATCCAGTCGATATTTTTATAATTTTGCGCAATGTCGGGGGACACTTTGTTAATGAGTTCCTCCTTTGACGATGTGAACACGCAAAAATTTGCCGGAAACGATATTGATCCAGTCGAAACATCAACAGGAATTTCGCCATTGCCAAGTGCCAGCAGTTGTCTCGAGAATTCAGCAGCGGACGGGTCATTCTGCAATGTGACTCTCATGTTCGTGGTTAATTTCAGCTTTTTGACATATCTCCACAATGAAGACGATTTAAGGCATGCATTAACTTCATCGGCAGCCGTAGATTTCGGGATGACGGGAAGCGTTTGACGAAAATCTCCGGACAGCAATATCAAAGACCCACCAAATAGTTTCGAATCACCGCGTAAAACATCTAGTCGAATCATCAATCGATATGCATAAAAATTCATTGAGCTGACTTTCTTATTCGTTTCTTCTCCTGTAATATGAATTCGAATTTACGTGCAGAATGAAAAAGAAGTGATTAAACAAACCTGTCGTTGGATTGACCATCTTTATGTTGAAGTGATAGCCATCTTCTCCACGACAGAACATCAACGGATATTGAAGTGCATCATATGACCGATGAGTCTCATAAACGCGTTGCAATTGTCCATCATCCCGACGCTTGAGAACAATATCGCGTGATTCCACATTCTCGCCAACAATCACCACTGCGACTTCATTGATAGTGGGCGCATTGAATTGTCTTGAATGGCTTCCTGCTGGTCTTTTATCTGCTCTGATAATGATTTTGTTGTCGTCAGAATGCATTGTATCCAAAGCTGTTTTGAACAATCTGACCAATTCATTACACTCATGAAGAAGATTTTGCAATTGTTGTATTATTTCACGTTTAGTTGCAGTGAAAATTGCACAACGCTGATGAAGTTCAACTGCCGAATCACCAACGAAATAGATCTGAAGGAATTTATGATCTTTGTTTGGTGGTGGGAACAAAGCGCCCGCTCGATGGTGAATTTGCCCTTGAATCTGAATTTTGTGATGCAATTTCGTGAAAAATTATAGTTGTTCATGTTGATAAAAGAGTGACGCTATTACCTTATAACTCGGATTGTAGCCTGGTTGTTGAACAACCTCTGCTCCAAATGACGTCATTTGAAAACATCCGTTATATTTTTGTGCGTGCAACAGGAAATGGTTCGATTTGCTTGTATTTCCATATAGAAGCGAATACAATGGCTCTGGTGGATGAGTCAAAACCGGCAATTTTACCTTGCCACCTGCGCAGCATAAGCCGGGAGCTTCCAATCGAAACTTCAGTGCATTGCAGTGCTGACATACCACAGACAATGAACCGATAACAACGCAGCTATGGTCTTTGTAGGACGTTGAGAAATTGTATGCAAATGCAGCGCGATTCAAGTCTGTTCTTGGTACTCTTTGTGTAGAGCGAATCTGTGCTAAACGGGTTCGTCTCGATTCATTTCTTTCTGCACGTTCGTCTTGCGTTTGACTTTCATGGACATTCCGACTATATGTTGCTCGACGTGTACGTCGTCCAATGTTTGGCCGTCTTATAGCAGGCATTATTCCTACAAATCACAGGAAGAAATTAAACAAATCCGGACGTCTGATAAAAACGAATAAGAAACCGAATAATATTGAAACGATTTGTTTTTACTTTGACATATATTTCGATACACTACTCTTTTATATAATTTGATATTTTAATTATTTGTTTTTCACCATTACCCTGGAGGATTTTCTAAAAATTTTATTACGTTCTGACCTTCTCCTGTTAGTTACCTACAACTGAAAAAAAATTTGAACCAAATCGGCCCAGCCGTTCTCCAGTAGTTTTTTACGACACATTTTTTGGGCTCCATTTTTATATATATAGATTTAAATAAATAAACTAGCTCCAGCCGTTTCGCCACAACAAATTTTTGAAAAGTGGCCCGTTTTGCACCGAATTAACCCTACCTCCCCCCTTATCAAATCCATGTTGGCATGGCGAAACTACTGATCTACACAGGTGCTGCAAATGGGGAGTAATTACGTTTTCGAAAAGTTTTGGGATGGCTGACAACTTAAAGATTCCTCTATAGTTGTTAGCATCCACTTTGCTACCTTTTTTGTGGAGAGGTATGACGAATGATTCCTTCCCAATAAGGGGAAATTGCGATGTTTCTAAGGATAAGGTAAAAAATTTTATAATTGTACTGCACAGGGCCTTGTCACAATACCTAAGCACACAGCCTGGTATTCCATTGGGACCTGGCGAATAAACTGGCTTGACACGTTGAAGATCCAAAAAAAGGGAGCTTTCGGTTAAGCTAGGACTGAAGATTAGGTTTGATTTGGGCATGTTATAAGAATAGGTCTGGTTTGAATCGGATGACGGAGAATAAGTAGTTTGAAAAAACTGAGCAAAAAGATCGACGATTGCCTGAGCCGCTAAATAACGAGAATGGACAGCCGTTATGTTTAATTAATATTTTTGAGGCGAGTCAACTCTTTACTAAACCAGGGAGGCTTATTTGAGATTGAAGGTTAGTATAGCGGAACACATTCGGTAAAAAAGGAATTCATAGCATTGTAAAAAATATCTATGGCACCCACCATGTCGGTGCACATATAGAGATCGGACCAATCAAAGTCAGATATGAAATTATTCAGCCGTCGAAAATCCGCCTTGCGAAAGCAGTGGATTTTACTAGCTGGCTGATCAGACTTATTCTCCATAACAGTCCCAATATCGATCGTCACATCGAAAGTAGGATGGTATGGATCTTCGGGTTACGTCAGGGGCGGGACCCTAACCAAACTGACTCTTGCCGGATCAGAGACAAAACAGAGATCGAGCAGGCGAATTCCGTACATGGTTGACTTGAGACAACGAAATGTCAAACAAGCCATCAATAAAATCGTGACGTGCCGTAGTTAAAAGTCTGTTAGCGGATTCAGTTGTGGACCAAATAGCTCCAGGACTTTTAAAATCACCTAGAACTACTAAATGGTCCCTATCCGAAAGTCTATTGGAGACCGCCTGAATAGCGGAAAGGTGGTTCCAATAAATAGGAAGTTCCGACAAGGGGGAATATAGGAACATGTAATATAAGTAAAACTACCATTAGATGATAGCTTCACACAAAGGAATTCAACATCGTTGCATTCCTCGAAAATTAATAATTCAGACGTGAGGTTGGCGTCAACAGCAATAAGGACACCACCCCCTCGCCAGGAAGGCCGATCAAACCTTTACGTTGTGTACACAGCTGGAAAAACTTCGGAGCTTAGAATCTCCGGCTTAAACCAGGTTTCTGTGAACACAATCACCTGGGATGCAAACGATAAACTATCAGAATACAATTTAGGAAGCTTACTACGTAAGCCTCTTGCGTTCTGATAGGACAGAAGAAGAGAATTTGTTAGTTTTTTGAAGCGGACGAGGTAGATGCCACAATGGATTTCTCCGGCCTGGGTAGCTTCGTACTCCTTAACAACAATGTGCTTTGGCCAGAAGTTCTCAGAGCACATTGTCTTAAAAAGTTCGTCAGGGACATTTATTTTGAAAGATGAAATATCCCTAGCATAAGAAAATTGGAATTTTTCCACCTTAATCTTAGATGTTTCGGCTTTAATACGACCTAGAATGTAGGTACTTACATCATCAGATGTTTGATCAGGGGAAAGCGGCGAAACAAATATCTGTTTCGTTGGTGGAATAGCAATCAGGGCTATTGGCAATACATTTGTAGTGCCAATTTCGGCCGGTATTCCGGGCCTGTTACACTGGGGAGTTTTCTGGATGGGGTTCTGTGGGGTCATTAATTGTGACCCCTCAGCGGACTCTTTTCTTTTCTCGCCCCCGATCTTAATATCATTAGATCTATTGGAGTCGGGGACTGTGCCGAGGGAGTGAGCTGTTGAGATCCTGCCGCGAGTTGTTGGGATCCGCCCAAATGCGGTGTGCCAACCGTGGTTTTTTTGCGCTTAGGGGACTTATTTAATAGCTTAAGGCCATTAAACTGGGAGTCCAGCGCAAGGAGCACCTCATTAGTTTTACGAAAACTAACAAGTAGCTCCCTAAAACCATTTTTGGTTTGCTGCATAAAAGACCTAATTTCCTTTTCAACCTCGCGACAAGTTTTACAGCAGTAGCGCATTCCAATGTTTTTAATTATTTCAGCCTCCCGTCCTGTGCGATTAAGGCATTTGGCGTGCACAACATTATCACACAGCCAGCAGCCGATATTAGGATCGTCATTTGAAATTACCTTCTTGCCGGTTTTAATAGATCAGACAATACTACCGGTCATTATAGTTACTTACCACTGTACCAATCAGATGTTAAGAGAAAATAAGAGAAGTTAAGTGCACTAAGAGAGAGAGAGAGAGAGCGAGCAAGAGAGCGAGAGTTAGGGAGCTATTCGGTGCGGACATGGTGATGCCATTGCCAATTTGGAGGGAGGTATTGCTGGCAGGAGTTGCAGAAAATAGCATCCATGTTGAAAGTGTAGTTGGTGTTGTTGGCGTTCATTTTGATGATGATGAATTGATAATGTTTTAACTTTGTTTAATTTTTTTAAGTGTCTTCGTTTATTTTTTTTATTTTTTTATTTCACTTTTTACTTTTTAAGTTACAGTATTGATTTTTATTTTTTCAAGTTATTTTTTTTTGTTGAAGAAGATTAGTTTATGTTTTTACTTTGTTTAATTTTTTTAATAATTTTGAACACTGTAACTTTGATAAATGCAGACCGAATCGTTTGAAACACAAACTAGACTTGATCCTTATGGCTCCGCGGGACTAGCCTTTGACTCACAAAATCGAAGAACAAATACATACAAATTATACAAATTTGAGACTCGATTTTTCCGTTAGACTTTAATTGGCCAGACTGAGGGTAGTGTATAGTATTTAATTTTTACACTCGATCGTGTTACTGTCCTTTTGACCCCCGATCGCTCAAATTCCACCCACATTCGTTTGTAACCAAACGATTGTGAGTGGAATTTGAGCAAGACCCCCGTCCCAGTTTCTTTCCTTTCGCCTTCCTAGTTTCTTCCCTCAGGATCAGATTTTTTGACGTACTTTTTTATGATCTGGAAGGAGACTTGTTTGAGATCGCCTCGTAACGGTCGGATGGGACGGGTGGTGTACGTGTGTGGGAGAGCGTTTACGTTGACACTTCTTCGATTATTCCCAAAGCACTCGTTTTTTTCCCACAGCACTCACTTGCGGGATGGTGAGCCTTGTTCGCATGTGTGTGTGACCTTTTTAAGTGGGAGGCGGGTGAGTGTGCGATACCTTCCTCGCATGCGCACAATTTCATGTGGTGGCGGAACCTATTCAATTGGGGGAGGTTGAGTGTCCTGCGATGGGAACCGATCCTGGAGGATCAATTTGCATCCACCCTTCTCAAGTGTCTCCTCGATCCCACCAATTATCTGGTGGGTCAGTGTGGGATCGCTTGTGCGCGGCCTTTTCAAGTGGGGGACGGGTGAGTGTGGGATCGCTTGTGAGCGACCTTTTCAAGTGCGCTTCGTTGGAACATGATCGTGCGGGATCGATCCCTTGCACGCGCACCCTTTCATGTGGCGGTGTAACCTATTAAATTGAGGGAGGTTGAGTATCATTCGACGGGACGAGATCATGCAGGATCAATTTGCATGCACCCTTCTCAAGTGGCTCCCTCCACTTATCCTTTCAGAGCTAACCCTAATAATATGCAGTTTTATTACTAAAATCCTGGTAAAATTGGCAGCTTACCCTAATTAATTGCATTTTTATTACTAAAGTCCTCTTTAAATTGACAGTTGACCCTAATTAGGGGCTGTCCATATATTACGTAATCACGATTTGTATGATTTTCGACCCCCTCCCCCCCTATGTAATCAAGAGTAATCATTGGAGAAACCCCCTCCCCTATGATTACGTAATCATCAACATTTTGTTTCCCCATAAATTCATAAAAATATTTTTTTTTAACATACATTTTGATATAAAATGATTACGTAATCATTGTCCAATAACCCCCCTCCCCATATAATCAAAAATAATCATTTCGCTGACCCCCTCCCCCCATAGGTGATTACGTAATATATGGACAGCCCCTTAATTGCATTTTTATTACTTAAATCTTATTAAAATTTTACAGGTGACCCTAATTAAGCTAATTTATGATCCCACTTAGCGACATCAAAGGTCCTGAAAACCCGGTTTATATACTACTTATATCAATGTTCGTTACATTATGTGGGGCTTTCCACAAAATTTGCAGACAGATGTGCTCTATACTGATTTCAGTAAAGCAATTGACTTCGTTAATCATTCCCTTCTTGTTAGGAAACTCGACTTAATGGGTTTTCCTGTCGATTTTCTTATGTGGACTTTAAGTTATCTGAATGGTATGACGCAACAGGTCCTCTTAAAAAAATATTGTCAAATGTTCTCCGGGTGACATCTGGCCTTTTACAACATACAGTAATATCTCATATAAAAGTATTTGCTCTTGTTAGTATAAATAACGTGACTCTTTTTTTTCAGTCCAGGGAAATCATTAACCTTGTTTTTGCTTTTGAAAGGCTTTATAACTCTGGTTCCATGTATATTAAGCTGGAACTCTGTCACTCTGCCCGGCTGTCCACTTCGAATGACAAAATCCTCCATACTGCTTCAGAGCTGCATATATAAAGTCCAGACTGATATTTTTCACTTCATGAGGTGTATGCTCTAAATGGCTTGATCGCGTACGCTACTAATGAGGGCATCAAACATGAGGGGACCCTTCGGTTATCAATATAATTGTCGCGGAAAGTTGCAGTTTGCCAAACCTGTACTGGCGATCGTCGAAGATATTTGGGATGAAGTACGCTGCTCGCCGGCGACTCTTCCTTGAAAATGCAAATAAATAATACTTACGACCTGTAAAAGCTGCCTTCTTTCTCAATATTCAGTTATCTTAGACAACCTGGCCTGAATAGTACGTATTCGATCTATTGTAAGAAAATATTTATACTAAGAGATGAATTTTATGTATTTGTTGGACAGTCGTAGAAATGCACACTTCAAACATAAAGTGATTACTTACGACATCACATTGGAAACTTCTAATTATATGTCGTTTCAAAACGTCATATGTCCGCGCGGAGATATGTCGTTTCAAAACGTCATATGTCCGCGTGGAAATTTGACGCCAAGCTTCGCGCGGAGATACGACGCACTGTGGCTCGTTTTCTCAAAACACGTTGCAAAATTAATAACTTTTGATATATTGAAGGTATCTACCTAATTTTTTTTTATAATAATTTACAAGTCTCCAAATTTTTTTAGGTTACGCCCACCAAAAGATGCTTAATTTATTCGGCTAACTAAAACTTTTGATTTTTTACTATAAAAATACATTTTTCATTGGAATCAATGAACTTAAAAATTCAAAATGATTAAACATATTTTTTTTATACTCATTCTATAAATAAAAAAAAAATCATTAAAAAAAAATTGACAATTTTTTTTTTTTTTTTTTGCAACTCCAGTACTTGAAGCTATACTTATTGCTGCCTTGCTGTTTTCCATACTGGCCGACTACAAAGTGCCAGTTTGGTAGCATGGTTTGATATGAACAATTATCAAAATCTCGAAATGCGCACAATTGTAGCAATGGTTTTTTTTTTTTGGTTTGTTAGTTGAATATCTCCACTAATTTTTAGTATTATCTAGAGCTCGGCGAAATATGACTTTTTTTTTTTATTTTCCACTAAAAATGTAAAATAGTGAAAAAAAAAACTTTTTTACAAAATCTAAATAAAATAGAAGAACCAAAAAAAATGTCAATTTTTTTTTTAATTCAGGTTTAAAATTGATTCCTTAAAGCAGAAAAAAATGTTTTTTTTTCTTTGAGATTAACTACTTTTTTTAGAAAAATTAATTTAAATCTGTCGATTTAGAGAGGTTTTTACTTTTTTGAAACTACAGAAAAATTGTCAAACTTTGAGTAGCGATTATAAATACTAAATAAATTTTGTAAATTATAAAATTTTGGTTTTGAATAGCTTGATCAATTCCTAATTGAATGGTATCAAAAGATTTGCTAAATTCAACAACGCGAAATCCGACTTTTGCAACGAGTTTTCGTAAAATGAGCCACAGTGCGACGTTGCAAGAACGTCATATGTCCGCCAGGAATTTAGTGGAGATATGACGTCGAGCTTCGCACGATGGGCCCCAGCCGAAAAGTAGTGTCAAATGTTAATTTTCCATTATGCGCTGCGGAAAGTTAAAAGTTCTTTCTCGTTATTTAAAAAATTGAATATCATGAAAAAATCTATATATTTGTTTAAATGTTAATTTATAAAGCTGAAACACAAAACAAATTTCCCAAATCGACTGTGCTCGACTGTGAGATACCCGGTACCTAAACGTTTGCGCTTCACACTAAAAGGCAAATTAAAATTGTATATACATACATTGTACATACATACATTGGCGCCATTATATCGTACGGCCAAGGCTCGAAAGCGCCACCTGTCGGCTACAGCTTGCAACAGCAGTGCCTTTTGGCGGTGTGTTAAAATTCAAACCTTATTGCTAATATCTCCCATGTTTATCATCCGATATTATTGAAGTTTTCAGGAAACTTTAAGCCGAAAATTACGAATATAGCTAATATAACGTTTTTATGATTTTCAGGGGCGGAAGTGGGCGTGGCCAAATTTTAAAACAAACAATCTGCGTGCAACAAATTCCAATGTTGTCACCAAATTTGGTAACTCTAGATCTGTTGTTTCACACGGACAGACAGACGGACAGACGGACAGACGGGCATGGCTAAATCGACTCGGCTGGTGACGCTGATCAAGAATATATATACTTTATAGGGTCGGAGATTTCTCCTTCTGCCTGTTACATACATTCTCGGTTGTCACTAACTTATAATACCCTTGTACCCTATGGGTACCGGGTATAATAAACTGTTGCAAAAATGGGTACAAGGGTATTATAAGTTTGTGCCAACCGAGAATGTATGTAACAGGCAGAAGGAGGCATCTCCGACCCCATAAAATATATATATTCTTGATCAGTATCACCAGCCGAGTCGATTTAGCCATGTCCGTCTGTCCGTCCGTGTGAAACAACAGATCTCAGAGACTATAAGAGCTAGAGTTACCAAATTTGGTGACAACATTGGAATCTGTTGCACGCAGATCAAGTTTGTTTTAAAATTTGGCCACGCCCACTTCCGCCCTCAAAAATCATAAAAAACGTTAAATAAGCTATACTCGTTTTTTTCGGGTAAAAGTTAATAAATACAAAAAATTAATAAAATAGAGCGGACGTTTCCTGAAAATTTCAGTAAAATCGGATGATAAACATGGGAGATATTAGCAATAAGGTTCGAATTTTAAAACCCCCCCTAAGGCGCTGCTGAGTAGCCTGTAGCCGTCTAGGTCGTGGGTTCGAGCCCCAACCTCGCCAACATTTTTTATTGTTTTTTTTCTCCGTTTTTTTTTGCATTTCTTCCTCTTTCCTTTGTTATTATACCCGGAGGACAACTAGAAAAAAATTTTAGAATAAAAATACAAAAAGAGAATATTTTGGTTTTTTGTGGGATTGAGCTCGTGCCAATTTTGCAAAATGTAGATGCACCGGCTGCTTAGACAACTGGGCCATTACATATGTTACATATGAAGCGCCATTTTCATACTAAGTATGCTTCGACAACTGTTAACCTAATTTTGGCAGAACTGAAATAAAATTTCCAGAGATTGTCACATCTAATAGCTTCTACATTTTCTTAATGAAAAGATGCTTTTTATTGTCATAGAAAAGTGTGTGTGAAAGAGAAAAGAGATCGACTATTGACCAAAAAAAATGCGCCAAACTACAGAAAAGAACGAGCGTGACCAAAATTCACTTTCATAACTCAACTTTGCCGAACTGTTATAAAATGTATTAATTGAATAAAAAGCAGAAAAAATGAATAAGAATCTTAAAAAAAATGTAAAAAAATTCTTTGGCATGAGCGGGATTAGAACTCAGAACTTCTTCCATAATAAAACGATGGCCCATCGCTTAGACGCCTCGGCTATGCTCCTCATTGCGCAATAGACAGCGATTGATACTTCTAATAGCCTCCAGACTTTTTCAATCAGAAGGCGGTTTGTTTATTGTAACAGAGACGCACAAAACAAGTGTGGGTGAAAGAGAAAAAAGATCGACTGTTGACCAAAACTACAGAAAAGAACGAGCGTGATTAAGAAATGACAAAAAATAACATAATTCACTTTCATAAACCAACTTTGCCGAACTGGTATAAAATGTATTAATTGAATAAAAAGCTGAAAAAATGAATAAGAATCTAAAATAAAAATGTAAAAAAATTCTTTGGCATGAGCGGGATTAAAACTCAGAACTCAGTTTCACTCCGAGCTTCAAAGAGTAAAGACGTGCGACCGATTCAATCCCCAAGTGACAGCTTATCAGCAAATAATCTATAATTAGATCATTCAATTCGCGACTTATCTGTGCAAATCGGTAGAAAACAACAAACACAAAGAATAAGCGAAACGAACTAATACTCTAGGGCCCGAGCCCAACGATACCACGATGTCTCGACCACCCGACCGACCTCTGACAACGATCAACACGATAACCAATGAAGCAAAATACATAATAATCAGTAGAACTGACAAAAAAACATTTGATAACATCAACCCATTTATAATAAAAAAAGTGGTAGACTTCACCTGTAATGGAACAGTCGATACTTGCAAAAAAACAAGAGCAGGAACCCTCCTTATTAAAACAAAAAACACTCTACAAGCCCAGAAATTACTTAAATTAAAAACATTTCATGACTTCCCAGTTAATGTCGAAGAACACAAAACACTCAATACCTCTAAAGGTGTCATCTACTCAAACGACCTACGGAACATAGACGAAAAAGAAATCGTAGAAGAATTAAAGCCACAAAATGTGATAGAAGTCCGAAAAATCCTAAAAAAGAACAACAACGAAACAACAGAAACTGGCTTAACCATTCTGACATTCTCCACAATTAATTTACCTGAAAAGTTATGGATAGGTTACGAAGTCGTCCAAGTACGCCCATACATTCCAGCCCCAATGAGATGCTACAACTGTCTAAGATTTGGACACCCCACGGTCTTTTGCAAAAGCGAACAAATTTGCGCCAACTGCTCCGAAAAAAACACACGGATGATAATAATTTATGCACCAACATAAAAACATGCATCAATTGCAAATACGAAGACGACGAAATTAAACACCATAACGCAATGGACAAATCATGCCCAGCCTTCATCAAACAAAAAGAACTGACTGCCATAAAAACACTTCAAAAAGTCGATCACAAAACAGCCCGCTACATCTACAACACTCGCCACATCCACCCACCGACCCCCTTTTCTCTGAAAGCCGCACTGCCATCACAAAAACCATCTACAAAAGAAACAACAACACATACTACTAAAGCTTCAAATACTAACTCATCAACACCGATCAACACTACCAGGCAAATCATAATCTACGACAGCTCCCCAGAAGAAGCCATAGACACCACTGCATCAACATCTTTACACTCCACTCGCTCCAAAATCTCTGACGAACTAAAACTAAAAATATACACTGCTAAGTCTAATAAACTAGGAATTCCCTTGAAATCAAAAGAAAAAAACATCCAAAAGACTAAAACCGAAAAAAAAAATAATAAAAAAATATCAGAACTAATGAGTACCGACGAGGAACTTGACCTATAATAGTATTAATTAATTAATCTAACTTTAAGTAAATTTTCCTTATGCTAAATATATTACAACTTAACATTAATGGTTACCTCAATAATTACAATTACCTACAAATACTCATAAAAAACAAATACCCCAAAATCATATCTATTCAAGATACCCACCTCCGTTCTACCAACAATATCCCGATCCCAATTAACTTCACTCTTTATCACACAAATAACTCTAACAACCCCTATGGCGGAGTAGCACTTTTGCTTCACAATTCCCTACAACAACAACAAACTCCAATTAGTAACATTAGTTTTGATTCAAGAGCCGTAACTGTAAACTCTAAAATCAAATTTACCATAATTTCTAGCTACATACCACCAAACAAAAAATTTACTTTACAAAATTTGCATGACACTTACAACTTTATCGACACTCCACTCTTAATAACAGGTGACTTTAACAGCTGGCACCAAAGCTGGGGCTCGCAAAACAATAACCCACGAGGCAACATACTATTCAAATTCATAAACCAGTCCGTATTAAACACACTTAATGACGGCTCCCCCACCCACTTCACTACACACCACACATACACCCACATCGATCTCTCGATCGCTTCTCCGGAAATAAAACTTCACTCCAAATGGTCAATTGACAGTCACCTCTCAGGAAGCGACCACTTCCCGATCTCGATTGTACTTTTTGAAAACGAAACAATTGACTCCCCCATAACCAAGCCAAAATGTAATATAGACAAAGCTGATTGGCCCCTATACCAATCAGTAGTCAAACTATTCTCCGACAACAGACCTCCCAGCTTACAAATAAACAAAGAAGCAGCCAACCTCTGCTCTATAATACGACACAGCGCGCACCTTTCTATTCCGCAATACCACCCAAAAACATCCAAGCAGGTCCCTAGGTGGGACAATGAGCTTAAAACATTAAAAAACAACAAAAGAAAAGCCTGGCAAACCATGTGCCAAAATATAAACACAGCAAATATTATTACATATAAAAAAGCGAACGCCAAACTAAAACGAGAAATAAAATTTTAAAAACGCAAAGCATTATATGAATTTACCTCCGACATAAATTCACAAACCCCAATACCAATATTATGGAAAAAAATAAACCGATTCTGTGGCCTCAAAACCCACTTACAAATTCACTGTCTTGCCAACCCCTATAACCCATCTCAAACCTATACAAAACCTCAAGATATCTCTAAAGCATTATGCGAACAGTGGTCAAACTCTTCATTAAACAATAATTTTCACGCCATATTTAGATCACACAAAAAAACATAAACTTCAATATTACTCACGACACAACCCCCCTTACCCTACCATTGGAATCTGAAATATCTATCATAGAACTAAGAAGCGCCATCAATCAACTCAAAGGTAAAACTCCAGGTAGAGACCGTAAAAGCTATCAAATGATAAAGAACCTACCAGATATAGCCATGCATAGACTACTCAAGTTCTATAACAACATCTTCAACACATACATTCCACAACAGTTCAAAGTAAGCATAATAACACCCATATTAAAACCCGCCTCAGACAAAACAGCAATAACATCTTATCGACCCATATCCCTGAATAGCTGCATATCCAAAGTTATGGACAAAATAATTTCCAAAAGACTATGGTGGCTAGTTAACAACAGCCAGCTACTCGATAGTCGTCAAATGGGCTTTATGAAGGGAAAGTCAGTATCAGATACCCTAGCCTCGCTAGACTACCTGACTACCGCAACCCTATCGAGAAAAAACCACGTATCCTTAATCTCGCTCGATTTCTTAAAAGCATTTGACAGAATTGGAATTCACACCATAATAGACGAACTTACAACCTGGAAATTAGGACAGAAAATGATGAACTACGTAACAAACTTTTTAAGAAATAGAAAAATTTCTGTTCAGATCCAAAATATTCAGTCACAACCTCTACCACTGGAAAATGGAATCCCACAAGGATCTCCACTCTCCGTTATCCTATTTGCAATCGCTTACAACAAACTCAATAAAACAATAGGCCTTCACAAATCTTTCGAATTCACCGCATACGCTGACGACTACACAATATTAAAAAAACTAAAAAAAACAGAAAACACTTTAGATATAAATCCTCTGCTCACTGACATACAAGAATAGTGCAATTACTCCGGAGCATCTCTATCTATAACGAAAACAAAACATTTACACATTTGTCGTAAAAAAAAGTGCAATTTTGAAATTATTAACAACCTTGACATAAAGAACGAAAAATCCTTAAAAATACTAGGTATCACATTAACTAATAAATATAAATGGGACGAGCACATAAAACAACTAGTAATACAAATAGCCAAAAGGCTAAATATTATTAAATGTCTCTCTAGCAACAGTTTTAATTGTCATATTAATACTATTATTTATATTATCAACACAATAATCATGTCCAAAATTGACTATGGTCTGTTTCTATACGGAAGAGCACCAAAATCAACACTGAACAAAATAAAAACCATATACCACTCAGCTGTTAGAATAGCCTTCGGAGCCTTCCGCTCATCACCAATCAACAACCTACTCTATGAATCCAACATTAAGCCAATAGAGCACAGAACTAAACACGCCTTATTAAAAAACCTTAAACTTATATCTTTAGCAAAAAAAACTTCGCTAGAACATATAATAAAAAAAATCTTGAAAGCAAAACGTACCCCAAAAATATTATCTACTCTACAAGAAACCATAAATAGCTGCAAAACGATTCACCTAGATCCAACCCCCATTAAAATTAATAAACAAACAAAACCCACATGGCCCTATAACTACTACCCCAAAATAAACAAATCGTTACAAACCTCAGTCAAATCCGACACACCACCAATTGTTTACTACCAAAAATTTCAAGAAATAAAACATAGCCTCAAATACCACACCTTTCTTTACACAGACGGATCTAAATCCGACCACGGGGTAACCTACAGTGTAACTTCCACTCACTCCATCATAACCCAGCAAATGCTCCCACCTTACTCGTCAATATTTACTGCCGAGATAGCAGCTATTCTCTGCGCATGCAGATACGCAGAAAAACAAAAGGGAAAATTCGCTATATGCACCGACTCTCTCTCTGCCTTACAGCACTAAAGAATCCGAATAACTACAACTACTACACTCTTGAAATTAAGAAAATAATCTCTAAATATAGAAACAAATTTTCTTTGATATGGGTACCAGGACATTGCGGTATTAACGGAAACGAATTTGCAGACAAAGCTGCTAAGGAAGCAGCGAAATTGCCATTAATATCCGAAAAAAATCATAACGCACCAGACACTCTGAAATATATCAGTCAGCATATGAGATCCCAATACGACCAAATCTGGAACCACACATCTCAACACTACAAACTCATTAACCCAAAAAAACTAAACAACATTGAACTTCTAAGCAAAACAATCTCCCGATTAGACACTATCAAATTTATGAGACTTCGCCTCGGACACACTTAATTGACACATAGCTACCTATTTGACAAAACTCCACCGCCTACATGCCAACATTGTAACCAAACCCTAACCCTAATCCACATATTCCTAGAATGTCCTATTCACGTTGAACCTAGAAAGAAATTCCTCCAAAATACCATAGAACAAATTTTAAACCCAATAAATGCTGTAACGACCATTAATTTCCTTAAGTCCATCAACCTCTACAACAATATATAATCCTAACATTATCAAAACACAATACACATATATTTAATTTTATCAACATATTATGTACATACTAGCATACATACACAATTATACCCTTAGTATATAAAATTAGTAGTGTAAATACCTTATTCATTTAAATCACTCAACCAATATTGTTAATTATAACCAACTGTATATCTTAAGCAGAAGGACATTGTAGCTATGGCTTAAACAAAAAAAACAAAATTATCCACACTTTGTAATTGCGGATAATTTCTCAAAAAAAAAAAAAAAAAAAAAAACTCAGAACTTCTTGCATAATAAAACGATGACCCATCGCTTAGACGCCTGGGCTATGCTCCTCATTGCGCAATAGACAGCGATTGATACTTCTAATAGCCTCCAGACTTTTTCAATCAGAATGCGGTTTGTTTATTGTAACAGAGACGCACAAAACAAGTGTGGGTGAAAGAGAAAAAAGATCGACTGTTGACCAAAAAAATTGTGCAAATTTATTATTAAGTCGGGAGCTAATTCGAGCGGCGATTTAATTTTTCATTAAGGAGTATATAAACCAACAATCGTCTGGGTACTGGGTATCTCACAGTCGAGCACTCTCGACTGTAGCTTTCTTACTTGTTTTTAATTTATTTATATGGAAGTATAAGGTTATTTATTGAGATATAAATGAATATATCGCATATTGCCTCTTTTACAGCTTGGTTACAGATTGGACATTTTAAATTTTCATTTTTATGTAAATTTTCAATTTCATGTTTGACAACAATCCTTTCCCAGCATTCACCACAAATAGAAACGTAGTTGCATGGGCGCAATAAAACAGATTTTCTGTTCTCAAAACATACGTGAAATAGAGTGGGCGGATTATCAGCCAATAGAGTTTTACTCGGGCGTATTAGATGCCAACTCTTTTTCCAGCGATGCAATTCCTGGAGGATGATGGAGTCCCACGTAGAAGGGCAGCAGAAGGTGCACGAACAAAATAAGTAAATAGGCGGCAGGGTTCAGATTCACAATTCACTATTTATTTGGCCTTCTTTGGCTGCTGGTGAGCGAGCGAGCGCTTCCCACACTGCCTCCCAGGACTGAGCGCCCTTCTAGCGCGAACAATACGTTACATAAATTGTGTTGGTTAGCAGTAGACAAACCGGTATCGATTGAAGAAGACGACGAATGGGATGATGCTGATGAATTAAGATCAGTTTAAACTTTTTTCTCCTTTCCAAACTGTGATTCGAAAATGTGTCATCCGAAAGTTTTGAAAACGTATTAGTTAAAGGAACAGATCTGTTAAAACTACGACAGTCCAGACATTCGATATTCTCCACCAAAAATTCGATAGTATCGATGTTTCATACATTTAACTTTAAAAAAAACTTCTTTCATAGCCAGGGTATTTATATTAACGGTACAGATATAATAAATAAATCTTATACGTAGCATTATAGAAACATTGCTTGAGCTAGAGCTACAGCGCCATTCATTGGGTTAGTGTTAAAGCCTAGTACTCAGACAGAAAAACTGTTCGCAACCCGAAAAAGATTTAATATTTTTCAAGTGTGACCGCTTCTAAAAACGCACTTTGGCATTTTTGGGAGGTAAATGGTGCGGTCATACCAATCTTAAATCAGCTGTTTTATATTTACAATTATTTATTTTATATTTGAAAGACAATTCGCATAGACTTGTAGTTTCGTTTTGGAATAGCTTATTTGCGCACAATGACCACCAACGCCGTCGCCCAGATTCTCTCGACCATGCACAACCGCCTCTTTTTCTCCCTATTACTTGTCCAACATTCTTTCCTGGATCGACGACCAGGACAAGGGCTACTCTACCGGCTGCTGCTGGTGATTCTGTTCTTACCAAGTGGAATTAACTACCATCTGGGTGGTGGCGGTGGTTGCCGCAGCTACTCCTGCTGCCACCAAATTGTTTGACTGGTGAAATGATTCAAAGTTACTTCGTTCTTGATGGATGCGAGACTCTGAGATCCTTGCTGGCATACATTTGGTTAGAGTTGGTACTCCTCCTGCGCCCGGTTCTGTCCATTGCTGTACATGTTCTTTTCCAGCTTGGCAATGAAGGATATGTCCACCCAGATACTGCTCTCAGCAGCTGCGGCCTCTGAATGTCCTTCTCGAGTTTGGCAATGAAGGATTTGTCCAGCCAGACACTGCTCTAAGCAGCAGCGGGCGGTGACCGTCGCCTCTGACGCCTTCATCTCAGAAATCGAACGTGACATCTCATAGTGCTCATCAAAGTCATAACCAAATATCGAGGGACCTATTTCCTTCCAGGCCTTTATTTATGCAAATGTTTAATATTGCCCAAATCCCTTATCATTGAATTGGCCTCTACCAATTTAATTATTATAACTTTATCTGCTCTTCTAAACGCCTGGACTGGGCTTTTGAAAACATTATTGTGTTTGGCGGGATCTATATTTTTGAATTGTGTGAAGAAACAGTAAGAGAGAGTGAGATGCCAACAGTTGAGAACAGGTCGTTTTATTAAATTTTTTATTCTCCCCCTCCCCCCGTTCTGGAAATACCGAAAGTCTCCCTTCGCGCCACCTGGTATTTTTCTGGTATGTTTCTGGTATTTCGTTCGTTCGTCTGCGTACCGGCCTTTAAAACAGCGCTGCCGAACACCGTTTCCCGACTATTCACCTCTCGCTCTCTCTCACTGCTTAGAAACGCTGTTCGCGTGTCTGAGTACTAGGCTTAACCGTTCTCAGACAAACTATGTTCACACTAGATATGCTTTAATGCTTTTTTTTTATTGAAACGGGCTGAATTTTAATAATATAGAATAATAATATAGAAAAACCAAGAAATGACGCTGACTGGGGCCTTTAGATATATCAGCTTTCTAAGACAATAACTTCTGAACAAAGTAAGATAAGTTCATGAACTAAAATGGCTTTCATAGCCAGTTTCACCATACAAAATAATTTAAATTTTTAGCTCAATTTAGCTTTATCATAACTATACAAATTGGTTTAACTAATGGTATTCTGTATTCTGCCAACATTTAAAATATCCAACTCATACTCAAAAAGTGACTTTTGACAACAATAAAGCTGTTGAGGCCCACTGTTCGCTGATCTGGTTCATAAGCAAAGATATGATCTCGTTTCAAAACGACATATCTCCGCGCGGACATATGACGTTCTGAAATGGCCCTAACTGGCGTACGTAACAGGTTTTGGGTCGTTGATGCTGATCAACATGGAATGATCCCGCAAAGGAATTAACATACGGGCAGTTGTGATGAATTTTTGCGCCCAACGTGGGTCTCGACCCATACTCTTCCCGACTCCATTTGCCAACTCGTATAAAGCATTTCCTTTTCTTTGAAGTACGACACACTGGATTCTATTGATGTTATACCCTTCGGCGCGGTTACTTTGCTTATAGTTTTTTCGGTATTTGACCTACGTCAAATTCGACCATCCTGCTTCGAGTGTTGTACGTCTTTTCCACCTTCTGGTGGGCTCGTGTTAGTTCTTGTTTCACCTTTTCCGGAATAAGCTCTATCTTATATGGTAGCACCACGAATGTTATATCGGCCCCTAAGTCTCCGAGACCCCGGCGAATCGGATACGCACTAGCATGCGTAACCATGCGTGTACCAAACATAGCGTAATATGGTTTCAGTCCCAGCTCCTCGTGATTTCCACTTCTTAGAGCTCACGCTATTCGACTTAGCTGAGAGTCCCAATTTCGCTGGTCTGTACTAGTTGCTGATCTAAGCATTTGTAAGGCGGATCGGTTAATTCGCTCGGCTGCATTGGACTGTGGTGAGTAAAACGCCGTTCGGACGGCTTGGACACCGTATCGGGAGTGGAATTCTGTATATATATGTGATACGAGTAAACTATCCGTATCCATTGTCTGAGTGTATGTATTCGGGTATTCTGAATTGATGGAAAATATTCTTTTCAATGAAATTAACGACCTCTGTTGCTGTAGCATTGGGTTGCAACCAAACGAATTTTAAAGTGGTCTATGCACACCAAAATTAAGGTATTACCGGATTTTGTCCTGGGGTATGGTCCCATAAAATCGATAAATAATCTTTGTAGTGGTAGCTCCGTAATACGTTGTTGTCCGATTGAAAGTCTGTTGGTTTTGTTGGAGCTTTTGCTGATTTTGAAAGTTTCACAATCTTTGACCATATTTTGTACTTCGGTCGTCATAAAATTGTGGCAGTCTTGCGAGTGACTTGTCAAACCCTCCATGTCTAGCGGTTGTGGCATGATATGATCTCCAAGCTAGGTCTGCGATAAGTTCGAACGGAACACAAAGTTTCCAGGCCCTGTCATTGTTGATTACGTCCTATGTACTGAAGTGTCTGATATTTTTCCTGCATTTTCCTCGATCCGTTGTTTTAACATTTAGTTCTCTGGAGATTGAAATGCGGGTGGCTTGAGTTGTAACTCCATGGTATCAGCTGAAGGTGTATTAATTTCGTCCATATGCACCCGTGAGAGTGCGTCGGGTACTACATTTAAAGCTCCCTTACGATGTTCGATTGTAAATTTAAATGCTTGTTATTTAAGGCTCCATCTAATCTAGCCTCCCGAATTCATCCTTTTGGCCTATTAGCCAATTTATACTAGCGATATTTGCTGATACTAATTATAGCTGCGTAACACTCAAATTCGGTTATACTGTAACCGGGTGCTCGCCGCCGTCATCGTCAGTTTGAAATAGGGCTCCCCCACTCCCGTTATAGAGGCGCGTCACATTGTATAGTGAACGGTTTCTTGAAATCTAGTGTGAAGAGCACAGGCGCTGACACCATGTTCACTTTCAATGACTCGCTTTTATCCCCTCTTCACTCAACTCAAACGTCTTTTTCAGGCATTCATGAAGAGGTGCTGCAATTTGTGTTTAATTTTGAATAAAGCGCCTATACCACCAAGTCATTCTCAAAAATAGGAGATAAGCTGTGGAAAATCCTGCATTGCTTCAATACGTGTATAAGACTGGTCTGTTTTAATACAGCCCCCATCTTCGACATATTCCAATTATTTAGCTTGTCTGTAGCAGAATTTACTTTTCTTTCAGTTGATGGTCAGTTTTGCCTTTTTAAGACAGTCACTGACCTGACGCAGCATTTCAAAATGTGCAGCCGACTTAATAGTCCCTCAATATGAGGCAAGGTAAATGCATCTTTAATTGTCCGTGAATTTACCTAAACAAACAAAGGCGGTTCTTTGTGCCCTTCTGCACCAAGGTAACTGGAGAACTGTAGCTACTGTTATTTTCTTCAATCACACTGGAGTTGAAATTTTTGGTATCTGTGATGCAGCTAGTCGACAAAAAATAAAAGTGACATTTAATAACATAGCTAGATATATATTTCAATTGGATAGGACTGACCATGTAACTGAAAGCGCAAACAAAATATTTAACATGAATGTGGACAAATGGATTGACTTAAAAATATTAGTATTCCTTCACAAAATTATAAATTCTAGACAGCCTGACTACCTTTACAACATGATTCGTTTTACATCCTCACATAGAACAAAAAACATAATAAGCATTAGACCAAAACTTGCAAGTTCGGAGAAACAATTTTTTGTTTATGCTATACGAGCGTGGAACTCTTTGCCACATATTTTAAAAACCATTACTGGCACATCACAATTTAGTGATAAACTTAAACAACACCTTAACACACACACCTAAAATTAAAATCAAAAAGAATATAAATTTAAGTAAATATTTAAAGCCTTCAGCAGTAAGAATTAATTGAAATGTAATATGTAATTGAAATTGTAATAGTATTTGTAATGTAATTGTAAGAGTTAATGTCATTAATGTAATAAGATTTAATGTCAAAAGTGACTAGCGCAGTAAAAATAAGTATTATACTTGTGACGCTAGGATATAAAACAATAAACAAACAAACAAACTCCTAATCCAATCATTCTGTTTAGTTCTGCAAATACTAGTTGTTGTTTTGCGGGCGAGATTGGGTAGTGACGCTGTTTAATGGGAAGATTTTCTTGTGTTACTTTTATGACATGTTCTTCTAATTCGTTCTTCCCTAAGCCAATGTCTCTTCAAGACGGAAAGGTATTAATAAGTCTTTGTAATATAACGTTTTGCTCAGCAGTAAGTTCATGTGGAGTGTACGGTGTCTCGGTTTGGGTAGTATCTTCTTCATCTTATGTTGCCCTAATTCCAGTTTTGCGACTTGCGCTAAGCGTTGCCCAGGCAACGGCAACTGAAACTCACCCCAGAATTCGATTCCAAAATGAAACTGTTGCTGCAGGGCTAGCACAATTAAAAATTATAATTCTTTCGTTTCCCCTTTCTATTCTACAGGTAGGTGAATCATGCCGATAACTTGAGTCTTTCCTGCGTTAGCTGTTTGTACGTCCTGTCTCTTCAATTTGCGTACCTTATGTTGTCGCCCTTGTAAAAATATCTTCGCCCTCTTCCAATGCAATTTGCACTAGCGCCAGTGTCAAGTAGCGCTATTGTTTCTTCCCCGTCTACTTTAGTCTTGGCGAATAGGCGATTATCATCTTTAAGGCTGATCTAAGCCATTGAAAATTCGCACGCGCGCTGCCTCGTATTCTTGTTTTCGCTTGGTTTATGTTGGGATAGGACTGGTCTGAGCATGGGTCCCCGACCCACCTGTCAGACTCTGCTGTAAAAATGCGGACTCGGTGGAATGATACGAGTCGATTTTGCCGCAGGAGTTGCAGACAGTGTCATGGAATAGCGATTGAAGGAACCAGGTCCTTCCGTTTCTCCGCGTTTCTGATAAAAGTCAGAGGGCTTTTTATAGGTGGAACAAAGGTAAGTATGGAAAGGAGATCCTTCCCCTGGCATTCGTTTAAAAGCGTTTCTTTAATAGTCCGACGAAGTTCTCTTTCGAAATCTTATTCTTCAACTTGAATTGCAGGCTAGGCATGGCTGCAATAAAATCATCAAAGCACTCATTATACCCTTGACGCCGTTCCATAAGTTCTTTGATGGTCACGTAGTCGTTTTCGGACATTGAGAACGCCTTGGTCATTTCCCTAGTCAAGTCATAGTATCAGAATTCAAAATCGTCTGCTCGGTCTTTCAGCAACTGCCGTACCGTTTGGCTGCGGTTTCACTCGGAACAGAAAACTCTCCACGGACACGTCCCTGCTGGACCAATCGAACTTGACGTTTCATTTGTCTAGGTGCATTGGTCGGGTTCCTGGGTAGCTTCTAAGCTGAGTCTCGTTGTCCCTGGCGTTGGAATTGGGCTGATTTTCAGCAGCTCCCTCCCTACGAGTTAGTGTTGGTCTGTTTACTGCTGTTGGGGTCTGTCTAATTCCGGGCTGGCCCTGCAAACTGTTGCTTGTCTCTGTGGAATCGAACTGGCCTCGTGGTTTTCCCTGGGTATTGGACTTTCCCTTGGCTGTGCGATAGACAGTTCGGTTACTTTGCGCTGTAGGCTGATGACTGCCTCCTGCAGCTGGGTCATCCTAGTTGTCATTGTTGTCTTCATTTC
Organism: Drosophila rufa; assembly: GCA_018153105.1. Lineage (NCBI taxonomy): Eukaryota > Metazoa > Arthropoda > Insecta > Diptera > Drosophilidae > Drosophila > Drosophila rufa. The sequence continues at coordinate 4,801,257 of JAECXS010000135.1, forward strand.
ATTAATTGCCAGTACGAGTGCCGAGAGCATTCATTCTATTCGATCGTTGTCATCACTGTACTTGGGTCTAGCTCCCTGATTATTCGGAAGAATACTGAACCGCCCTTGTGGTGGCCCTAAGTCGAGGTGTTCCACTCCTATAGCTCCTTCGGAATCATCCATGATGACGCTGCTGCCATCTGCTCCCTAAGTTATTAAGTTTACTATTAAGGCTTAGAGACTGGTTGTTTTGGTGAACTGGTGATAAGCTAGTTCGCGCTGATATTTCTGTTCTAATGCGTCTGGCTTATCCAGCCACCAGGGTTGATGCTCTGAATGTCCTCAACAGAGGTAATTTAAATTAAATTAAAATTAAATTTTGCCACGCCCACTTCCGCCCCCAAAAATCGTAAAAAACTGTATATAACACTAGTTTACAAGTTTATATATTTTTTTTATATAATCGTTAAGACCCACTTTATCCGCCTAATTTTGAGCTGCTGAACACGTTGAACGCATTAAAAAAAATTTCCAAACAACCGTTTTGAAGATACTCGCGAAAAACCAGATTTTTTATACTACGCTAAAAATATCGAAAGCCGTTAGTCCAACATATTTCAAATTAGTATTATCCAAAAGCCAATGTATACTCCTTTCCGACAACATACGGCTTTTTGTGGTCAAAGCTCTATTAATGAAGATATAAGCACTTAAAGCTAAAAAAACATGCAATATTTTTGGCTCCGTTTTTTATAGCTAGATTTCATTTTCTTTTTAAAAATTAAAAAAAAAAGTTTTTAATTCTTTTGAGTAAACAGATCTAAAGATACCTTTCTCCTTAAAGAATATATGCAAATCCAGTACAAATTTTAGAAGTTATGGCCAATTCAATGAAATTATCATATTGCAGCTTAGCTACAAAATTGTTTTCAATGGGAAGTAGCCTGCTATGTGATGTTGGGTTTGATTGAAAAATCTTTTAAGTATTAGCAAAAATTTGAATCGACAAACGTGTGACGAACCGCTTCCCTAACCGATGACGATGGTGACTTATTAAGGTGATGACTGTATACTATTAAAATAATAATATAATATTTAAAATTTTAAAGGGTCTTCAAGGTCAAATGTCACTATGAAAATTACAAGTGTCAGAACGGATGGCCTTCCGCTCTGATACTACCTGTCTGCGAAGTTGGTGACTTTAAAAGAACATAAAGAAACATAAACATGTACATACGTACATATATATTAATGATTAAATTCAAGTAAATGTTATTGCAATTGTTACCTCATTTTGACACTAAAGGTATCTTCTCTGATGACTCAAAGTTTTTAAAGCCGGTCTTGGGGTGGGTTCCTTGGACGCCACTTGCCTCTCCAAACGTAATCAGAACAATTATGTACGTGCCTGAAAAATAGAAGATATCAATCATCAGTCTGTCTTTCTGTCCACAGAAAGCTCCATGAAAGCTTGATCGAAAGTCCGATCGGCACTGTTTTAGCCGTTTTTCCTCCCCATTCGCAAACTTCGCCCGTCTTTGGATCGTCGCAGGCCATGCAGTACGATTCCCTTGTGTAATAAATCGTTAGTTAAAAGTTATGTCATTTTTGAAATGAAACTTATTTAGGCGCGTCATGGATTTTCGGGAAGTACTCTTACGCATGGCCAATTTTGTATTTTTTTTCGGGCTCGCTGCTTTGACTGCACTGACGGCAGCGCTGCCGCTTCTGCAGCCGACTGCATAGGTGCAAGCGAGCGAGCAATATGCAGGTGCCAATGAGTTGATGCTGTTCATAGTACAATTACACGAGGTAATCGCGAAGCGCTCGGCCTCTTCGCCTATTCGCAAACTCAAAATGATTAAAAATTAAACTATGAAAAAACCTTAAACTCTTTTTATTATAACACGCAACTTAAAGCCCCACGCACCAACTAAGGGTTAATCCACACACACAATTATTTATCCGCTGGCACTTACTGGGCGAGCCCTCATTGTTATCATTGTAGAGGGACGAGATTTTGCCGACTCGACTACCTTCTATAATTGTATCATGATGCTGTTGCTGCTGCTGCTTCTTGCCTCTCCAAACGTAATCATTCTCATTATTATTTTTATTCGCCTCGCCATTATTGTTGTCGTTGTTGTTATTGTTTTGAGTTTCGAGTTAAAAAACAAATAATTTCGCTTGATTTGATTTGATTTTTGGCCGTTAAGTCGTTAGAAAATGTTAATTGGTAAATTAATTAATAAATAAAAAAACAAATAATTTCGCTTGATTTGATTTGATTTTTGGCCGTTAAGTCGTTAGAAAATGTTAATTGGTAATTTAATTAATAAAAATAAATAATTTTAAATTTATTTTTAATTTCTTGATTGATTTTCTCATTTTAAAATAATACATATATATGTCGAATCAAACGAAACAGGGCCTACTTTATTTGCTTTGTCGAGCAAGTGAAGCAGAAGCTGCTTAAATTGCTTAAATCTGCTTGCTGCTTTACTTTTAATTAATCGTAAAAATGGAAAACCCTCCGACATCAGAAGTGGGATCAGCCTCGTCTACAGAAAATACTTCTGGACAATACATGGCAGCGTTGGAAGCCCAGAACAGGACTTTGATGGAGCTACTGAAATCTATGCAGACACCGAGGACTCCGGCAGCGGGCGATAAGGCTACGCATGTCACCTTGCCCAAATACAATCCCGATGGTGCTGGAGCAGACGCCTCAGCCTGGTGTACAACAGTGGACCTCATATTTGCAGACCACGTTCTAGAGGGCAGCGGTCTGGTCATGACCTTAAGCAAGGCGCTTGAAGGCAGCGCATCACAATGGTTATCGCAAATATGTTTCGCCGGCATAACCTGGACACAGTTTAAAGAACTGTTTATTCAACGCTTCGTGGGAGTGGAGACAACTACAGCGATTCTACTGAACGTGTTCAATGGTCGTCCGAAATCTGGAGAGGGATTCGCAGAATATGGCAGCCGAATTGTTACGTCACTCATGTCCAAGTGGAAAGCCAAAGACGTGGAGGAAATCGCAGTGTCAATAGCGTTGGCACATATGGCGCAAATTGACAGCAGTTTATTGCGCTGGGTATATACAACGAACGTTACAAGCCGCAATGAGCTACAACAACAACTGCAAGCTCATGCTTTTAAGAAGCGTAATGCGGAAGAGGATGCATGTTCTACGGGTCCAGAGCGGAAGAAGACCAAGTTCCAAGTGAAATGTCACCATTGTGGAAAGATTGGCCATAAAATCGCCGAGTGCCGTAGTCGACTGGAAAAAGGACAGAACGCGAGAGGAAACAATCAGAACGGGAGCAGTAACTTTGGAGTGAAGGATCGTTCCAGCATACGATGTTTCAACTGCAACGAACGGGGACACTACGCTACTTCATGTCCGAGAATCCAGACCAGCGGGAGCGAGAAGAAGAAGATGTACGAGAAGCGTGTGGACTTTTGCACTGTGGCCCCGCCAAAGGGAAACATTAACGTATCCGGTGAGCTCATTCCATTTTGCTTTGGCTATGGAGCAATTTTGCTACACAGAGTAGATAAAAAGCCCCATGTTGTTGAATATTTCAGTAAATGCACGTCACCTGCTGAATCGAAATACCACTCTTACGAGCTTGAGACTTTAGCAGTTGTCAATGCCATTAAACATTTTCGTCACTATTTACAGGGGCGAAAATTTGTAGTGTTTACTCGCTGAAAGCAAGTCGTACAAAATCGGACCTATCACCGAGGGTGCATCGATGGTGGGCCTTTTTACAGTCGTTTGTCTTTGATATCCAATATACCAAAGGAGAACGAATGGCACACGTAGATTTTTTGTCAAGGAATCCCCTGGTTAAAGAGTGTATCAGTTTGGAAAAAATAGTTGAAAAACGGGTTGAATTGACTGAGATAACTGATAACTGGCTAGTTTCTGAACAGATACGTGATCCTGAGGTGGCAGAGATATTATCTAAGCTTAAAAACAACGAATTGCCGGAAAATTTAGACAAAACGTATGAACTGAGAAAAGGAGTTTTATATAGAAAAATACAAAGAAACGGTAAAAACAAATGTTTGCCTGTAATCCCTAGGGCATTTAGATGGGCAGTGATTAATCACGTCCACGAATCCATAATGCATTTAGGTTGGGAGAAAACATTGGATAAGGTCTATGGTTTTTACTGGTTCGAAAATATGTCGAAGTACGTTCGAAGGTTTGTCGAAAATTGTATCACCTGTAAACTATCTAAGCCACCAGTTGGAAAAGTGCAGGCTGAATTACATTCGATTCCTAAGGTAGACATTCCGTGGCACACTGTGCATATAGACATAACGGGAAAGATGAGTGGAAAAAACGATTTAAAGGAGTACGTTATTGTTTTGGTAGATGCGTTTACAAAATTTGCCTATTTTCATCACACCTTAAAAATTGACACTGAATGTTCTATCAAGGCTGTTAAAGCCGTCGTGTGTTTGTTTGGAGTGCCTACTCGAATTATAGCGGATCAGGGCCGTAACTTTGCAAGCGCAGGATTCCGTGAATTTTGTGCTTCCCAAAAAATTGAACTACACTTAATTGCTACAGGCGCGAGCAGAGCAAATGCCCAGGTAGAACGTGTAATGAGCACGTTGAAGAGTATGTTGACCGCCGTTGAAACCAGTCAGAGGTCGTGGCAAGACGCCTTAACCGAAGTACAGCTGGCAATGAATTGTACAGCCAATCGAGTCACCAAGGTCAGCCCATTAGAAATGCTAATCGGTAGGGAAGCTAGACCTTTTGGCCTTTTGCCGATAGGTGATGAAGAAAATAATTTAATTGACAGAGAATGTTTAAGAAAACAAGCTAAAGAAAACATTGAATCGAATGCTCGTTACGACAAACGCAGGTTTGATAAGAATAAGGCAAAAATAATAAAGTTTAACGTAGGAGACCATGTTTTGCTAAAAAATGAAGAGCGCCACCAAACAAAGCTTGATCCAAAGTTTAAAGGTCCTTTTGAGATAATAGAACTACTAGATGGAGATCGGTACATTTTAAAATCATTAACAAGCTAAAGAACCTATAAGTATGCGCATGATTTTTTGAGGGCATTGCCAAATAGACAAATAAGCAACGAAGTTGATAAAGATTTAGACGACTCAAGTGGAGATGCGTCTGATTCCCATGTGGGGAATGAAGATATGGATGGCACGGTGGATGCCATGGAATCCCAAGAGGTTATAGAATAACCGCACCATAACAGAAGGAATTGTTATGGCGGGTGTTAGTGAAGACCGCACCACAACAGAAGGACTTGTTGTGGCGGGGGTCAGTGGAGACCGCACCATAGCAGAAGGACTTGTTATGGCGGGGGTCAGTATTTGGGTGTAAAAGGAAATACACCAGTTGATAAAACTATGTAATTAATCATATCTGAATTGTTAATTATGATTAAACTGAAAATGTAATGAAAAGAACTAAGAAAAGGAATCTAGAAAATAATTTGCTTATTTTGTCTAAATGCCTCAAAATTTATGTAAAGAAAATCGAATGAAATGTTTGTTAACAATAAAATGTAATGAGAATTGACGTTTGAGATTATTGTGGTTTTAAGTTAACACACGAGGACGTGTGAGTGGTCAGGAAGGCCGTGTCGAATCAAACGAAACAGGGCCTACTTTATTTGCTTTGTCGAGCAAGTGAAGCAGAAGCTGCTTAAATTGCTTAAATCTGCTTGCTGCTTTACTTTTAATTAATCGTAAAAATGGAAAACCCTCCGACATATATAATAATTTCTTGAGATCCCTTTCAAGATTTTGGAAGAATTAATGAAATTATGAATACATTTTTATATGGTTCACTTATTTTGTCTTTACTTCTGCTAATTATTATTAAAAATATACCCTAAATCTTAAGTTATGGCATTAAAGTTTTCTTTTTACTTTTTAAAATGTTATTTTATTACGTTTTTTTCTAATAAATTGAGTAGTATATAAACCGGGTTTTCGGGACCTTTGATGTCGCTAAGCGGGGTCATAAATTAGCTTAATTAGGGTCACCTGTCAAATTTTAATAGGATTTTAGTAATAAAAATTAAATTAATTAGGGTCAACTCTCAATTTTAAAAGGACTTTACTAATAAAAATGCTATTAATTAGGGTCAGCTGTCAATTTTACCAGGATTTTTGTAATAAAACTTCAATTTATTAGGGTTGGCTCTGAAAGGATAAGTGGAGGGATCGAGGAGCCACTTGAGAAGGTCGCGCACAAGCGATTCCACACTCACCCGTCCCCCACTTGAAAAGGTCGCGCACAAGCAATCTAAAACTGACCCACCAGATAATTGGTGGGATCGAGGAGACACTTGAGGAGACACTTAAAAAGGTCACACACACATGCGAACAAGGCTCACCATGCCGCAAGTGAGTGCTGTGGGAAAAAAACGAGTGCTGTGGGAATAATCGAACAAGTGTCAACGTAAACGCTCTCCCACACAGGCACACCACCCGTCCCATCCGACCATTACGATGCGATCTCAAAGAAGTCTCCTTCCAGATCATAAAAAAGTACATTAAAAAATCTGATCCTGAGAGAAGAAACTAGGAAGGCGAAAGGGAAGAAACTGGGACGGGGGTCTTGCTCAAATTCCACTCACAATCGTTTGGTTACAAACGAATGTGGGTGGAATTTGAGCGATCGGGGGTCAAAAGGACAGTAACACGTTCGAGTGTAAAAATTAAACACTATACACTACCCTCAGTCTGTCCACTCAAAGTCTAACGGAAAAATCGAGTCTCAAATTTGTATAATTTTAACGTATTTGTTCTTCGATTTTATGAGTCAAAGGCTAGTCTCGTTGAGCCTTAAGGATCACATCTAGTTTGTGTTTCAAACGATTCGGTCTGCATTTATCAAAGTTACAGTGTTCAAAATTATTTAAAAAAAAATTAAACAAAGTAAAACATAAACAAATCTTCTTCAACAAAAGAAAACACTTGAAAAAATAAAAATCAATACTGTAACTTAAAAAGTGAAAAGTGAAATATAAAAATAGAAAAATAGAAAAACGAAGACACTTGAAAAAAATTAAGAAAGTTAAAACATTATTAATTCATCATCATCAAAATGAACAACCACACAAACCACACTTTCAACATGGATGCTATTTTCTGCAACTCCTGCCAGCAATACCTCCCCCCAAATATGCAATGGCATCACCATGTCCGCACCGAACAGCATAAAAACTGTGCGATGCGCCCTGTTAATGGACAAGTTAAGCAGATTATTGATGGATACAAGGGACGTATCATTCAGTATATGTTTTTAAATGAGGGGGCTGCTCTTAGGATGCCTGATGAATTCCTGAATAAAGCAGGCCTAGCGCTACTCCCTCATATTGAGAGAGTACTAAGCTTCCATACAGCTTTAAAAATAAATTTTGAACTGTTTGCAGAGTACATGTTAATAAAAGAACATGATACACAAACTGATATAAAATCGTTCCAGAGTAAGATGAGTCTGCTTACGATGGGATCCGATTTATCAGAACTCTATGATTCCCATTCATGTATTATAAAAACCAAGATGACCGAATTCCAAGAAAAAGACTCCGGATGGACATTGACACGAATTATTCGAGTGTAGTTGAACATACTCCAATGTGTTCCTCTGAAGGGATCAGCACATTTTCAGCTGCCAAGGAAACTTAAAAATAGAAGAGCAGTCATCAATGTGCAGAACGACGATGTCTTTTGCTTCAAGTGGGCTATAATATCCGCCCTTAACCCGAGAGAAAAAGGAGAACGGTGCAGTGGTTATGGAGTGGATATATCTTCACCCATAATCCACACCAACAACATCACAGTCGACTTCACAGGATTATCGTTTCCAATGAAAATTTCAAAAATAAATGAGTTTACATCACGAAACCCACACATAAGCATAAATGTGTTTGGGTATGATGAGGAAAACGACAATGTGTTTGGTCCACTCTTTTGCAATGGAAATTAAATGGAGCGACAAATAAATTTGTTTTACATCGATGGACCAACCCTAGACATTCATGGACACTATATGTGTCTAAAAAATATTTCAGCGTGAGTAAAAATAAAAAAAAGATCTATTTATTAAAATTTATTAAATTTATTTTGAAAACTAATTTTTTTTTTTTTTTTTTATATTTTTTATTTTCAGTCTTCTTTCATCTCAATTGGGAAAGAAAAGTGTGAGACGATTCTTTTGCAACAAATGCCTATCCTACTCAACGAGTGAAGCGAGGTTAAAGCGCCATGCGGAGAGATGCAGCAACGTTGTGACTGAGCGACCGAAAGAGGGTGCGACTGACATAAAATTCTCAAATCCTCAACGTCAGCTGGAGATACCATTTGCTGTATATGCAGACTTTGAATGCATACTAGAGCCCTCTTCATTAAATGTTAGTGGCAGGACACAAATAGTAAATAAGCATGTTCCTATAGCATTTGCATACTACATAAAGTGTGCATTTGATTCAAGTCTAGATAAGTTTGTAAGCAAGACGGGAGGAAATGTCGGGCGTACTTTTGTTAGTAATTTATCGTCCGATTTGTCCGAAATTCATGAAAACTATATGAAGTGTATAGTTCCATTACAAATGATCACACAGGACTCATTTGATTTTGATGAGGCTCTTAATTGCCACATTTGTAAGGGAGTCTTAGGTAAAGACAGAGTGAGAGACCATTGCCATTTCACTGGGCTATTTAGAGGGGCAGCACATAGTGAGTGCAACCTTAAGTTTAAGACTGGGAATGTTATCCCAATCTTCTTCAACAATTTTTGAAAATATGACGCTCACTTATTTGTCAAAGAACTTGCTGAGATTGAAGGGGAAATTAAAGTTATTCCTTTGAATAAAGAATTATATACCTCAATTTCAAAGTATATCCCTCTAGGAAAGAATAAACTAGAAATTAGATTTTTGGATACTTTCCGTTTTATGCCCTCTAGTCTAGACACTCTAGCAGCTAATTTGAATGAAGGTGATTTTAAAGTTTTAAAAAAGGAATATCCGAATACATCAGATTTTACTTCACTTCGTAGGAAAGGAGTATTGCTCTATGAATACTTAGATTGTGTACAAAAACTATCAGAAACTTGTCTCCCGCCAAGGACCAAGTTTTATAGTAAGTTAACAGACTCTGAATGTTCTGAAGTCGATTACACCAACGCATCTCAAGTGTGGAATCATTTCAAGTGTCAAACACTTAAGGACTACTTGGAGTTGTATTTGAAAGCTAATGTTTTATTTTTAACAGACGTTTTTCAAAATTGTAGATCAATTTGTTCAAACATTTATGAACTTGATCCTGCCCATTATTATACAACTACAGGCTTATCATGGGATGCAATGCTAAAGACTACAGAAATTACTCTCGAATTACTCACAGATATTGACATGATAACATATATTCAGAGAGGAATTCGAGGTGGGCTGGTGCAATGTAGTCATAGACATACAAAAGCAAGCCACAAATATCTGAAAGCTTTTGATAGCACCAAGGAATCAGAATATCTCTATTATGTCGATATGAACAATCTCTATGGTTTGAGTATGTTTGAAGCTTTACCATACGGAAGCTTTAAATGGCTAGAACAAGAAGAAATTAATTTATTTAATCTAGAAAATATTTCAGAAAATAGTGAATATGGATATATTCTAGAAGTTGACTTGGAATATCCATACTCGCTTCACGACTCTCATAATGACCTACCCTTTTGTCCAGCCAACAAGCTCCCTTCAAAAGATTCTAAAGTTCAAAAATTGATAGTCGATCTTCGTGATAAGGAGAAATACATTATTTATTACAAATCATTAAAACAGTGTTTGAAGTATGGTCTAAGGCTCAAAAAAATGTACACTATCTTAGAGTTTAGGCAGAAAGCCTGGCTCAAAAAGTATATTGACATTAACACTGAATACAGAACTAGGGCAAAAAGTAATTTTGAACGTGATTTTTTAAAATGATTAAATAATAGTATTTATGGCAAGTGTATTGAAGATGGTAGGAAACACGTCGACGTAAAGTTAGTTACAGAATGGGAAGCCCCACCCATAGGTCCACGAGCTGGTCGCCCCAGATTATGTGCGAGGGAGATAGCCAGATCAAATTTTCACAGCGCATCAAAGTTTAGTGAAAATCTGTATGCAATCCAAATGAATCGAATGCATAACGTTTGTATTAACCTGTATACATAGGTTTAGTAGTATTGGAATTATCCAAATGGAAAATGTATGATTTTCACAACGCTTATATGAAGCCAAAATTCAAGGATGCACAGAAATTAAATTATATGGATACAGATTCATTTATATACTCTACTAGCGGACCCGGCGAACTTTGTCTCGCCCTAATTCGACGCCATTATATAACCCCAGGGTAATAGTCAAACACTGCATTTCTTTATTTAGTATAGAGCGATATGACATACTATGTTTTTTGTTTTATTTTCCGGCGTAAAAACAAACAATGAAGACGGCTTACCAACACGCGAACATGCAACGTACAGCTGGCCGTGCGAAAAACAGGGAAATTCTAGATTTATCCCGCAGACTTCTAACGATTGGCCTTGCGATTTATTGATTGTCATCGCAAATGCCAATCGGACGGGGAACTGAAACCTCTTGAATTGGAATGGTAGATCAGTTGGAATAATCGGAATTCGTGGTATAAGGACTACCTCTCCTTTAAATGTTCCCTTGATGATCGTCGCCTGAATCACGTTATTCATCAGTTTCTTGACGGACAACCGCGTACCGTTGCACAATTTCGGATGATTTAGATTCCGCAGCATTATAATAATTGATCCCACCTTCAGTTGCAAATTATGCGGTGGAGTTCCTGGCACATCTAGCGAGTTCAAAAATTCTGTCGGATAGTTCGTCGCTTCATCCTCGTCGGTCACGCTGTCAACGGATATGTATGAATGCAGTTCTCCATGTGGATTGCAATGCTGACATACCACAGACAATGAACCGATAGCAACGCAGCTATGGTCTTTGTAGGACGTTGAGAAATTGTATGCAAATGCAGCGCGATTCAAGTCTGTTCTTGGTACTCTTTGTGTAGAGCGAATCTGTGCTAAACGGGTTCGTCTCGATTCATTTCTTTCTGCACGTTCGTCTTGCGTTTGACTTTCATGGACATTCCGACTATATGTTGCTCGACGTGTACGTCGTCCAATGCTTGGCCGTCTTATAGCAGGCATTATTCCTACAAATCACAGGAAGAAATTAAACAAATCCGGACGTGTGATAAAAACGAATAAGAAACCGAATAATATTGAAACGATTTGTTTTTACTTTGACATATATTTCGATACACTACTCTTTTATATAATTTGATATTTTAATTATTTGTTTTTCACCATTACCCTGGAGGATTTTCTAAAAATTTTATTACGTTCTGATCTTCTCGTGTTAGTTACCTACAACTGAAAAAAAATTTGAACCAAATCGGCCCAGCCGTTCTCCAGTAGTTTTTTACGACACATTTTTTGGGCTCCATTTTTATATATATATATAGATAGTTTTAATTTATTTAATCATTTTACAATTATACATTTTTTAAATAAACAAAATACACTTTAAAATTAAAATTATCGTTTTATTTTGTTATGGATCTCATCTACTACCATGTAATGCATAATTAATTCCCATGTGTGAATGTCGAGTGCACTTTCATTAGCCTCTAATTTCCTCTTAAGTGAATTTATTTTACTCACAACACCTTGAGTACCTTGTGAGTTTTCTAGCCTAATCATTTGGCTACGCCAAACCCTTGACTGTTTATCTAGACTGGACAATGTACCCTCAATTTCATTTTGGATATTTTTATAACGTCCTATTGCCAGAGTTGAGACTCCGTCTTCACAAATTTTTCTCTTGTCATCTTTGTTGTCTAATATAATCTTTGTTATTTTTAATGTACTAATTTCATGCCCTCTAGACCTGAATATGTACATACTATCACTTTCTTGATCTCCTGTAAACAAACTATTTTTATAACTATTAAACGTGATATTTTCTAAACAACTTCGCTTCACCCCCTTATTTTTCTTGACACATTTTTCGGATCTACTATCTGAATTTTGTGATGTGTAGGCATACATTTTTGAACGCAGCCCAACAAATTCTAGCATACTTTTCCCATGTAGTTCGTCTTTCATATAGCCCAGCCGCTTCTTATTACACTTGGGGAAATTGTAAAGCCTAGCCAATTCATCTGAATACTCAGATATATCAAATTTTGAATCAACATCAGCACGAATGTCATTATATAAATCAAGTGATTTTATCTATATATATATAAAAATGGAGCCCAAAAAATGTGTCGTAAAAAACTACTGGAGAACGGCTGGGCCGATTTGGTTCAAATTTTTTTTCAGTTGTAGGTAACTAACACGAGAAGGTCAGAACGTAATAAAATTTTTAGAAAATCCTCCAGGGTAATGGTGAAAAACAAATAATTAAAATATCAAATTATATAAAAGAGTAGTGTATCGAAATATATGTCAAAGTAAAAACAAATCGTTTCAATATTATTCGGTTTCTTATTCGTTTTTATCAGACGTCCGGATTTGTTTAATTTCTTCCTGTGATTTGTAGGAATAATGCCTGCTATAAGACGGCCAAGCATTGGACGACGTACACGTCGAGCAACATATAGTCGGAATGTCCATGAAAGTCAAACGCAAGACGAACGTGCAGAAAGAAATGAATCGAGACGAACCCGTTTAGCACAGATTCGCTCTACACAAAGAGTACCAAGAACAGACTTGAATCGCGCTGCATTTGCATACAATTTCTCAACGTCCTACAAAGACCATAGCTGCGTTGTTATCGGTTCATTGTCTGTGGTATGTCAGCACTGCAATGCACTGAAGTTTCGATTGGAAGCTCCCGGCTTATGCTGCGCAGGTGGCAAGGTAAAATTGCCGGTTTTGACTCATCCACCAGAGCCATTGTATTCGCTTCTATATGGAAATACAAGCAAATCAAACCATTTCCTGTTGCACGCACAAAAATATAACGGATGTTTTCAAATGACGTCATTTGGAGCAGAGGTTGTTCAACAACCAGGCTACAATCCGAGTTATAAGGTAATAGCGTCACTCTTTTATCAACATGAACAACTATAATTTTTCACGAAATTTCATCACAAAATTCAGATTCAAGGGCAAATTCACCATCGAGCGGGCGCTTTGTTACCACCACCAAACAAAGATCATAAATTCCTTCAGATCTATTTCGTTGGTGATTCGGCAGTTGAACTTAATCAGCGTTTTGCAATTTTCACTGCAACTAAACGTGAAATAATACAACAATTGCAAAATCTTCTTCATGAGTGTAATGAATTGGTCAGATTGTTCAAAACAGCTTTGGATACAATGCATTCTGACGACCACAAAATCATTATCAGAGCAGATAAAAGACCAGCAGGAAGCCATTCAAGACAATTCAATGCGCCCACTATCAATGAAGTCGCAGTGGTGATTGTTGGCGAGAATGTGGAATCACGCGATATTGTTCTCAAGCGTCGGGATGATGGACAATTGCAACGCGTTTATGAGACTCATCGGTCATATGATGCACTTCAATATCCGTTGATGTTCTGTCGTGGAGAAGATGGCTATCACTTCAACATAAAGATGGTCAATCCAACGACAGGTTTGTTTAATCACTTCTTTTTCATTCTGCACGTAAATTCGAATTCATATTACAGGAGAAGAAACGAATAAGAAAGTCAGCTCAATGAATTTTTATGCATATCGATTGATGATTCGACTAGATGTTGACAATCATCTGTTGAGATACCGCCGTTTGTTTCAGCAGTACTGTGTCGACATGTATGTAAAAGTAGAAACGGAGCGTCTCAATTTCATTCGTTTCAATCAGTCAAAGTTACGATCTGACGAGTACATCCACTTGCGTGACGCCATCGCTACTGATGGACACGCGGCAAACATTGGTTGTTTGACCATTCTGCCAGCTACTTATGTTGGGAGCCCGCGCCATATGCATGAGTACGCTCAAGATGCGATGACGTACGTGCGGAATTACGGACGACCTGATTTATTTATCACGTTTACATGCAATCCGAAATGGCCCGAAATTACGAATTTGTTGCACCAAGGACAAACATCCAGCGATCGACATGACATCACTGCACGAGTATTCAAGCTAAAGGTAAAAATTCTTATGGATTACATCGTTAAGCAGAAGGTTTTTGGCGTAGTTCGTTGTTGGATGTACTCGGTTGAATGGCAGAAGCGTGGCTTACCACATGCGCACATTTTGCTTTGGATGTTCGACAAGATCCGACCAGAACATATTGATTCGATTATTTCTGCCGAAATACCAGATCCAGAAACTGATCCGGAGCTGCATTCCGTTGTGAAAACGAGTATGATCCATGCCCTTGTGGAGTCCACAACCCAGAATCACCATGCATGGAAAACGGAAATTGCACAAAACGATTTCCCCGTCCGTTGGTGGCTGAAACAATCAGTGGAAACGATGGATATCCATTGTATAGGCGTCGTTCTCCAGATGACAACGGCAGATGGATCGAAATGATGGTAAAAAATAACAAAGTCATCGTCGATAACCGCTGGATCGTTCCATATTGTCCGCTTTTGTCGAAAACGTTTTCAACGCACTGCAATGTTGAGTACTGCAAATCAATAAAATCAATCAAATACATTTGGAAATATGTGAACAAAGGGAGCGACATGGCGGTGTTTGGCATTGCTGATCCGAATGCAAACGACGAGGTGACGAAATTTCAACTTGGACGTTACGTAAGTTGTAACGAGGCCATTTGGCGTCTGTTTTCATTGCTGTTGATGGTTTCGCTGATATCTATTCGACTGATGCTCTCGGACGAATATACACAGTTCATCCACGCCAAGACGAATGCTTTTATATTCGCTTGCTTTTGGTGAACATAAGAGGCCCTACATCCTTCGAGTCCCTGCGTACTGTGGATGGTGTGCTGTGCGCCACTTTTCGGGAGGCTTGCCAACGTTTAAATTTGCTTGAAAACGACACACATTGGGACTCAACGCTCGCTGATGCCACTGTTTCTCTTTCTGGATCAAATCAAATTAGTGCATTATTTGCAATAATCATAGCCACATGTCATCCGTCGAACCCGACCGCACTGTGGGAAAAGTACAAGGACGATATGGATGACGACATTTTAATAGACGTTCGCAGGACAACTATGAATTTCACTCTTCCCATTAACGGAGAAATGCACAACGAAGCTTTAATACGGATCGAAGACATGTGTATGCTTATGTGCGGCAGTCTACTGTCGACATTGGGAATGCCAACGCCACATCGTTCAGTGCACGATGCTTTCAATCGCGAATTTCAACGGGAGCAACACTATAACCAAGATAACTTGGCCGAAAGAGTCCGAACCAATGTGCCGTTTTTGAATGCCGAGCAGAAGAACGTGTACGATTCGATAATGAAGGTTGTTGACGATGGATCGGGAGGCTTATACTTTCTCGATGCTCCTGGTGGGACAGGCAAGACATTTGTCATTTCGTTGATTCTGGCAACGATTCGATCAAGATCTCAAATTGCGTTGGCTGTTGCATCATCTGGCATTGCTGCCACGTTGTTGGAAGGCGGTCGAACTTCACATTCCGCTTTGAAGCTGCCCATGAATCTTCTCACGGTTGACAAGCCAACATGCACAATAAGCAAGAATTCGACGACAGCGAAATTGATGCGAGAATGCAAAATCATCATTTGGGATGAATGCACTATGGCGCATAAGCGAGCTTTGGAGGCAGTTGACCGAACGATGAAAGATTTACGCGGTGATTCGAAACTATTTGGTGGGTCTTTGATATTGCTGTCCGGAGATTTTCGTCAAACGCTTCCCGTTATCCCGAAATCTACGGCTGTCGATGAAGTTAATGCATGCCTTAAATCGTCTTCATTGTGGAGATATGTCAAAAAGCTGAAATTAACCACGAACATGAGAGTCACATTGCAGAATGACCCGTCCGCTGCTGAATTCTCGAGACAACTGCTGGCACTTGGCAATGGCGAAATTTCTGTTGATGTTTCGACTGGATCAATATCTCTTCTGCCAAATTTTTGCGTGTTCACATCGTCAAAGGAGGAACTCATTAACAAAGTGTTCCCCGACATTGCGCAAAATTATAAAAATATCGACTGGATTAGTGAACGGGCAATACTAGCAGCGAAGAACAAGGACGTAGATAATTTGAATTACATTATTCAAAATCAAATCGATGGAGAACTGCATTCATACAGATCCGTTGACAGCGTGACCGACGAGGATGAAGCGACGAACTATCCGACAGAATTTTTGAACTCGCTAGATGTGCCAGGAACTCCACCGCATAATTTGCAACTGAAGGTGGGATCAATTATTATAATGCTGCGGAATCTAAATCATCCGAAATTGTGCAACGGTACGCGGTTGTCCGTCAAGAAACTGATGAATAACGTGATTCAGGCGACGATCATCAAGGGAACATTTAAAGGAGAGGTAGTCCTTATACCACGAATTCCGATTATTCCAACTGATCACCATTCCAATTCAAGAGGATTCAGTTCCCCGTCCGATTGGCATTTGCGATGACAATCAACAAATCGCAAGGCCAATCGTTAGAAGTCTGCGGGATAAATCTAGAATTTCCCTGTTTTTCGCACGGCCAGCTGTACGTTGCATGTTCGCGTGTTGGTAAGCCGTCTTCATTGTTTGTTTTTGCGCCGGAAAATAAAACAAAAAACATAGTATATCATATCGCTCTATACTAAATAAAGAAATGCAGTGTTTGACTATTACCCTGGGGTTATATAATGGCGTCGAATTAGGGCGAGACAAAGTTCGCCGGGTCCGCTAGTTGTATATAAAACTAATTTAAGAATAAATCTGTTACAATTATTTTAAATAAAAAAAAAAAAAAAAAAAAAAAAAAAAAATCGTATTCTATTATAAAATTTCAGTCTTATCTATCCAGCTGTCATCAGATTTGGGAAAGCCCAACCACCGTAGAAGAACCCTTTTCCCTTTCCTTTTCAACACTTTTCCAACTAGATAAGTATTTTGAAAACGAGATTTTTAATTCTTTTTTTTTTCTTTGGTTATTTTAAAAATCTCAACATGCCAGGAAGGAGTAAACGATTTCTCAAACACGCCCTTGTACTTCGAAATTCGAACATAGTCTCCAATCTTCAGCTTGCTCCCCATAAACATTTTAATATTATTGTAGACAGTTTCCAGGATATGCTTCTCATTGTCATTGTTTACGTTGATTGGAGCCATTTTTATAGTCCTGTGTACTTTGTTATTGTACAAGTGAATTAACTCTTGGTACATATCAATCCATTTATAGGTTCCATTAAAAGAGAACTCCTTCACAGTTCTTTTAATGTTCTGTTGAATCTTTCAACAATTGAAGCCTTTAAGGAACTAAATGTTGAATAGTGGTTGATTTTATAACGATTCATCAATCCCTTACATTGAGCATTATAGAACTCTTTTCCGTTATCTGTCTGAAGATTCCTAGGTACTCCACGACCAGACATGAATATTTTCTCCATCGCCTCAGCAACATCCTTCGCAGTCTTAGATTTAATTGCCTCACCGCACGCAAATTTGGAAAACGTATCAATACCAGTAAGCAGGTACCGGAACCCATTATTCGTGGAAGCATAATTTCCCATCTCGACCAAGTCAGCTTGAAATAAATCGTTTATTCCCTTTGTAATGATTCTTTTTTTTTTTTTTTTGTATACTTTGCTGTTATTAATTGAATCTTCTCCATTTAGAGACTAACAATAAGTGTGTCAAATCTTATACAAGTATTAATAACCTAACTAACAGTTATATGACTGGCACAGAGTTGTATGGCCCTGACAATTATTGCTGGGTTGGAAGGTCGTTTCGTTGTAGGCGGGTTCTGCTGGAAACCCGAGTCAAGCCTCTTGCCACATAATTAGGGTGCACAGTAAATTTTTTATTATAGCTCGTCTTTTGCTTTTCTATTTCATTTTTTACTGCAAGAATGCCGAGATCCCTATGGATGTTTTGGTTGCGAATATACCATGGTGCCCCAGTGATAGTTCTCAGGATTTTTGATTGCGCGCGCTGTATGATGTCTATATTGCTGCTGCTCGCGTTTTCCCACAGCTGGGAGCCATATGTCCAGATAGGCTTTAGCGTGGAGTTGTAGAGCAAGACCTTGTAGTCCAGACGCAGTGGCGATCGGGCGTTTAAAATCCAATTAAGGCTGCTAGCTTTTAGTTTTAGATGTAGTTTCTTGCATTCGATGTGTCTTCGCCAGGTTAGTCGTCTGTCGAGGTGGACGCCGAGATACGTTACTTTGTTGAATTGGGGAATCTGCGTACTATTCACGGATACTGGGGAGCATGTTTGCCTGTTGAGAGTAAACGTTTTTTTGTTCGTTTATTTTAATACGCCAGTCTCAACTACCATTAGGTGACTTGCTAGTTGTGTTGTTGCTCGGTTTGGGCACTTCGAGCGACTTAGGATCGCAGTGTCGTCAGCGAACGTGGATGTTGTTAGCCGCTCGTTCGTATGTATATCCGCTGTATAAAGGACGAACAGGGTAGGCCCAAGTGCGCTGCCTTGTGGAACTCCGGCTTCGATAGTGTACTCGTCAGATGTTGTTGCGTCGCATCTTACTGCGAAGACTCTGTTGTAAAGATACGACTCAAGTAGCTTAAGAGTGTATGTAGGCAAGTGTGTTTTGATTTTATGCATGAGGCCATTTAACCAGACTCGATCGAAAGCTTGAGATTCATCGAGAAATACTGCGCTGCAGTATTGACTTGTTCGATTGTGCCATGGTTTCGACAGAAGCCAAATTGATGAGCCGGGATAACATTGTGTGCTTCCAGGTATGGTATTATGTGTTTTGAAGACATTTCTCGAACAGTTTAAACAGACACGATATTAAACTTATTGGTCTGTAGGATGACGGGATTGTGTGGTCTTTTCCGGGTTTCGGTATCATTATGATGATAGATTTTTTCCATTTCACTGGGTAGTAGCCGAGGCATATAATCCCATTGAAGATTTTACAAATGACCTCAATACAAGAGTTTGGAAGTTCAATTATCATTAAAGTCGCCGCCCGGAGCCTTTTTTGGTTTCAGTTCCCCAATTACTTTTGCGATCTCATTCGGCTGAAACAATGTTGGTAAAGATATAGTATTAGTTTCGGTTTGTGGTAGGACAAATGGACTAGTGGCCTGGTTGGGCTGGAAGACGCTTCGGAGATGTGAAGCAAATGTTTCGGCTCTGTCTTCGTCGCTCCCAGCAACCTGAGGAGTTTCTAATCGGGGTGACGCACAGTAGCGCCTCTCGAACAAAAGCCGTTGCTAAAATCAAAAAAGTGGTAGTCGCAAAAACGATTTAAACCATACTTATTCGACAGGAAATTTCCCATCGATTCAGAATTTCCAATAACATCAATTTTAAGATTTTTTTTGTAGAAGATATGAGCCTTCAAAGTCGAACTTTGTTTCCATTTTTGCATCATACAAAAAAAAAGGGGAAATTGGTTGACTTTCAGGTAATATTACACAAAAAATAGATTACCTAACCTCATGATTTTTACTTTAAATAACAGATACATTCATAAACTGTAAACTGACCCAAAAAAAAACAGAATTGGGTTTGGGCTTGTACAGGTAAATCGCTACCTACCAGGGGTCAATTTTTTTCACTTTTTTCTGGCTAAAGTAGTCTATATCTTTTTTGGCCGGGCTCGGCCCTCATACACACTACATACAAAACCTTCGTTGATCTTTTCTGGACCAGAATCAACTTACATCTGCTGCAGCACGCTGCAGCTGCGGAAATGCAATGCAATGAACTAAAACAACTCAGGGTAAACTATACCAAAATACCGATTCAACTTAATACATACCAAAAAATATACTAGCTGTAGCGCAAGCGGGTTAACCGCTTCAAACCCGCTCGCGCTATACTTTGAAATTGTTTGTTTCGTTTGTTTTGTATAACAAAACGTACCTATAAAATATGTGTTTATGAAATTTGGTGTTTTTTATATTTATACCTGATAGTAGCTAAATTATACTTCCAAAGGAAACAATTAATTACTTTTTAAAGAAAACAGGTAGACGCTAAAATCACTTTTGTAGCTGACAAAATAGTTGTGGGTTATCCCAGGTAGCAATACCTTACCTAAAAACTGCATAACATGAATTTAGGGCATATTTACAAAAAATCATAGGTATAACAGGTGTCTGGTTTAACTCTTTAATTGACCCAAAACCCAAAGGGTACCTAACAGGTAATAAATCGGACTATATATTGCGCAATTTTAATATGCCCACCATTAGTCTATCAGTGAAAGTTGACAAGACAGAATGGCAAAGATCAATCGCGGAAAACTGTTCGAAATCTTTCGGAACGCCCCAACCTATGGTGATTTCGAAGAAGACTGTTTTAGAGAGCTTGAACTTTGGTTTGGAGATTTAAGAAACAACTATGGAGTGGAAAACAACATTCGCTTACTGTACAAGAACTTCAGGAAAAAGTGGGGAGAAGTGTATCGAAGACATTCACGTTTTTTAGCCAAATATGAGGACTGGCTTCTGGGGGATCTCAACTTGCAAGCCACGGAAGAAGATCATGATGATGAACCCAGCACATCTACCGGTAAAGGAAGACCATCGAAAGCAATACAGGATTGCTCGTATTTCACAAGAAGAAAGAAGCTTTCTGAGGTGACCAACATCTTGACCACTGGAAATTTGTCGGAAGCATTGGCTACTAAATATATAAAGGATCATCAACTGACTAAATCATCCATAACCAAATCGGTTGCTATAGCAAGCCCTTGTCGGCTCAAAAGGATTCGGAAAAGCATTCCCACTCCATTAAACCCTAGCATAATGGAACTAACTGACGATGAAGCCCTGGCCTTATTTATGGACTTACAATTATCCAAGGAGAAATATGAAATATTACGAACGTGTTTAATGCAACATGGGGCGGATATATTACCTGGATATAAACGGATTACGGAGGCAAAAAAAATGTCAAGACCAATTAATACAGAGATTACTGAAGTCTCTGTGAAAGCTACTGTGCAGGATCTGATGAATCACACGGCTCAACGTTTATTGAAGAGTCTTCCGGATAATGTGTTGGACAATTTACCAGAGAAGGTGGAATTGGTCAGTAAATGGGGCTGCGATGGATCATCTGGACAAAGCATTTATAAACAAACAATAAGGTCAGATGATGAATCAATATCAGACGGGAATTTGTTCATGGCATCAGTGGTTCCTTTGCGGCTTCAATCAGAGGAATCTTTACATTGGAGAAACAATAGGCCTTCATCAGTTCATTATTGCCGTCCAATAATGTTTCAATTCGCAAGAGAATCACCGGAACTCATCAATACAACAGTGCAAAATATGCAAAGAGAAATAGATGCTATTAGACCCATCATTCTGGAGATCAGGGAAGGAAAACATGTTGAATGCAGCTTCGAGTTTCACTTGACCATGGTCGATGGAAAAATAGTGAATGAATTAACCAATACCAAATCGACTTTAACATGTCCAATTTGCAAAACAACTCAAAAGAATTTCGGAAGTTTGGATGATTCTACAACCAAGGAGGCAAACTACAACTACGGAATCTCACCTTTACACGCTCGGATAAGGTGTATGGAATTTTTGTTGAAATTGGCGTATACCCTTCGACAAGACAACGAAGACTGGGATAATAACAATTCGACAAAGAAGGAAAAGGAACAATTTAGGAAATATCGAATATAGGAAGCGTTTTCAAAGCAACTTGGACTCAAAGTGGACTGCCCGAAACCCGGATATGGAAACTCAAACGATGGAAATACTTCTCGGAGATTTTTCGAAAATTGCATTGTTGCGGCAGAAATCACTGGAATTGACGAGGAAGTCATTCAAAGATTGGGTGCGATCTTGAATGTACTCAATTGCAAGGAGAAAATTGATTCGGTGAAATATGGGGAATATGCTTCCATCACAGCTTCGCTTTTGGCTGAGAAGTATCCTCATAAGAAATTGACTCCAACAGTCCACAAAATTCTAGAACATGGTAAAGATATAATTGAATATCAGTCTTTGCCAATTGGAGAACTTTCAGAAGAAGCTCAAGAATCGCTAAATAAATTCTATAAGAAGTATAGATACTGCAACACTTACAAGTCATTCAGACTTAGGCAAAATGAGGACCTCTTCAATATGTTAGCTGCATCATCTGACCCGTTTATTGCATCTCTGCGGCATGTACAGTCGCGAAAAGATATAGAATCAAGTAATTATAGTCCAGAAATGCTTAAATAGCCAAAATTATAGAAAAAAAAATCTTTTTTTTAATTATAAAATATTTTTTTTAAGTTTTCAAATTATTTTTATTTAAGCAAATAAAATATTTTTATTTAAGCAAAAGGTTTTAAAAAATTGTTTTGAATAAAATAGATTTGTTCACTTTGATACCCTATAAGAAGGCGAATGGGTGGGCGTGGCAAAAAAAAAAAAGAAATTTTCTCACAAATTTTTTCTTCCCAAAAAAAAAAAAAAAGTTTTTTTTTTTTTTTCCCTCAGAAATTTGTATTTATTTTTGGCTTGTTTATATTCTCGCGATTGAGCAAGTTTCTGTGACTGGCTGTGGTCTTGTGGTTTCTGCCTCGCAGAGACCGCTCACAGCCGATTCTTACCGCGGCGAGGTGTCGACTTCCCTGTGTCCTGAGAGCATGGCGGAGCTCTCTGACTCCACGGCGACGATGACGGATGTCTCTTGTTCGGCGTCCCCTACTCCTTTGGACAATGCTCATCATACGTCCCGCAGCACGCGTTCCATTCGAGGACGCCCAAGCCCTTACCCCTCGAGTAAAGTGCAGTCGAATCGAGCCGCTCCTGCTGCCCAAGCTATACTACCCATTCCTGTCCAATTGACTCCAGTGGTTACTTCACTTCAAAACCAACACTCTGAGCTAGAAGCCATAACTGACGACGATGACTGGTGGACCCCACGGCCCATTTCTAACAAACGCCGTTCTGACTCCAAGTCTCCTATTGTTAATAGCAAAATCCTAAAGGGATCAAATAGCCCAGTCTATAACCTTGAGAATCGATTCTTGGAACTGTCAGGCATGGACACAGACGACGAACTCATTCTCTCTTCTCGAAACGTCACTCACAACAACTCCGACCAAGCCAATACCAGCTCAAGCAACAACAATAGCAGTATAAACGACAACCCCGAAAACAGTACCAACAACATCAACAACAACAGTATAATCAACAATATTCCCAACACTCGGGTTCCAAACCAGCCCGCAGGCAACAAGGAAACCCCACCGCCTCACAAGCCACCCCCAATTGTGGTCAAAAATTGTGAAAATCTGAACGGACTTATCAGATCCACAGATATGATCGTCCACCCAACGAAATACTCCATAAAATGCCACCCAGACAATTCAGTTTCGATCCAGGCTGCAGATTCCGATGCGTACAGAGCCATTACAAAATCTTTTCCATAAAAAAGGTACCATTTCATACCTGGCAGCTTAAAGAGGAAAGATCCTTCCGCATAGTCATCCGAGGTGTACATCACTCCACCCCGGATGAGGACATTAAGGAAAGTCTGACATTGCTTGGCCACATTGTGCGCTTCGTTAATAGACCTAGAAGCCGGTTTGACAAAGCAAAGCTAGTCAACCTAGTCTTTGTTGAGTTAGAACCAGCCGCCAACAACAAAGAAATTCATGAGCTTAAGACGCTCTGTCGCCAACGGGTTCAAGTTGAACTTCCCCACAAAAAGGATGATGTCGTTCAATGCTTTAGATGCCAATCCTTTAATCACACAAAAAATAACTGCCATAAGGAATTTAACTGTGTGCGATGTGGTCAACAACATGCGATTGAGGCCTGTGATCGAGAAATTCATCCAGTTAAATGTATAAACTGTGGAGGTAGCCACACAGCAAGTTACAAGGGCTGTATTGTTTACCAGCAGACAGTAAGTCGCCGTAGAAGTGCTACATCCCATCGAAGCCCTCCACAACAACCAGCCTCTGCACGATCAAGTGCACAAAGTGGTGTTGTGGCATCGCTTTCATACGCAAACGCTGTTAGTGGATCTCTTCAACAACAAACTCAACAGGCCAGCCGACCGCAGTGGACAACCCATCAGCTTCAACAACAGTTCCCTCCACTAGGAAGTAGGAATCGGAACTCAAATCAACAAAGCCAAAGCCACCGACAGTCACTGCAACCAACGCAGGAAACTCCAAGCCGACAGCAACATTCAGGACCACAACAACAACAACAGTCTCATCAACAACAGTCATCTCAGCAGCTCCGGAATATCCAAAATGATCTTCAATGGCAGCGACAAGAGCAAATGTACATGCGTTCTGATGAAAAGATGTCAGTCCTCGTGGCTCAACTCGACAAGATGTTCCAGATGATGATGTCAATGATGACCCTCATCACTGGCCTTATACCACAAATGGCGCCAGGAGCTACTAAAGCGAGCTCTGTCCTTCTCCCAGTTCATCCATCCCAACCATGAGTCAAATTGGGCTCAAAATCGGTGTGTGGAACGCCGACGGGCTGACCAACAAGGCTCAGGAGCTGGAGCTCTTTGTGCGGAAACATCATATTGACATTATGTTGGTCAGCGAAACACACTTTTCCTCTCGTTCATATTACAAGCTACACGGGTATGACATTCAACAATCAAATCATCCGGCCGATCGCCATCGTGGAGGCTCTGCAATTATCATAAAGTCCTGTCTCCAATACCACCAGTTCGCAACAATGGAACATCCAAGTGCTCAATGGGCTGCAGTCAAAGTTAAAACGGACCACGGTGAAATTGTCATTGCTTCTATTTATTGTCCACCTAACATTCAGCGTACCAGCGACGACTTCAAATTACTTTTTGAGGAACTTGGACCCAATTTTATAATTGCCGGTGACTGGAATGCACACCATCGACTTTGGGGCTCTCGAAACTGTACAGTCAGAGGAAGAGCATTGGCAGACTGTATCCTTAGTTCCAATATCCAGGTCCTTGCTACTGGAGGGCCCACGCATTACCCGTACAGTCAACGTACACCATCAGCTATCGACTTTGCCATATATGGAGGGATTCGATCTGAGCTTCTCACCATCTCAGAAAGCTTTGAATTAAGTTCCGACCACATCCCCTTGGTAATCGAACTAAGGACTGCTGCTTTCAAACTCTCCCGTAAAACGAGTGTGCTTCCGCAAAACGCATGCATTCCACGGTTCCAGGCAGCTATTAACCAACTTGTTGACCTGAACATGGTCCTAAACTCCCCCGTTGATATTGACGACGCTACTGAGCTCTTTGCACGTAATATACACATCGCTGCTGAATCCTCTACCTGTGGACAACGTTCAATAAACCCATCAGTTCCACCTCATGCTCTTTTAAAACCTGAGGTCCTGGATCTGGTGAGGTTGAAAAGATCCCTGCGCCGCAGATTCTTGAGGTCGAGAGATCCGGCTGACAAAAGGGCATATCGTCGTGCTGAGGACAGTTTGAAGAAGTTGTTGCATACAACAAAAAACAACTATTTTGCTGATCTGCTGCGCAATGCTGATCCCACAAAACCATATGGATTTAACCTCTGGAAAGCAGCAAAAATAGTTAAAAGACAGCCCCCTCGCAGAATCCCTATCAAGCGTGCGGACAACACTTGGTGCAAATCGGATTCCGAAATTTCGTTGGCTTTTGCTGACGAACTGGAGAATCGCTTTCAGCCATTCGATCTTGCAAATCGTGAAGATGTGGAGAATACTCTGACATTTCTCGACGCTGCCTCCCCAGAAGCAGAGCCTATTCGACATGTTAGTCCGGCAGAAGTTTGTCTGCAAATCACAAAGCTGCTCCCCAGTAAAGCCCCAGGATTCGACGGTGTCGATAGCAGAGTTGCCAAGGCACTGCCAAGAAAGGGTATATTGTTCTTAGTCCTCTTGTTTAACTCCATGTTACGTATCCACCACTTCCCCACACAATGGAAGTGTGCTGTGATAACGATGATTCCGAAGCCAGGCAAACCGGAGAACCTTGTTGCGTCTTACCGACCGATAAGCCTGCTGCCCACATTTTCTAAAATATTTGAAAGAATATTTCTTAGCAGAATGATGGCAGTAAGAAGCGTGCAGGATGCCATTCCAGACCACCAATTCGGCTTCAGGAATCACCATGGAACCCCTGAGCAAGCCCATAGAGTGACGCAACACATTTTGGATGCCTTCGAAAATAGACAATACAGCTCTGCTGTCTTTCTGGACGTCAAGGAAGCGTTTGATAGAGTGTGGCACGATGGCCTCCTATTCAAGCTGAAATCTCTCTTGCCAACTGCTCAGTTTCTTCTGATAAAGTCATATCTGCTAGATAGAAATTTCATGGTTGAAGTGAGAGGTGCGAGATCAACCATCAGACGCATAAGAGCTGGCGTACCTCAAGGTAGTGTGTTGGGTCCTGTGCTTTACACCCTATACACCTCTGACATGCCAAATCTCAGTGATCCGGGTACCCTCCTGGCAACGTATGCTGACGACACAGCCTTCATTGCTAACTCTTCGTGTCGGATTGAAGCTTCCAGAATGACGCAAAACTTCCTGGAGCTCTACAGCGTGTGGTCGAATCGATGGAACATCTGCATTAACGGAAACAAATCTCAACACTGCAACTTCTCCCTAAGGCATCAAATCCTTCCTAGGGTTAAGTTCCAGGACACGCTCATCCCTCAAGCTCCTCAGGCACAGTACCTGGGTCTCATCCTCGACAAGCGGCTCACATGGAGGCAGCACACCACCAAAATTGCAGCCACATGTCGGAATAAGCTTAGGAAGCTCAATTGGATGCTTAGAGGAGGGAGTCAACTAAGTCTAAGTAACAAAGTTCTTCTGTACAAGGCAATAGTGGTCCCTTCAATGACCTATTGCATCCAGATATGGGGTACGGCGTCTGACTCGAACATTATGCGCATGCAAAGGATCCAAAACCGAGCGCTGCGCACAATCACTAATGCGCCGTGGTATATGAGGAACGTGGACATTACAAAGGACCTTCACATCCCCACCGTGAGGGAGCAAATTAATCGACACTCGAGTCGGTATAATGAACGACTTCGAGTCCATGCGAACCAACTAGCTGCTTCATTGGCAACACCGAGGACCAGAAGAAGGCTTCAAAGACGGCACCCAGGAGACTTATGGATGGGAGGACGGCAGAGAACGAGAGTCCTTCCCCAATAAATACATTGCACTGATTGTCACTTCGTTCCCTATGTTAGGGAGATTACCGTTTCCATGTTATGCATCCATGTTATTTTTGTTACTATTGCTAGTCCCTACATTTTATAACCATTAATTTGGTTGATTAATGTAAAAATAATATATATGTGTTAAAAAAAAAAAAAAAAAAAAAAAACATATACAAATTTTACAACATTTACCTGTAAAATGCCGTTTAAATTATTTGATTATCTTATTTAATTCAAAAGTTACGATTTTAGCAACGCAAAATGAGAAAAGGCGCTACTGTGCGTCGTTTGTGAGCTAGTGTACACGTTTCGTGTATTCTGATGGCGCGTTGCTGTCACTCTTCTCATGCGACTCTTCAACTCCTTGTAGACCACACACAAAGTAATGACTCTATGGCGTAAAAAATGTTTACGCGCGGGACCGTGGATTTCATTAATAATATCACGTCTAGTCATCCACACTCCAGCTTTCGTTGATATTTTGGTAACTCGTCTCTCATAAAAACACCTCGAAAATGTGGAATATTTTTAATCGCAAACTTCAATATATCAATATTAGATAGCGCTCGTTTGGGCAGCATACTTATTAGTTTTTACACCCGGTACCCATAGGGTACAAGGGTATTATAAGTTTGTGCCAACCGAGAATGTATGTAACAGGCAGAAGGAGGTATCTCCGACCCCATAAAGTATATATATTCTTGATCAGTATCACCAGCCGAGTCGATTTAGCCATGTCCGTCTGTCCGTCTGTCCGTCCGTGTGAAACAACAGATCTCAGAGACTATAAGAGCTAGAGTTACCAAATTTGGTGACAACATTGGAATCTGTTGCACGCAGATCAAGTTTGTTTTAAAATTTGCCCACGCCCACTTCCGCCCTCAAAAATCATAAAAAACGTTAAATAAGCTATACTCGTTTTTTTTCGGGTAAAACAAAATCAATACAAAAAATGAATAAAATAGAGCGGACGTTTCCTGAAACTTTCAGTAAAATCGGATGATAAACATGGGAGATATTAGCAATAAGGTTCGAATTTTAAAACCCCCCTTAAGGCGCTGCTGAGTAGCCTGTAGCCGTCTAGGTCGTGGGTTCGAGCCCCGACCTCGCCAAAACTTTTTATTGTTTTTTTTCCTCCGTTTCTTTTGCATTTCTTCCTCTTTCCTTTGTTATTATACCCGG
Source organism: Drosophila rufa (assembly GCA_018153105.1). Taxonomy (NCBI): domain Eukaryota; kingdom Metazoa; phylum Arthropoda; class Insecta; order Diptera; family Drosophilidae; genus Drosophila; species Drosophila rufa. Next base: position 4,829,788 of record JAECXS010000135.1, read on the forward strand.
AGAACTAGAAAAAAAAATTTAAAAATAAAAATACAAAACAGAAAATATTTTGGTTTTGTGTGGGATTGAGCTCGTGCCAATTTTGCAAAATGTAGATGCACCGGCTGCTTAGACAACTGGGCCATTACATATGTTACATATGAAGCGCCATTTTCATACTAAGTATGCTTCGACAACTGTTAACCTAATTTTGGCAGAACTGAAATAAAATTTCCAGAGATTGTCACATCTAATAGCTTCTACATTTTCTTAATGAAAAGATGCTTTTTATTGTCATAGAAAAGTGTGTGTGAAAGAGAAAAGAGATCGACTATTGACCAAAAAAAATGCGCCAAACTACAGAAAAGAACGAGCGTGACCAAAATTCACTTTCATAACTAAACTTTGCCGAACTGGTATAAAATGTATTAATTGAATAAAGACAAGAAAAAATGAATAAGAATCTTAAATAAAAATGTAAAAAAATTCTTTGGCATGAGCGGGATTAGAACTCAGAACTTCTTCCATAATAAAACGATGGCCCATCGCTTAGACGCCTCGGCTATGCTCCTCATTGCGCAATAGACAGCGATTGATACTTCTAATAGCCTCCAGACTTTTTCAATCAGAAGGCGGTTTGTTTATTGTAACAGAGACGCACAAAACAAGTGTGGGTGAAAGCGAAAAAAGATCGACTGTTGACCAAAAAAATGGCGCAAATTTATTATTAAGTCGGGAGCTAATTCGAGCGGCGATTTAATTTTTAATTAAGGAGTATCTAAACCAACAAACGTCTGGGTACTGGGTATCTCACAGTCGAGCGCTCTCGACTGTAGCTTTCTTACTTGTTTTGATTGCGTTTTTGTTTGGTTTTATTTTTTGAAAATAATATACCATAACCTTTTTTATATGGTTGTAGATACAATCCCTCTCCTAACGCTACCGATTCCATTTTTCTATTGTGTCTCTGGTTTTCCTGAAGTTGTGCCTTTGCGTTCTTTGCGTTATAGATAGTCTTAACTATTGCTGCACTTCCAGACGCTAAACTGCCGACAGCACTAAGGGCAGTTAAAATAGGGACCAGTGGTAAGAAACCTCCAATTTTGGGGACGGTTATAACCCGTGGAATTACAACATTTTTCCTACATCCCATTGATTCATTATCATTATCAAGCGGCTTGTGCTTTTTTAATTCGGTGGTAGCCTGTTTGATTATTGAAGCAAGAGATTTTTTTACTACTTTCTTTTTCTGTTGCTTTATTCCCATCCCAATCTTTTTCTTTAGCTTTATCATATTTGTCACCAAGAATGCAGCTGCTTTCTCACCAATGCTAGCATTCGCCGATCTGATACGGTTCCAAGCGGATTGAATTAAAATCGAATCTGCTTTATGTCGTTCAACTAAGTCCTTACTATTTGAATAAGCAATGTCATGTAATCTGCACGCCTCATCTAGATCATTAATCCTACGATCACCGCGTGCTAATCGTTTCTCTAGCTTTGTACCTGGTCCACAATAATTGTAACCACGTAAATGAGCCTCAAATGGTAGACCGTTTATTATATTATTTACTAGACCAGCACCCTTCCTGGCATTTGCTTTATGACTGAATGTATTATATAAATGTTTTCCCATTTTATATCAACATCAATTAACGAATGAATGTTAATGAATGAAGTACTTAACTCTATAACATGTGTTTATTAAGGCAAAATAAAACCATTATAGTAAGAAACATTGAAGGTGGTGGGCATGGTGATAAAAAACATCTGCGACACAGCTCCTTGTTACCGAACACAACTAGAGCATTAATTGTCGGTCCATCTAATTGTGGAAAAACAAATGTGATGTTAAGTTTAATTGAAAGTCAAAATGGTCTCAAATTTGAAAATATTTATATATTTTCAAAGAGCTTATATCAACCGAAATATGAATATTTGGAAAAACTTATTAAGCCTATAAAAGGGATGGGATATTTCACATTCTCAGCAAATGATACAGTTTTGTCACCACAGGAATAACTCCATTTTCATTTTTGATGATATCGCGTGTGAAAAACAGGAGAATATTAGAAACTTTTTCTGTATGGGACGTCATATAAATATAGATTCATTTTATTTGTCACAAACATATTCCAAAACATTTAATACGTGATAATGCGAATTTTTTGATTATATTTAAACAAGACGATTTAAACTTGCGGCACATATATCGAGATCACGTAAATAGTGACATGGATTATAATACATTTATGAATATTTCACAAAAGTGTTGGGAAAATAAATTTGGATTTTTAATAATCTCTAAGGATGATGAAATGAAAACTGGACGATATAGAAAGGGATTTGATCAATTCATTGTACTCGATTAAATATTTATATTAGAATAATAAGATGAATGACAAAAAAGACAGTCCACTCTCAAGCTTCATAATGAATACATCATTAACAATTGCATTAACTGGAAACACATCAGTTATAACTGAAAACTGTTTCCCACAATTAGAGCTAAAACATAATTATGAGTGTGCTTTGATTGACTTTTATACATTCAATTCTATACCGAATGTTGACAACATGAATAATCTCTTTTATATTGGAAATAAAGTCATAGAAATACCTGTGGGTTCATATGAGCTCGAAGATATTACAAAATATATTATTAATAAGCTTAAGGAGTATGAACTTCATAACTATAAAAATTGAATGCAACATCAACACCTTTAAAGATCAAGTTTCCACTAAAAATGAAACAGTTTATTTTAATGATGAGCGATCTATTGGACAGCTATTCGGATTTAATAAACGAAAATTAAGGCCACATGATAAAGAAGTTTATATCTCAGATAATCCTGTAAATATTTTTAAAATAAATTCTGTCAGATTGGAATGTAACATCATTAGTGGGTCATATGTGGGGAATAGACCAAATCATGAGCTTCATGAATTTGGAATCAATGTCCCTCCTGGCTATAAAATGAATATTACACCACGAAATTTGATTTATTTACCTGTCAACACCAGACAAATAAACACGCTCGAAGTACGGATAACTGATCAGAACGGAGATTTAGTTAATTTGCGTGGATAAACTTTTTCAATTCGGTTTCACTTGCGACCAATAGAATGATTATTTATAATAAAAAGCTTCACATAAACGACCTGCTCTAACATTAAAAAATAAATTGATTTTAAAATCGCTGGGATTTAATATTAAATAAAGTTTAAAAACTAATATTCAAATGAATGAAATTTTTTTTAGTTCAAGAAAAGTCTGTCAATGATCAAAGCATTGTCAAGAAAGAATATCACAGCTATTATTCGTATACACAAAACTTCCAAACAAATGATGAAGTTCGTATCACAATACAGAACCAAGATTTATATGTCCTTCCATCTGAAAGTTTTCTCCACGTTGAAGGAACACTTAGCAAAATTATTGACACAAATACAAGAGCAAGCAGCACTAATAATGTCATTGGGATGCTCAAAAATAATTGCATGGCTCATTTTATTGATGAGATCCGTTATGACATAAACGGTTTTGAATTAGACAAATCAAGATTTACAGGGATTACATCGACAATTAAGAATTTTCTCTCAGTGGGACAACAGGAAGGAGTACATTATCGTAATGCTGGGTGGAGTGGCGGAGATTAAATTAAATTAAATTAAATTGTTTTATGTAATTAAAAGTGAAGCTACCCTTCCACTAGCATTCAGGAGTTGGGATTGCTATATAAACCCGACATTGGTACAGGGAACACATCATATCTGGAATGTCAAGCTTTCCGCAAACAGGGAACGACCACGCTTCGCTGTCCTTGCCTTTACATTAAAAGGACAATTAATTACAAACAACTTGAGAAATGCAAAAGTATATTTAAATTCAGAAGTCTATCCCTATGAGGATTTGAATATTAAATATCATGAAAACAGTTTTGCTGTCTTGTATGATATGTATGCAAGATTCCAAGAGAGGTACTACAATCGGGAGGCACGAGCTCTTCTTTCTCAAAAGGAATTCATTACGAAGGTTAGTTGGTGGTTATAGATCTGTCTCATCAAAATGAGACCGTAACATCGGGACCGATTGACGTTAAAATTTCTACTGAGCTAACTGCAGCAACATTTCACAAGTTGTTGTTTGGCGCATAATGATGTCACCAATGGTGTTGATACATGTGCCTGCCATTTCTTTGCAGTGCGCTCACAAAAATCACTTAAAATTATAAAAATGTATGTAAACTTGAAACACCAGTTCTAATCTTTGCACTTGAAAAATAAAATTATATTAAACTCAAAAATAAAATGTATGCATTATTATAATGGAAATGGAAGGAAGGGGATTTGTTTTCCAGTTTTTTTTTTTTTTTTTTTTTTTTGTTGGATGCTTCTGGATGCTGGAATATAGAATTTTTTCCATAGCACTCACTTGAGGGAGTGTGAGAGTCCCTTTTGACCACCGATAATTTGAGCGAGACCCCCGTCCCAGTTTCTTCCCTTTCGCCTTTCTAGTTTCTTCTCTCAGGATCAGATTTTTTAACGTACTTTTTTTTTGATCTGGAAGGAGACTTCTTTGAGATCGCCTCGTAACGGTCAGATAGGACGGGTGGTGTGTGGGAGAGCGTTTACGTTGACACTTGTTCGTTTATTCCTACAGCACTCACTTGCCTTGACCTTTTCAAGTGGGGGACGGCTGAGTGTGGGATTCCTTGTGCGCTCCGTGGGAACATGATCGTGCGGGATCGATCCCTCAACGCGCACCTTTTCATGTGGCGGTGTAAACTATTAAATTGGGTGAGGTTGAGTGTCCTTCGACGGGACAAGATCGTGCAGGATCAATTTGCATGCAATTTGCAATTTTTATTACAAAAATCCTGGTAAAATTGACAGCTGTCCCTAATTAATTGCATTTTTATTAGTAAAGTCCTTTTAAAATTGACAGTTGACCCTAATTAATTGCTTTTTATTACTAAAATCTTATTAAAATTTGACAGGTGACCCTAATTAAGCTAATTTATGACCCTGCTTAGCGACATCAAAGGTTCCGAAAACCCGAATTATATACTACTATTTGTTTTATTTAAGTGATTTTCGGGGACGGAGTAAAACTGAGTCAGGATCGTCACGAAAATCGGAATACCCCCACCACCGCTCACCGTTTTGCTTGCAAATAACTGTTACGTCTTGCTTTCTCGCTCTTACACATGGGCAATCTTGTATCACTCAACGGTGGATAATAATTAGTGCTTATTCCAATGGAAAAGTTTAAAAAAAAACTAACATAATTGAAAATATATGGGAAAATGATAATAATTAATTATAGGCAACTAGCGGACCCGGCGAACTTTGTCTCGCCCTAATTCGACGCCATTATATAACCCCAGGGTAATAGTCAAACACTGCATTCCTTTATTTAGTATAGAGCGATATGATCTATATATAAAAAATGTGTCGTAAAAAACTACTGGAGAACGGCTAGGCCGATTTGGTTCAAATTTTTTTTCAGTTGTAGGTAACTAACAGGAGAAGGTCAGAACGTAATAAAATTTTTAGAAAATCCTTCAGGGTAATGGTGAAAAACAAATAATTAAAATATCAAATTATATAAAAGAGTAGTGTATCGAAATATATGTCAAAGTAAAAACAAATCGTTTCAATATTATTCGGTTTCTTATTCGTTTTTATCAGACGTCCGGATTTGTTTAATTTCTTCCTGTGATTTGTAGGAATAATGCAGATCGTAACTTTGACTGATTGAAACGAATGAAATTGAGACGCTCCGTTTCTACTTTTACATCGACTAAGCCAAAGCAAGACAAATTAGTGTCGAGCAAGCAACATAACCGTAGCTCATTTTCGTTTGCCTCAGCAAACTTGTAGCTACTGCAATGCAGCAGATCATTCACTGACAAGTTGTGTAGTCCGTTTGGGCGTCTCGCTGTCATGGAAAGGTTCGAGTTTGTTAAGTCTGCCTGCTTATGTATCAATTGTCTGCGAAAGGGCCAAACTGTTTCAAAATGCAAAGGCAAAAGGTGTCGAGCTTGCGACCGCTCGCATCACATTCTACTCCACAGATATACAGTGCCTGATAACAGTTTAGCATCGGTGAATATCAGTGATTGGAAGATCCCAAAGAACCTACCATTAGCAGACCCTTACTTTTACAAGTCTCAAAAAATTCATATGTTAATAGGAGCAGAATCATTTTTCGAATTGGTAGCTGTTGGTCAAATTAGACAAGGTCCTGACTATCCAACTCTGCAAAAGACCCTTCTTGGTTGGGTTGTCTCGGGCAGATACAAATCTTCCATCCCGAAACAAGTTGTGAATAGTTTCAGTTGTAGTGAAGAGCCCTTAGTATCGATTGATAGCACACTACAGAAGTTTTGGTCACTGGAGGAAATGCCATCTCCAAAGAATATTCTATCGCCTGAGCACAAGTTATGTGAAGACCATTACCGGAAGACTACTCAGTTATTGCCATCAGGTCGGTTCGAAGTAAGGCTGCCGTTTAAGTCCGATCCAAATGTGTTACGCAACTCCTTTGAGGTTGCAAAACGGCGGTTTTTGTCGCTTGAGAGAAGGTTGTCTCGAGATCCTAACATGAAAGCCACGTACTTGGAATTCATGGAAGAATACCTCGCCCTAGGTCATATGTCGCCTACAGACAATAAAATTCCTTCCACTCCACATTATGTCATACCTCATCAATGTGTTTTGAGGCCCCAGAGTACGTCCACTAAACTACGCGTCGTTTTCGATGCGTCTTGCAAGACTTCGTCTCAAGTGGCCTTAAATGACATCCTGATGGTTGGGACGACAATTCAAGAAGAGTTGTATTCCACTCTACTCCGCTTTCGGCTGCACAGGTATGCCCTGACTGCCGATGTAAAAAAGATGTATCGCCAAGTGATGGTTCATGAAGCGGATAGGTAGTTTCAACTCATAGTGTGGAGAAGAGACCCCTCTGAATCCTTGCGATTGCATAAGCTCAACACCGTAACGTATGGTACTGGACCAGCCCCATTTCTGGCTATTCGGTGTTTAAAAAGGTTAAGTGAATCAGCAAAACGTTCATTCCCTAGAGCTGCTGACGTAATTGGATCCGACTTTTACGTCGATGACATGTTAGCTGGTGCTGCATGCGTAGAGGAGCTAAAGACGATCTAGTCTGTAGTGTCTCAGGTTCTTCAAACAGCAGGATTTGAATTGACAAAGTGGTTTTCAAACTCACCTGAGGTCACTGCATCTGAGAGCACAGTTAAGTCAATACCTATCTCGGATTCAGAGTCAACGAAGGCGTTAGGAATTTCGTGGTTGCCAAGCGAAGATGCCTTTAAGTTCAAAATTGACACATCTGTCATGGGTCTACGAGCTACAAAACGGAACATACTATCGGTAACATAGAAGCTGTTCGACCCCCTCGGCTTATTAAGTCCCATAGTAATTAAAGGAAAGATCCTATTGCAGGAACTTTGGCTTAATAAGTTAGATTGGGATGAGTCGATTGCCTTAAATGCAAGCCTCGACTGATGACACAAAATCATGGGAAATTTACCCGCAGATAGACTCCGTGCTCTCCGCCCATTTGCGATATGTGGCGTTGATTTTTGTGGCCCTGTCTATATGACGTTAAAACTTCGAGGAAGGCCTCCGTACAAGTCTTACATTGCCCTGTTTGTTTGCTTTGCGTCCAAGGCGGTTCACTTAGAAATTGTTTCAGATCTAAGCACTGACTCCTTTTTATTGGCTCTTCAAAGGTATATTGGTCGCCGAGGATGCCCCCAAATAATTCATTGCGACAACGCGACGAACTTCGTCGGAGCAAGTCGCCACTTCCAGGCTCTTCGCGAAAGGATCGAGGAGCAAGCAGACACGATTCGCGAATTCGCATCAAGAAGCGGATGCGAATTTGCGTTTACAACCCCTCGGGCTCCGCAAATGGGCGGGTTATAGGAGGCAGGTGTCGAAGCTGCCAAGCACCTACTCCTACGAGCGGTGGGCAGCGCGCTCCTCAACGCGGAAGAGCTGGTTACAGTCCTCGTCGGGATCGAAGCCGTGATGAACTCCCGGCCTCTCGGAGCGATCAGCCAGGACCCAAGCGACGGAGAGGCGCTAACTCCCGTACACCTGTTGACAGGCGGGCCGCTCCTCGCAGCACCAGCACTCCGGACCCCGGACCAGGCGGGTCTCAGTTGCTTGCGGCGATGGCGGCTTGTCTCGTCAGTCAGTATGTGCTGGGCCTACAAATTCGGGGCAAGTGGCATCAGCAGCAGGACAACGTCAAGGAGGGACAGCACGTCGTCGTGGCAGAAGACAACCTTCCTTCCGGCAGAAGACAACCTTCCTGCGACACACGCAGGAGAGGACGGCATGGTCAGGGTCGTCGATCTTAGGAGGAGTGATGGTGGAGTGTTCCGGAGAGCGATCCACAAGCTGGCGCCACTACCAGTGGTTTGAAGCCGTGCAGGCGTTCAACGGGGCCGGTGTTATGTCATTTGGTGTCATTTTGTTTGTTGTTGGTCAATCTCATGAAATAGATGTAAAATTTTGAAGTCTAGTGTAAGTTAGTTTAGGGCGAAGGCGGGAGCACAATAAAGCTCTCTCTCGCTCTTTGCGATTTCGCCCCGCCTTCGCCAACCTTCGTTAAGCTAGGCTCTAAGCATATAATTGTCTGAAGAATATATTGTCGGATAATTGAAGTCGAAGCGCAAACACGTATATTTTTCGTTCTGCCAAATTAAAAGTAATTTCTTACCACCAAAGTTTTCGGTTTTTAATTCTAATAAACTAATTAGAAATTTCAGATATAAAATTATGATTTTATTTTAATATATTTATTATATACATAACTAGCGACCCGGTACGTGCTTCGCTACGTACATAATACAATACAAATGCACTTATTTAAACAACAAAAAGCTAATTAATTGCTAGCTATTTTAAATTTTAATCCAAAACATTTGGATGAACAATATTATTTGTTTTTCCATTTTGAGTATAAATAAACAAACGGCTGGGGGTACCGACTCTGGAACACGCAACATAAAGTTGGCCATGTGAAAAACACGATTCTTCACACCGCAAACGTTAAGTGTTTGCCCTTCGCTCTTGTTGATAGAGATCGCAAATGATAACCTCACAGGATATTGCAATCGTTTGAACTCAAGTGGCATATTAGTTGGAATAATAGGGATACGTGGTATGAAACAAACTTCGAAAATTAATGGCATTAATATGAATGTTCTTTGGAGCTAAAATGGCACGTTCTCTCAACCAATCATGATTTCTCTAATTTTGAAGAATATTGGGAAAAACAATATTCAATAAATTCATCTACTGACTGTGCAATTGTACAAAAATTGTTAGGTACACCGATCAATCCGTCGGTACGGTCGATTTGTATTTTGCCATCACCAATTTCTAACAATTGTTTTGAAAACTCATCTGCATCTGGATCATTTTGTAGGTGAATACGCATATTAATGTTCAGTGTCAATTTTTTTCATATCTCCAATTCAACCAGGCATTTATTTCATCAGAAGGAGTTGACCGGCAATGTTTGACGAAAATCCCCCTGATTAAATGCTCCTTGTAATTTTTTATTAGCCATTGTACACTCATCCCATAAAATAATTGACGTTAATCGCAAAACTTTGGCCATAGCGGAATTTCTCGAAATATCGGAGTTTCAATCATTATAGGGCAATTTTAATGCCGAGTGTGCGGTTCGACCAACTTCTAATAATGTAGCAGCAATTCCAGAAGATGCAAGTGCCAATGTAATTTTGTTCCGATCGAAAAGTCGCTAAAATCAAAGATTTAGTATATCGATCGTTTTGCCTGTACCACCAGGTGTATCCAAGAAATATAATCCACCTGCATTATTGGAAACTGCTTGTATGACTGTGTCATATATTTGGTTATATTCGATTGTACGAATAAACGCAAGTCATTAGAATTAAATTCCTGCTCACGTTGCAATTCACGATCAACCAAATCATTCATCTCACGATTTGGTGCGGTTATACACAATTGTCCTAAATCTTTATTTGCAATCGTTAGACACATATCTTTAATTATTATCAAAGCCTCGTTGTACTATTCCAAGGTAATCAACAAATTGGGATATCTTTCATAATTACGCATACGAATTAAAATATCTTCTGCCATATAATCTTTATATTTGTTCCATAATTCAAATGGATTTGATGGCATACATGTTGATATTATAATGGCAAATAGCATTCGTATTTGTTGTGGATGAGCTGAAATATATGCATCATAAAGTGTAAAATCCCAATGTGCATCATCCTCAAAAAAATGCAAGAGTTGACTTGCTTCAAGATATGTTTGACACAAATAACCGTTGACTGTTCTTAATTCTTGGAATGATTTTAGGCCAGTGACGTTAACTAATAACAATCGCAAATAAAAACACTCAGCATTGTTAGGATTTACAGTATATATTCTTCCAAATGCATCTGCTTGAAAAATGACTGCATGCCCATCGACTGGTGTTCCTTGTTTACGTCTTTGAAATTTTTTCGAAGACACATTCCATGTGTAATAAGAAGGCACTTCAGAATATAACAAATTTGTCTTAAATGTAGCAGTTTCGCATAATTTGAAAAAAGCGGTCAACGTAGTTGCTGGTGCTTGTGCTGCTCTTTCCAATACATTTGCTTCATTAAAATAAACACGTTGGCCATTCTCAAGATGCAAAGCCAAGTGAACAACCACATGATGCCTTTTGTGTATTGGAAACGACATAATCCTCCACACTGCTTCATTACTACTAATATAGCGCCCCATTTTAAACACCAGAAACACCAAAAACAGCCATATCGCTTCCTTTATTTACATACTTGCAAATATATTTAATGGATTTTACTGAATTACAGTACTCCACAATTATATGAGCATTGAACCTTTTCGAAAATAATGGACAATACGGAACCACCCAACGATTATCTACTTCAACGTCCTATCTTAGAATTCTAATGGTTGCCGTTTTGCCATTATTATTAGGTGATCGACGTCGATACAACGGATATCCGTCATTGTCCGTTATGGTTTCTAAAGTCAATTGTCTGGGGTATCGTTTCGAACACTTTCCATCAATAATACATGGTGAATTCATATTTAGTTCACTGCACGGACCATGTATCATGTTTTTAACAACAACGTGAAATAACTCAGGATCAACAGTTTGATTAGGAATTTCAGCCAATATAACGTTATCGATTTGATCCGGAGTTATTTTATGTACCAGCCAAATTAATATATGTGCGTGCGGCAATCCCCTTTTTTGCCATTCGATGGAGTACATATGGCAACGTACCTCTCCAAATACACATAATATTACAATAAAATCCATAAGTGCTTCTAATTTTTTCGAAAAACACGTGCTGTAATGTCATGACGATCAGTTGTCGACTGTCCTTCAAATGAATTGTTTTTGATGTCATCCCACTGCGTATTACATGTAAATGTAATAAACGGATCCGGTCGACCATATTTTCGTACATAAGATATTGCGTCTTGTGCATATTCGTTCTTATGCCGTGGGCTACCAATATACGATGAAGGCAATATAGTTAAACGTCCGATGTCATTAACATTAGCATCATTCGCTATCACAACTTGCAAATTAATATATTCTTTAGATCTTAATTTTGGTTAAATTGAATAAAATTAAGACGTTCAGTTTCTATATTGGCATACATATCAACGATGTACTGATGAAACAGTTTACCACATCTTAAGACAAAATTTCGTTCTTGTGGACGAACCATCAATCTATACGAATACAAATTCATGGCACTAATTTTTTTCTGCACATGCAGACCTGAAAATAAGTCAAAAATGTGACTTTAGAAAAATATATATATGAAATGTCAACACATTGAAAATTGGTAAATTTTTACTTGTTTGTGGATCAATCATTGTTATATTGATATGGTAGCCAGCGTCACCTTTCCAATGCAAGATTGGGTATTGTAATGCATCGTAACTACGATGAAGTTCCGAAACACGTTTTAATTGCTCATTTATGCGATGAAGTACAATAACACGGGATTGAAACTGATCACCATGAATTACAATTGCAAACTTAACCAATTGTCGGTGCACTAAATCGCCTTGCATGCTCTCAAAAAAGGTGTTCTATCAGCCCTTATTATGATTTTGTGATTATCAGATGGCATACGATCGAGAGCAATTTTGAATAACTGAACTAATGCGTTATGCTGATGAAAAAAGCTTTGTAGCTCACGAATAATTTCATGTCTTGCATTCGAAACAATAGCACAGCGTTAATACATTTTACGATTTTTATCACCAATGAAATAAATTTGCAAGTTGATCCAATTCACGATTTACATCACCAATAAAATAAATTTGCAAAAATTAATGATCAGCATTAGTGTATGGCAATAACTAACCAGCTTGATGATAAATCTGGCCCTGGATTTGTAATATGTATGAAATGTTAGGTGGATGTTGGATCAGAACTATTGACTTGAATACTTTCTCATATAAAGATGAGACAATTAAAATATTTACCTTAAACGTCGGCATAAAACTATCTGTAATAATTTTAGTAGCACCAAAAAAAGTGCTACGACGTTTGAGATGGTTCGGGTGCAGTTTCTAATGCTAGCAATCTCACTTTGCCATTAGCACAACATAAGCCGGGCGTTTCACCTGGAAACTTAGCCGCATCACAATGTGGACATATTGCGTCCATCATTCCAATCTATCCGTACATACTATAAACAATCTGACTGTTGTAATTAATTTCAGCCAAAACAGCACGACGTATTCGTGATCGCCGTGAAAGATTCAGTACAGGTACGGGGTCAACAGATTTATTTCGTGCATTACTTTCAGCTGCAGTCCGTGATCGTCTTTGTAATACCGTAATAATTTGTAATATTACTTTGTAATATAAGAAGAGAAGAAGATATATTGTAAATTAATGAAATATCATAAACAATGATGATTTTGTTGTTGGTATTGTTAAACTTTCCCGCTAGAAAAAGCCAATTTCCGCCAAAATGCTGTCAGCGCTGATTCTTAAGTCCTCCTTTACTGCATTCTGCCCATGCCCATGAGTAAAAGCGAGATAGCATGCTAACGCTTGGTTCGTTGCAGCCAGCACGCGTCAGTAAAAAGAAGATATACACATTTGCATACAAATATGAACATACATTTATACATATCGTACATATACATTGCGGAATCGTGCCTTTAATTGACTGCAAAATATGAATTAACTAAATCTTAATCTTATCTAAATCCAAGCCGTTTAGCCAATAAATATGATTTTTGTAATGAATCAACAAATTATTTGTTAATATCGGATTTTTTCAAAGGGTTTAGCTGAAAAATGTTTTTTTTTTTTTTTTGATGTTTGAGATTAGATTAGTTTAGATTCCAAACCGTTTATTACAGAACTATTTCTTATTGAGTCTGTACTATATGTTTAAACGGTAATACTAAATTTAAACCATCGTTTATCGTTTCAGCGGTCGCGGCATACATATTTCTGTTGTTTATTTTCTGTCTCTTTTCCTTTTATGTTTGGCCTTGGAGCGCACTTGACCCAATGGTGTCAGAACTAGAACCAAACGATATTGTATGTAACACAAATCACTCATTTAAATTTGTGAACTTATGGTATAAGAATTAAAACCAAACTGGAATTTTTGTTACACAAATGGTAAACTGTTCTGAACACAACACCAAAAGTTATCGCTGTGAGAATACGGTAACAAAATACTAGAAGTTTCACTTCTGTCGTGCGTAGGCTTGACACACCCCCTTTTTTTTTGTTTTATCCAGTTTCCCATTCGCACCACTGCCGCGTTAAATGGGCTTCTACCAAGACATGGTTAAAATTTCGCTTACATTACAAATTTATTATTAAAGTTTGGCAATAGTGTATTGGACATTAAAGTGGATGGATATTTAAGTTAAATTATATTTAAAAATGATATGATACAAATTAACATGGAAATATTTATGTTTTAAATTGATGTATTAAAAATATTTAAAAATTTAAAACAGATAAAATATTTCTCCTAGTGGAGGTGTGGGTGGCACATCTTCTCTTCTTTATAAAACAAAGTGGAAATTCTTTGAAATGTTTTAACTCAAGAACGGCTTAGGCTTTGATCGGACTACTTATTAGATCAGTGTTCTTCAGTTATTACATCTTATGCAATGTTTACTGGCAGCTGCTTTGACATTATTGTCAGGTGATTTTCGTCAAACATTTCCTGTCGTTCGTAAATTGTCGTCTTGAATTGTTAAAATGTGCTCGGTACGTGGCATCTAGAAAATATATATACACTGAGGAGCAAAACTGTAACACCATTTTCGATTTCATACTTCAACGGTCTGTATTTTGAGTTCTATATAGTCTTATTTTGTTGGTGTCTCATTTGACTATGTTTTTTGAACATTTTAAACAATTTGACTGGCCAGAAGAAATATGGCAAAAAAAAAATGTAAAGGTCAAATGTTACAGTTTTGCACTCGAAACTTTTTTTTGAAAATTTGAATTTAAAGGTTCGAGACTCAACCATTAGCCTTTGTTTTTAATAGATGTGATCGTTTTTGGTTAAATTAGGCAGTAATAATTGCGTAGGTACAAGAAAAACAAACTTAAAGTTTTACCACTTGTATGAAATTTAGAGGTTGTGTTGCATTTTTAAAGTTTAAAATTAAAAAATAAAATGTTTAATTAACTTTTTTTAATTTTATTTCCAATGAAATTTTCAACAAAATGAGGTATTGACGTTAAAATTAGACAAAGGTAGGCAACTGGACAAACTGATTAGTAAACAGAGTGGTTTACAATTTCTGTTTCTATTGAAATTTGTATGGACGCCTTGGCTAACACTGGAGCGGTAGCATAAATAGTCTACCCCGTTGCTTACCTTTGTCCAAATTTAATGGTCGACACCTCATTTTGTTGCAAATTTTATTGGTAATAAAATCCAAACTAAAAAGTTAATCAACTAATTTTGTTTAGAATTGTAAACTTCAAAAATGTAGCACAACCTCTAAATTCCATACAAATGGTAGAACTTTAAGTTTGTTTTTCTTTTACCTAAGCAATTATTACTACCTAATTTAACCAAAAACGATCACATATAATAAAAATAAAGCCTAGTGATTGAGTTTCGAACCTTAAAATTCAAATTAAAAAAAAAAAGTTTCGGGTGCGAAACTTTACATTTGACCTTCTTTACATTTTTTTTTTCATATTTTTTCCGGCCAATCAAATTATTTTAAATTTTTAGAAAACATTTTCAAATGAATCACCAACAAAATAAAACTAAGATCTTCAGCATGCATTAGATAGAACTCAAGATACAGACCGTTAAAATATGAAATCGAAAATGGTGTTACAGTTTTGCACCTTAGTGTATATATATGTTCATAGTTAGTAGCGGAGCATTTTATGTCCCGTAGAGCTTACCCTCTTTAGAGGTCCAACGACGAGAGATCTACCGTTCGAATTTTGGGATGCAAAATTTTTGTTAACATATATTCATATTTATGTGCATTTAAAATGTCATTTTTTTAGTTGTTTAAACATAAAATAAAAACTTAGAAAAAAAGTATAAAATTAGGAAACTCGGGGAGCTGAGGTTGCCGCTGGGCATTTAACGATGGTGTCGTCTTCACTTTGTTTCAGTTTCTGAGGAGGTTGGGACTACGGTTTTTTTTTTTATTCGTTTATTCTGGGTTTAATTTACGGAGGGGTAGGGTCTTATGCTAAATATTAGGTGTTTACAATTTCCTGGGGGGGGACCGCCGCGAAGCCATGCTTCGTGCGGGCACTGTATCCATTGTAATTGTCCTCCGGGTTTCTTTGGCGCTCCTCGATCCTAAGCATCGTCATAATGGCGGCTGCGAAGTTTGACACCGGCTGCCATTTCTCCTCGTAAACCAGCATTATCGGGACAAGGTGTCCGTTGAGATGTGGATGTCCGGCTTTCAGTGTACGGCGCTCATTCGCAAACCTCCTGCATGCATAAATCACGTGCTCGGTGGTTTCATCGGCATCTCTTTCGCACTAGGTACTGGATGCTCTCTCCTCGTGCCCGAATCTATGTAGATAGCTTTTAATGCACCCATGCCCGCGGAGGACCTGCGACAGATGGAGGTTCACCTGTCCATGCTTCCTCCTCGTTCATTCCTCCATCTTCGGAGGAAGCCCCTTTGTTGAGGAATCCCAACGGGATTGCCACTCGGCTAATGTCGTACTTCCTTCCTCTCCCTAAGCGATAGAGTTCTTCCTTGCAGTTGCTGAAATACCATGGCCTGCTCCGCGGGCATTAGGTCGATGAGAGGGGTTCCTGCTAGGACTAACGCAGCCTGGTAGGAAACAGTCCTGAATGCGCTGCCGATCCGAAGAGCGGCTAGTCGGTGAGACGCGTCTAAGCCACGGCTATAAGATCGCGACGCTGTGGCGTGGCTCCAGACTGGGGCAGCAGACATCATGGCTGATCTTGCTGCACTTGCTAGCAGGAGCTTGCTCGCCTGTCTTGGGCCTCTGTGGTTCAGCATTATCCTAGACAGCGCGCGGACTGTCGTGGCGGCCTTGGTGCTAGCGTACGCGATGTGTTCTCTAAA
Source organism: Drosophila rufa (assembly GCA_018153105.1). Lineage (NCBI taxonomy): Eukaryota > Metazoa > Arthropoda > Insecta > Diptera > Drosophilidae > Drosophila > Drosophila rufa. The sequence continues at coordinate 4,846,426 of JAECXS010000135.1, forward strand.
AGAGAGCCTGTTTTCCATCATCACGCCCAGGTATTTGATCGCCATTGACGATCTGACTGGGGCGTCGCAGACTCGGATGTTCGCCACTTCCACATTTTTCCTGCTGCTCCCCAGTACTGCTTCAGTTTTCTGCGGCACTAACTGCAGCCCTGCGCATGTCAGCTTCGAGTTGATGATGTCTTCGCTCCGTTTGCAGATCTCCTCGGCTCTAGCATTCTCCTTCTCGACGATGACCACCGCTATGTCGTTCGCAAAACCCACTATCTCCATTCTTCCTGGGAGTGGGAGTCGCAGAACACCGTCATACATTCCATTCCACAGAAAAAGGCGCAAGCACGGGCCCTTGGGACTTCCGCACTATAGCTCGACCGTTTATGCTAACACCGTCCAGAATGCAGTCCCATCTCGCGGTGTTGAAAACGTTGCGAATATCAAGGGTTACTATTAGACAGTACTCCTTGGATCCTTTCCACCGCTGTCTAGTGATGTAAATTTGGGTCGAAACATCGATGTCGATCTTCATCGTTGTTTGCAAAATGATACATCGATGTTTTGTGAAACATCGGCTAGAAACATCGATGCATCGATGTTTTCAACCCATTCCGTTATTTTTCGTTAATTCAACTTGTAGAAGCCTATTAAATTTTTTATTGAGATTTTTAATATTTAAATAAGAAGGAATTAAGACTACAAAAATAAAAGCTTTCTTAGTTTTTTCTTTTTTATTTCTTCATTGAGTGGTTTTGTTAACAATTTTATAAACGAACTTAAAACTATATCAATTCATGAGCATTCAGCAGTCTTTTTCATTACATTGAGAATCAAAAATAATAAAATAATAATATAAAAATAAATGCTTCCTTAGCACTATTTTTCATTACATTCAGAATCAAAAATAATAATAAAAACAAAATAATGTAACAATAAATGCTTCCTTAGCTGTCTTTTTGTTATGCTTTTAAAGCAATACTAATTATTATAATTATAATAAGTAATTAAATTTTTCCAAAAAAGTATTTTTTGTCGATGCTTTGCAAAAATAAAATGCGGCTTAGTCGGTCTGGTCTTAACCTGTTTCTTCTCTGGCTTAAGACATATGATGCCGCTGAAAAAACCCGTTCAGAAGGAACCGACGGTCCTACTACCGGTAAAAATTGCAGCGCCATTTTATGTAAATTGGGATATGTGTTTTTCATACCTTCCCATACTTGTAGAGGGTTGCTTCAAATGACGCTAATGGCATTCGCAGGTACGCTATCATCTCCACATCAATATCCCCCTTAGGCTTATGAGATTGTGCCAGCTGGTGATGGTGGTCCCAAAAAGAATTGGATTTAGGTGTGCTTGTCAGGTCATCATTACTATTGTTGTCGTTGCCCATCGGTTTTACCATAGACTTGATTTTTATAATAGAGTTTGAGCAGGCCTGAGGGTCTTTAAAATGCAGTTTCTTAAATCTTGGGTCAAGAACTGTAGCCATTGCCAGAATTGAGACCTGAAACCATAAATTTAAAATAAAATATGTAAAGAAATAAATGAATAATGACATTTGAAGCATACCTGCTCTATTGAACCCAATCGCTTATCAATTTCTAACAACAAGAAGTCCTTAATGTCTTTTGCCTCGGGAGTGATGTCATCAACGTTAAGCAATTTTGTTGTTAAAATATTCACCATTGGGATGACCATACTGGCTGTGCAATACGTCTCTGCGCCTACTATTTTTGTTGCTTCCTCAAGGGGGCGAAGCATCGGCATGATATTATTAAGCAACTGTAATTCATTTCCATTTAGCATCTCTAGATCGTTGCGGACACTTAACACAATATCGTTTACGAAATTTTTAAGCTCCAAAAAACGCTCAATCATATAATATGTGCTATTCCATCTAGTAGCCACATCTTGGATCAAAACTTTGTCCGTTACTTTTCTTAAGTTGTCGCTGGCAACACAACTCTGCTTAAAAAAAGTTACAATTCCTTTTACCTTTGCAATGCATAATCTTATTGAATCTCTTTGCATAGCAGATCGTGCAATTAGATTTAGTGTGTGGGCAAAACACGGTATGTGCTTTTTTCGCCCAAAACCCAGGTCAACGGCTTTGACGACATTCGCTCCATTGTCGGTGACAACGGCTGTCAGTAATTCCTTTTCAATGTGCCAATCTGTGCAGCAACTGTCGAGCATTTCAGTGAGGTACACTGATGTGTGACGTTCGCTTAGCTCCAAAACTCCGATGGTCAAAGAAGTCATTTCAAGCTTAAGCTGAAAATGAGCAGTAATGCCCAAGTAACTTCGCATTGACATCTGGTCGCTCCATACATCCATTGTTATTGTTAGCGTTTTCCCATTTAGCAATCTCTTCCACATTTCCTTCATTTCCAAAAACTTGTCATCAACCCATTTTGTAATCATATACCGCGACGGTATTTTGTAGCGCGGTGCAACCGTATTCATCAGATATATGAAGCCTGGGTTTTCGACTATGGAAAATGGTTGAACATCTTTTGATATCATGTAAATAATGGCATCGTTGATTTTTTTGTTCTTATCCCCATCGATGCCATAATCCGATATATTTGTAAAGCTTTCAGCAATGGAAACTTGTGCCGCAACACTAGAATCAGGTACTACACGCACTCCATCATGTTGATCAATTTTATGAAGGGAATGCAGGTGGTCCTTCATATTGGTCGTGTTACCCGCAGTCTTCAGAACTTTGCCACAAATATTGCATTTTGCGCTATTTCCGTCAACTTTTGTAAAGTGCCTCCAGCAAAAGCTTGTTGTTTCGTCCTGCTCTAATGCAGACACGATTAAAGGTTGGGTCTGCCCTTGTGCAGGTCCCAAATCGTCCAAAGATTGTTGTTGTTGTTGGTTGCCCCTGTGCAACCACCAGAATCAAAAAGTAGTGTTCGCTTTGACTAACTTTATTTGACTGCTCGCCTCTTGCGCTTGTCTATTACAATGTCGGCTTGGTGAGCGTGAAAGCTCCTTCTTAACAGATGATTTATAGCATTAGATAAATTACAATGTGGGGTATTTCAATAGATCCAAATTTAGTTTTACGTTAGATTAATAAGTTGCTCGAACATACTCCCCACCTTGAAAGAACCATGTTTCTTACAATTTTTAACTACAAGGAAGTGGGGCTATTTTAGCGATCGGACGGCCGTCTTAATGTCGACTACACGAACCTTTCCATCCGCGCCAGGGCAAGTGTTGACGATTCGACCTAGAAGCCATTGTTGCGGTGGAAGATTGTCCTCGTGGATGATGACCAGTTGCCCAGGACAGATATTGGCCTGAGGCTTGAGCCATTTGCTGCGAACTTGTAGTGTGTGGATATAATCTCTCCGCCAGAGATCCCAGAACTGCTGCTTCATATGGGTGACTCGCTCCCAGTACGTCAGACGATTTAGACTTTGGCCCCTCCGATTTGGTTCTGGTAGAGCCTTTAGCGATGTACCTACTAAAAAATGAGAAGGGGTTAGTGCTTCGCCATCATTAGGGTCCTCCGAGAGCGGTATAAGAGGTCTTGAGTTTAGAACCGCCTCGACTTCAATGGCAACAGTCTGCAGCTCTTCATAGGTCAGGCCAGACTGTCCAGACTGTCGTAAAAAACTACTGGAGAACGGCTGGGCCGATTTGGTTCAAATTTTTTTTCAGTTGTAGGTAACTAACAGGTTTAGAAAATCCTCCAGGGTAATGGTGAAAAATAAATAATGAAAATATCAAATTATATAAAAGAGTAGTGTATCGAAATATATGTCAAAATAAAAACAAATCGTTTCAATATTATTCGGTTTCTTATTCGATTTTATCAGACGTCCGGATTTGTTTAATTTCTTCCTGTGATTTGTAGGAATAATGCCTGCTATAAGACGGCCAAACATTGGACGACGTACACGTCGAGCAACATATAGTCGGAATGTCCATGAAAGTCAAACGCAAGACGAACGTGCAGAAAGAAATGAATCGAGACGAACCCGTTTAGCACAGATTCGCTCTACACAAAGAGTACCAAGAACAGACTTGAATCGCGCTGCATTTGCATACAATTTCTCAACGTCCTACAAAGACCATAGCTGCGTTGTTATCGGTTCATTGTCTGTGGTATGTCAGCACTGCAATGCACTGAAGTTTCGATTGGAAGCTCCCGGCTTATGCTGCGCAGGTGGCAAGGTAAAATTTCCGGTTTTGACTCATCCACCAGAGCCATTGTATTCGCTTCTATATGGAAATACAAGCAAATCAAACCATTTCCTGTTGCACGCACAAAAATATAACGGATGTTTTCAAATGACGTCATTTGGAGCAGAGGTTGTTCAACAACCAGGCTACAATCCGAGTTATAAGGTAATAGCGTCACTCTTTTATCAACATGAACAACTATAATTTTTCACGAAATTGCATAGCAAAATTCAGATTCAAGGGCAAATTCACCATCGAGCGGGCGCTTTGTTACCACCACCAAACAAAGATCATAAATTCCTTCAGATCTATTTCGTTGGTGATTCGGCAGTTGAACTTAATCAGCGTTGTGCAATTTTCACTGCAACTAAACGTGAAATAATACAACAATTGCAAAATCTTCTTCATGAGTGTAATGAATTGGTCAGATTGTTCAAAACAGCTTTGGATACAATGCATTCTGACGACCACAAAATCATTATCAGAGCAGATAAAAGACCAGCAGGAAGCCATTCAAGACAATTCAATGCGCCCACTATCAATGAAGTCGCAGTGGTGATTGTTGGCGAGAATGTGGAATCACGCAATATTGCTCTCAAGCGTCGGGATGATGGACAATTGCAACGCGTTTATGAGACTCATCGGTCATATGATGTTGATGTTCTGTCGTGGAGAAGATGGCTATCACTTCAACATAAAGATGGTCAATCCAACGACAGGTTTGTTTAATCACTTCTTTTTCATTCTGCACGTAAATTCGAATTCATATTACAGGAGAAGAAACGAATAAGAAAGTCAGCTCAATGAATTTTTATGCATATCGATTGATGATTCGACTAGATGTTGACAATCATCTGTTGAGATACCGCCGTTTGTTTCAGCAGTACTGTGTCGACATGTATGTAAAAGTAGAAACGGAGCGTCTCAATTTCATTCGTTTCAATCAGTCAAAGTTACGATCTGACGAGTACATCCACTTGCGTGACGCCATCGCTACTGATGGACACGCGGCAAACATTGGTTGTTTGACCATTCTGCCAGCTACTTATGTTGGGAGCCCGCGCCATATGCATGAGTACGCTCAAGATGCGATGACGTACGTGCGGAATTACGGACGACCTGATTTATTTATCACGTTTACATGCAATCCGAAATGGCCCGAAATTACGAATTTGTTGCACCAAGGACAAACATCCAGCGATCGACATGACATCACTGCACGAGTATTCAAGCTAAAGGTAAAAATTCTTATAGATTACATCGTTAAGCAGAAGGTTTTTGGCGTAGTTCGTTGTTGGATGTACTCGGTTGAATGGCAGAAGCGTGGCTTACCACATGCGCACATTTTGCTTTGGATGTTCGACAAGATCCGACCAGAACATATTGATTCGATTATTTCTGCCGAAATACCAGATCCAGAAACTGATCCGGAGCTGCATTCCGTTGTGAAAACGAGTATGATCCATGGCCCTTACGGAGTCCACAACCCAGAATCACCATGGCTGAAACAATCAGTGGAAACGATGGATATCCATTGTATAGGCGGGATTAGTGAACGGGCAATACTAGCAGCGAAGAACAAGGACGTAGATAATTTGAATTACATTATTCAAAATCAAATCGATGGAGAACTGCATTCATACAGATCCGTTGACAGCGTGACCGACGAGGATGAAGCGACGAACTATCCGACAGAATTTTTGAACTCGCTAGATGTGCCAGGAACTCCACCGCATAATTTGCAACTGAAGGTGGGATCAATTATTATAATGCTGCGGAATCTAAATCATCCGAAATTGTGCAACGGTACGCGGTTGTCCGTCAAGAAACTGATGAATAACGTGATTCAGGCGACGATCATCAAGGGAACATTTAAAGGAGAGGTAGTCCTTATACCACGAATTCCGATTATTCCAACTGATCTACCATTCCAATTCAAGAGGATTCAGTTCCCCGTCCGATTGGCATTTGCGATGACAATCAACAAATCGCAAGGCCAATCGTTAGAAGTCTGCGGGATAAATCTAGAATTTCCCTGTTTTTCGCACGGCCAGCTGTACGTTGCATGTCCGCGTGTTGGTAAGCCGTCTTCATTGTTTGTTTTTGCGCCGGAAAATAAAACAAAAAACATAGTATATCATATCGCTCTATACTAAATAAAGAAATGCAGTGTTTGACTATTACCCTGGGGTTATATAATGGCACCGAGACTGTGGTGCGCAAGGAGACTACTATATACAGCAGTAGAATTGAAAATCTGCTACGATAGTCCGATCAGAACCGTTTATATCTTGATCGAAAGGTATTGTAAACCTCTTTGAAACTGCATACTAAGATTTTTCAAAATCGGATTAGTTTAGGAGAAATGGGAGTGAAAGTGCGAAATTGAAAATTTTGAAAATTGGAGCTATTGGGGACGGTGGAGCAAAAATCCCAAAATTTTTAATGTTGTTGTGATCTAGCTTTAAATACGCGTCGAATGACACCTCGATCATCCTGATCCGATACTCCGTTCAAAAGATATTCAATAAACAAGATTTTAACGGCCTTTCCGAAATGAAAACGCTTGTCCTGTTGTCTGTCTGTCTGTCTGTCTGTCTGTCTGTGTGTCGATTTTTTTGTTTAAGAATCCTGAAACTACTTTTATTTTATTAAACAGCTCGAGCTGAACATTTTTTGTTCTACGACTTTTTGGGTTTCCCGCTAGTTTGGAGGGAAAACAGCCAAAAAAGCCAGATTTTCCGCGCCCATAACTTCTAAACGACTAAAGCTACAGAAACGTGCTATATGTCGTTTGAAAGGTATTTTGAAATGATAATAGCTTTGCCTTGACATAATTTATCTAAATATAATATTTAAGAATCACTGTGGACGGCAGTCCACGTAGTGACGATGAGCACCGAGACTGTGGTGCGCAAGGAGACTACTATATACAGCCGTAGAATTGAAAATCTGCTACGATAGTCCGATCAGAACCATTTATATCTTAATCGAAAGGTATTGTAAACCTCTTTGAAACTGCATACTAAGATTTTTCAAAAACGGATTAGTTTGGGAGAAATTAGAGTGAAAGTGCGAAATTGAAAATTTTGAAAATTGGAGCCATTGGGGCCGGTGGAGCAAAAATCCCAAAATTTTTAATGTTGTTGTTATCTAGCTTTAAATACGCGTCGAATGACACCTCGATCGTCCTGATCCGATACTCCGTTCAAAAGATATTCAATAAACAAGATTTCAACGGCCTTTCCGAAATGAAAACGTTTGTCCTGTTGTTTGTCTGTTTGTTTGTTTGTTTGTTTGTCTGTTTGTTTGTCTGTTTGTCTGTGGTATTTTTTGTTTTAAAGTCCTGGAACCACTTTTGTTTTATTAATCAGCTCGAGCTAAATAATTTTTGTTCTACGACTTTTTGGGTTTCCCGCTAGTTTGGCGGGAAAACAGCTAGAAAAGCCAGATTTCCCGCGCCCATAACTTCTAAACGACTAAAGCTACAGAATCGTGCTTTATGTCGTTTGAAAGGTATTTTGAAATGATAATAGCTTTGCCTTGACATAATTTATATAAATATAATATTTAAGAATTTATAATTAAAATTAATTTTTTTTTTTAAGTTTTTGAAGTTTTCTTAAAAATGGCTCTAACGATTTTGATACTCACTCAAGGCCATATAGCCCTTGAGATTGCTCAACTTTTGGTATATAACACATATCTCGGAAAATTCGCTTTCTCGAGATATTACTCATTAAAATTAGTAGCAAAGATCCCATATACCTAACCTTTCACGTGCACTATACATACATTTATGTAAAAATACATGTAGAGTCATATAGAGACGTGCACAATTGCAATAAAGTTGAAAACCATCAAACAAAACGTAAAATATTTTAAATCTGAAAAAAAACTTTTAAAATGTAATAAATATAAATATAAATATAAATATAAATATAAATATAAATATAAATATAAATATAAATATAAATATAAATATAAATATAAATATAAATATAAATATAAATATAAATATAAATATAAATATAAATATAAATATAAATATAAATATAAATATAAATATAAATATAAATATAAATATAAATATAAATATAAATATAAATATAAATATAAATATAAATATAAATATAAATATAAATATAAATATAAATATAAATATAAATATAAATATAAATATAAATATAAATATAAATATAAATATAAATATAAATATAAATATAAATATAAATATAAATATAAATATAAATATAAATATAAATATAAATATAAATATAAATATAAATATAAATATAAATATAAATATAAATATAAATATAAATATAAATATAAATATAAATATAAATATAAATATAAATATAAATATAAATATAAATATAAATATAAATATAAATATAAATATAAATATAAATATAAATATAAATATAAATATAAATATAAATATAAATATAAATATAAATATAAATATAAATATAAATATAAATATAAATATAAATATAAATATAAATATAAATATAAATATAAATATAAATATAAATATAAATATAAATATAAATATAAATATAAATATAAATATAAATATAAATATAAATATAAATATAAATATAAATATAAATATAAATATAAATATAAATATAAATATAAATATAAATATAAATATAAATATAAATATAAATATAAATATAAATATAAATATAAATATAAATATAAATATAAATATAAATATAAATATAAATATAAATATAAATATAAATATAAATATAAATATAAATATAAATATAAATATAAATATAAATATAAATATAAATATAAATATAAATATAAATATAAATATAAATATAAATGTAAATATAAATATAAATATAAATATAAATACAAATATAAATCACTGTGGATTTTTAATGTTGTTGTGATCTAGCTTTAAATACGCGTCGAATGACACCTCGATCATCCTGATCCGATACTCCGTTCAAAAGATATTTAATAAACAAGATTTCAACTGCCTTTCCGTAATGAAAACGTTTGTCCTGTTGTTTGTCTGTCTGTCTGTTTGTCTGTCTAAGTGTCGATTTTTTTGTTTTAAAGTCCTGGAACTACTTTTATTTTGTTAAACAGCTCGAGCTGAACATTTTTTGTTCTACAACTTTTTCGATTTCCCGCTAGTTTGGCGGGAAAACCGCTAAAAAGCTAGATTTTCCGCGCCCATAACTTCTAAACGACTAAAGCTACAGAAACGTGCTATATGTCGTTTGAAAGGTATTTTGAAATGATAATAGCTTTGCCTTGACATTATTTATCTAAATATAATATTAAAGAATTTATAATTAAAAGTATTTTTTTTTTTTAAGTTTTTGAAGTTTTCTTAAAAATGGCTCTAACGATTTTGATATTCACTCAAGGCCAGATAGCCCTTGAGATGGCTCAACTTTTGGTATATAACACATATCTGGGAAAATTCGCTTTCTCGAGATATTACTCATTAAAATTAGTAGCAAAGATCCCATATACCTAACCTTTTACATACACTATACATACATTTATGTAAAAACTCATGTAGAGTCATTTAGAGACGTGCACAATGCAATAAAATTTAAAGCCATCAAAAAAAATTTAATATCATTTAAATTTAAAAGAAATCGTTTGAAATTTTTTTTTTTAATTTAATCTAATTTTTGCTTTTTCCACTACTTTGGCGGGAAAACAGGAAATTTCTCGCGCCCAGAACTTCTGAACGACTAAAGTTACAGAAACGTGCTATATGTCGTTGGAAAAGTATTTTGATATGATAATTACTTTGCCCTGACAAAAATTTTCTAAATATTATAATTAAGAATTTAGAATAAAAATTATTTTTTTTTAGATTAAAATTTGTTTTTAAATAGCTTTTACGATTTTTTAGTAACTTCCGGCCGTATATCCCTTGAGATATTTCGGGGTACAACACATATCTCCGAAAATTTGCTTTCTCATCAAAATTAGTAGCAATGCTCCCATATAGCTAACTTCTTATATGAATTTTGTTTGTTAATTTTTCCCATTTGAGTTTCAAACAAAAACTTATAAAAACAATGGAAGACCTATGTATGTACATACATAAGTCATTTAAAAAACTTCTGATATCAAATAAAAACACCTCTTAACGAGGTTAGATTAAAGTGACGATGGCACACTCAACACAAAAAATTTCTGATATCAAATTTTGTGACGATTAATAGTTATTTAAACAAAAATATTTAAAAAGTTTTTAATTAGTTTCAAAATCGGCACTTAGCTGAAAAATTTAAAAAGGCAAAATAGGCAGCGTGCCGATTTTGAAACTAATTAAAAACTTTTTAAATATTTTTGTTTAAATAACTATTAATCGTCACAAAATTTGATATCAGAAATTTTTTGTGTTGAGTGTGCCATCGTCACTTTAATCTAACCTCGTTAAGAGGTGTTTTTATTTGATTTATTTAAGATTTTGAAGTTTTCTTAAAAATGGCTCTAACGATTTTGATAATCACTCAAGGCCATATAGCCCTTGAGATTGCTCAACTTTTGGTACATAATACATATCTAGGAAAATTCGCTTTCTCGAGATATTACTCATTAAAATTAGTAGCAAAAATCCCATATACCTAACCTTTTACATGCACTATACATACATTTATGTAAAAAATCATGTAAAGTCATATAGAGACGTGCACAATGCAATACAATTTAAAACCATCGAAGGAAATCTAATATAATTTAAATTTAAAAAAAGTCGTTTTTTTTTTTTTTTATTTAATCTAATTTTTGCGTTTTTCACTACTTTGGCGGGAAAAAAGGAAATTTCTCGCGCCCATAACTTCTGAACAACTAAAGTTACAGAAACGTGCTTTATGTCGTTGGAAAAGTAATTTTTCTAAATATTATAATTAAGAATTTAAAATTAACATTTTTTTTTTTTAAGATTAAAATTTTTTTTGTTTAATGGCTTTTACGATTTTTATGGTCACTTCAGGCCGTATAGCCCTTGAGATATTTCGGGGTACAACACATATCTCCGAAAATTCGCAATTATCCCATATATGCATTTTTTTTAATGAATTTTTCCCATTTGAGTTTCAAACAAAAACTTATAACAACAATTGGAGACCTATGTATGTATATACATATGCCATTTAAAAAACTTCTGATATCAAATAAAAACACCTCTTAACGAGGTGAGATTAAAGTGACGATGGCACATTCAGCCCAAAAAATTTCTGATACCAAATTTTGTGACGATTAATAGTTATATAAACAAAAATATTTAAAAAGTTTTTAATTAGTTTCAAAATCGGAACGCTGCCTGATTTGCTTTTTTAAATTTTTCAGCTAAGTGCCGATTTTGAAACTAATTAAAAACTTTTTAAATATTTTTGTTTATATAACTATTAATCGTCACAAAATTTGGTATCAGAAATTTTTTGGGCTGAATGTGCCATCGTCATAATATTTTAAATTTGAATCCGATATCTTTAAAAACAACGAAAATTAACAATTTCGGGCCGATCGTTGCTTTGGTGTCATTTTGACCCTATCGTTCCTATGCCAACTATAAGATATAGTGGTCAGATTCCGGCCGTTTCGACATATATACTATAAGATATAGTGTTCCGATTTCGGCATAGAAAGAAGACTGTTTAGCTATGTACTCAAACACGCGAACAGCGTTTCTAAGCAGTGAGCGAGAGTGAGAGTCGAGAAACACTTTTCACCAGCTTGAAAGGAAATAGTTTCCTTGATGTCATATTTGGTTATGACTTTGATGAGCACCATGAGATATCACGCTCGGTGACTGAGATAAAGCCGTCAGAGGCGACAGCCACCGCCCGCTGAGAGGAGTCTCTGCCTGGACAAATCTTTCATTGCCGAACTCGAAATGGACATGCAGAGGCCGCTGCTGCTGAGAGTAGTGTCTGGCTGGACCTATCCATCATTGCCGAGCTCGAGAAGAACATGTACAGTAAAGGACGCAGGAGCAGAACCAGCGCAACTCTAGCCAAATGAAAGCTAGCAATATGGTGTACAATCAGAGTCGCACATCTATTAAAAACCAAGTAGCTTCGAATCATTTCACCAGTCCAACAATTTGGTGGCAGCATTAGTAGCTGCGGCAACCACAGCCACCACCCAGATGGTGGTTAATTCCATTTGGTAAGAACAGAATCACCAGCAGCCGGTAGAGCAGCCATTATCCACATTGTTGATCCAGGAAAGAATGTTACACACCTAGTAGGGGTAACAATAACAGGTAAACACGATCCATTGTCATTTGTCATTGTGCGCAGATGAGCTATTCCAAAGCGAAGCTCCAAATCTATGCAAAGTGTCTTGTCTGTCAACAAAAATAAAACAGCTGATTTTTTTGGGGTTGCGAACTGTTTTCTGACTGAGTACTAGGCTTAAGCAAAGTCAGTACGCAGATGATCTAAGATAAATACTAGAATGTACTAAAATAACCGTCGCGTTAGAAATCGGATGAATATCCGCAAGGGTGGCGCGAAAGGAAATTTTTTATAATACCACGCGACTCTTGCGAAAATGGAGACAAGCCATAGGAAACAAAGCCGTATGGCGGGAATTTCCTGCGGGGAAAATTAATTTATCTACAGTACAATTAAAAAAGATCCAATTATGTGGAATCTTACCCATAAAATAAATAAAAATAAAAAATATTAAAACAATATTAAGCCTTAAAATAGGTGATTTCACGGGGAAATAAGCAAATCAAATGGAAAAATTACTTAAATTATGATTTCCAAATCCGCGGGTCCAGCTCCCGATGCCGCCGACGAGGACGAGCTGTTCCTGGCCCTGCTGCTGCTGCTGTTACTGCCACTGCTGGAGCCAGCGTTTGAAAAGCTACGCTACTCTCGTAGTATTTCGTTTTGCTATTGCTATAGCTTCGTATTTGACGAGAGCCGTAGCAGAGCCATAGCAGAACAACGAGACTGTATGTGCTCTGCTCTGCTAGCAGTTTTGTCGCTAGAGAAAGTGTAGCAATAGCAATAGCAGAAAATAAAGTTCTGTGCTCTGTGTAGCAGTAACGGTAGCAAGAAATTGATAGCTAGATGAGAGCAGAGCACATGCTATTTTCTCATGTGCTACGGCTCTGGCTTGTGTTTGCTTTTTTTATTTTCTGCACCTTTCTTATGCACCGTTTTTTAGTTCAGCACATCAAACGTAATGTTTCTTTAAATTAAAAACACGGTCGTTTTTTATAACTCGGAAACATGTTTTTTAATTAACGTGGTCGGAATCTATCTCCTCAGAATATTTTAAAATGTTGTTACGTTTCTTTGCCGGTGTCATGCTTACGCAGTTAATCAAAACTCAAAAGTGTCAAAAATATTTTCTTGAAACTACAAAGCGACAAGTAAAAAAAACGGTGCATAAGAAAGGTGCAGAAAATAAAAAAAACAAAAACACACGCTAGAGCAGTAGCACATGAAAAAATAGCTTGTGCTCTGCTCCCATCTAGCTATCAATTTTTTGCTACCGTTACTACTACACATAGCACAGAACTTTATTTTCTGCTATTGCTATTGCTACACTTTCTCTAGCGACAAAACTGCTAGCAGAGCAGAGCACATACAGTCTCGTTGTTCTGCTATGGCTCTGCTACGGCTCTCGTCAAAAAGGAAGCTATAGCAATAGCATAGCAATATTTCTATTAATCTCGCTGCTACGAAGTAGTAATTGCAAACACTGGCTGGAGCAATAGAAAATAACCAAAATCACAATTTAAACGAGAAAGAAAGCTAACTTCGGTAAACCGAAGTTTATATACCCTTGCAGTCTGCAATTGGATCATTGAAAATCGAACCTCTTTAGTAATGTTGAAAAAATATCGAATTTTGTAAATTTTACATTTTACATGTAGAATTTTTTCATTTTCATATAAATCGACCGATCGCTTCTATGGCAACTATATGATATAGTGGTCCGATCTTAATGAAATTAAAAACATAATTCTAGAACCATAAAAAACTGCTATATCTCAAAATTTATAGAAATACGTTGAAAACCAGAGAAGTTAAAATATTTTTTACATTAATTTCGCCATCATTCCTATGGTAGCTATAGGATATAGTAGTCCGATTTCTGTCGTTCCGACATATATACTGCGTGCTAAAGAAATAAGACTGTGCTGAAAATTTCAGCTCGATAGCTCAAAAACTGAGAGATTAGTTCAAAAAACTGAGAGACTGATCAAGAATATATATACTTTATGGGGTCGGAGATGCCTCCTTCACTGCGTTGCAAACATCTGGTCAAAATTATAATACCCTCTGCAAGGGTATAAAAACTATGGACATGCTATCTCTATCCCATAAAAAACATCGAATTTTTTTGATGGTTGCATAAAACATTGATAAAACATCGATGTTTCAAGAAAAAAAAGGGCTGTGTCAAGCCTACGCACGACGGAAGTGAAACTTTTAGTATTTTGAGACCATGTTCTCAGAGCGATACCTTTTGGTGTTGCATTCAGAACAGTTTACCATTTGTGTAACAAAAATTTCCATTTGGTTCTAATTGTTATACCATAAGTTCACAAATGTGAATCAGTGGACCACTTGGGTTACATACAATATCGTTTGGTTCTATTTCTGATACCATTCGGTCAAGTGCGCTCCAAGGCCAAACATAAAAGGAAAAGAAACAGAAAATAAACAACAGAAATATGTATGCCGCGGCCGCTGAAACGATAAGCGATGGTTTAAATTTAGTATAACCGTTTAAACATATAGTACAGACTCAATAAGAAATAGTTATATAATAAACGGTTTAGAATCTAACCTAATCTAATCTTACAAATCTTTAGATTATCAAAAAACATTTTTTCTTTAGCTAACTGAGGTTTTATACCACATTGAAAAAACCCGAAATTAAAAAGAAAATTAGTTAATTCACTAAAAAAATCAAACGGATTGCGATTCCGCAAAACAATAGATATGTATGAATGTATGTTCATATTTGTATGCAAATGTGTGTATGTATACCTTACTTTTACTGATGCATGCTATTTCGCTTTTACTCATGGGCATGGGCAAAATGCAACAAAGGAGGACTTAAGAATCAGCGCTGACAGCATTTTGGCTGTCTAGCGGTAAAGTTCATGAAAACTAACAATAACTAATCCGTTATTCAATAAGCAAAATCATAATTGTTTATGATATTTCATTAATTTACAATATATATTATACATAATAAATATATTAAAATAAAATAATAATTTTATATCAATTTGTTATATACAATAATGTATTCTTAATTTGAAATTGTTCTTTGTTACCTTAAGTCTACACCTGGGATATATATTAAGAAATCTACTATATAAAAATAAGTCTGGTTTTCTTTCTTACGCTATAACTCCAGAACGCACGAACCGATTTCCACGGTTTTGCATTCGTTGGAAAGGTCTCCGTAAGGTTTATAGCAAAGAAAATTCAGGAAAAAGTTCAACAGAAAAGCGGGAAAACCTTTTTTTACATACAGCGCCATCTCTGATATATAGCATGCGTGATACAGTGTTTGACAGCTACTCATTGTTCTCTGCTCAGTTAATTTCATGTGACATTCGGTATTTCGGTATTGTGATCATTGTGAACTTGTGAAAAAAGATTAAACAAAATAAGTTATTCGTTTCCTAACATTTCAATTGGAGACCATCAAATCAATCACGTGTATTGTGGAAATTTTTATTCAATTTCAGCAGCAGGCATTTGTCTTTAAGGTGGTAAGTTGAACTGTGTAAATTATGTGGATCGTGCATTTGAGGTTAAATTCACCAATCTGTCCATAGTCGAAAATGCCTAGGGACGACGTGCGAACATCGGCCGCCGTACAAGACATGCAAGCCAGCAACAAGTGTATTCACAGAACTTAAGCGAAGAAAGACGAAGAAGAAGGACACGAAGATTATTGGCATCATAAAATCGCTTGGCATTCCAATATGATACCACTGCGAACTACAGTGATGATACAAATTTAGATATTGGACCAATGATGACTATATGCCGATATTGCATTGCGTTAAAGTTCAAAAGAGAAACGGCTGGAAACCATTGTTCGATGGAAGTGATCCCGTTTCCAGCCGTTTTCTTCAACACATCCTTGAATACAATAATAACTTTCGCTTGACTTCCTTTAGAGCTAATATCATTCGAGAAGGCGGCTTCATGCCGACTTGCAAGGTAAAAGATACAACACACATAACCAATCACTCACACCAACACAATGAATTGCAACACATAACAACTACATATACACCACATACTACACCATCATATAATCAGAAGTTACACCGTATTCTTCAACAAATGATTGTTTGCAATTACAGATACAAGGACAAATATATCATTTGCATGGTTCAATAGTGCCAACACCAGATGAACCGCATCAATTTCTGCAAATATATTTCATTTCGTCGATGGTGGATCAGCTGAATGTGCGTTGCAATATACATGGAACACAACAGTTAAAGAGACGAATTATTGAACAGTTTCAAGCATTTTTTCACGCTAATAATGCTGTGGTTAATATGTTCAAAAATGCATTGGAAGGAATGCCATCGGATACGCACAAATTTGTCATAAGAGCGGATTGTACCCCTACAGGTGAACATGTGCGAAGATTCAATGCACCCACAGTTATCGATGTTGTTGCAATTATTGTTGGCGATCCAACTAAATCGCGAGACATTTTCGTTCAGCGAAGAAGCAATATCATGCATCGTGTAAACGAGACACATTGTACGATGCGTTACAATATCTAATCATTTATTGGCAAGGGCAAGACGGATACGACATCACGTTGAAGATGGTCGATCCAATTACAGGTACAATATTCACACACTAATTATTGCTATTATTGGTTTCCATTAACAATTCATTTAATTTTGCATTTTCAGCCGTATCAACGAATAAAAATCGTATGATGATTCGTACACATGAGGAGAATGTCATTCTGAAGTGCCGTCGACTATTCTAGCAATTCGCTGTCGACATGTATGTCAAAGTCGAGACCGAACGTTTAGCGTTCATCCGATTCAATCAGGCAAAGCTACGATCTGAGAACTATAAACCCTTGCGTGATGCTATTCATTCAGATGGTGATGTTCAGAATATTGGATGTCTGACGATTTTCCCATCATCTTATATCGGGAGCCCACGCCATATGCACGAATACGCTCAAGATGCTATGACGTACGTGCGAAGTTATGGAACTCCGGATTTATTTATTACGTTCACATGCAATCCGAAGTGGACGGAAATTGAACGTGAGTTGGAACCGGGCCAAAAACCGCAAGATCGCCATGACATAATCGCCAGAGTATTTCAGCAAACACAAGGTTATGATGGATGTGCTTACTAAGCATCGAGTTTTTTGTGACACACGTTGTTATATGTACTCGGTGGAATGACAGAAGCGTGGACTACTGCAGGCTCATATCCTAATTTGGTTGCTGAACAAATTACATTCAAATGAAGTGGATGACATCATATCAGCTGAAATTCCTGATCCAGTCACTGATCCCCATCTACACGACATTGTGAAGACACAGATGGTGGATAGACCGTGCGGTGCATTAAATCCATTATCGCCTTGCATGGCTGATGGAAAGTGCACAAAACGATATCCGCGACCGTTAGATGCTGAAACAGCCACAGGGAACGATGGATATCCAGTTTATCGTCGGCGTTCAAAAGAAGATAATGGTCGAACTATAAAATTTAAAGTTCAATATCAAGAGATTGAGATCCGAAATGAATTCATTGTACCATATTGCCCGCTGCTATCACGAATTTTCAAAACACATGCAAACGTTGAGAGTTGACATTTGGCCACATCAATCAATTATTTGTGCAAGTACGTCACAAAAGGCAGCGACATGGCAGTGTTTGGTATTGCGTCGGAAAATGCGAATGACGAAATCTGCAACTTCCAAATGGGCAGATACGTCAGTACTAATGAAGCACTGTGGCGATTATTCTCATTTTAAATTCATGAAAGATATCCCACAGTTGTACATTTAGCAGTGCCGTTGGAAAATGGTTTACTTCACTAAGGCTAATGCGGCACAACGAGTTGAGAGATCACCATCGACAACATTGACTAGCTTCTTTGCAATGTGTGAAGCAGATACATTCGCAGCGACGCTGATGTACGTTGAAATGCCCAAGTATTACACTTGGAATCAATCAACAAAGAAATTGCAACGTCGCAAACAAGGAACCCCAGTTCCAGATTGGCCACAGGTGTTTTCCACTGATGCACTAGGTCGCATGTATACTGTTCATCCTAGAAATTATGAATGTTTTTATTTGCGACTGCTGTCGGTAAATGTACGTAGACCAAAATCATTTGCGCATTTAAAAACTGTGAATGGCCACCAATGCCAAACATATAGAGAAGCATGTCAACTATTGGGTTTGCTGGAGAACGATTCTCATTGGGATTTAACACTTGCAGATTTAGTTGTTTCATCAAATGCGTACCAAATACAAACGCTGTTCGCAATTATCGTCACCACATATTTTCCTTCACAACCAATTCAGTTATGGAACAAATATAAAGACAACATATGTGAAGATATCTTGCATCGCTTGCGCATTCCAACGAATAATCCTGACATCCAAATAACCGATGAAATCTACAATGAAGGATTGATTCTGATTGAGGATCAATGCTTGACTATTGCCAACAAGCTACTGATTGAAGCAGGAATAATTGCGCCAAATCGATCGATGCACGATGCATTCAACCAAGAATTAAATCGAGAGCTGCAATTCAATGTTGATACATTGCAGGAATTCGTTCGAAATAATGTGCCGTTGCTGAATGAACAGCAAAAGCAAGTCTTTTCTTCCTGGACGCACCTGGAGGAACAGGGAAAACATTTGTCATTTAGATTTAGATTAGATTTATTTTATTCAATATCCTGACGCTACAAGTACAATACTTTTAAATTATTGCGTCAGTCACAAAGATATTTCATAACTTATTAAAGATAACTTAATATTAACAAGATTTATTTGACTTATAGAACTAATGAGTTAGAAGTTATATTATTTATAATTATAAGAAAGTGTATTTAATTTGTTTTACATATTTGAAGTGTTTTAAGTTTTATTATGTGTGTGTGCTAAGCTAGGTTTTTAGTTGTTTTTCGAATTGTGATGTGCCTTTAATTGACTTAAGTTGGTTGGGGAGATGGTTCCATAATTGAATAGCGTAAACGAGGAATTGCCTGTCAGAGCTTGCAAGTCTTGTGCGTATACTAATAATATTATTCGTCCGTTGCGAGGAAGAAAATCTGATTATGTCAAACAAATACTCAGGTTGTTTTGATATTATAATTTTTTGAAAGAATATTAAAAACCTGAAATCAATCCAGGTACGAACATTTAGGTTAAATATGTTGTTAGCGCTTTCGGTTACGTGGTCCGTTCTTCTCAAATTGTAAATGGATCGTGCAACATTGTTGAATGTCACCTTAATCTTTTGCTGACTTATTGCGTCACAATTTCCAAATATTTCAAGCCCATAAAAAAGTGTTGGCATGATCAGAGTTTTGGCAATTAAAAGTCGGATATTAGTCGGAAGAAAAGACTGTGTTACGTACAACTGTCGTAACATACCATATGTTTTCCCTGTAACTATGTTTACATGGTCATTCCAAGAGAGTGTCTTATTAAAGAAAAAGCCTAAGTTACAAGCCTTATCTACATATTCCAAATTCGTGGCTCCCAGTCGGAGTTTCGGTAGATGATCCGTTTGAATATTCTTTTTATATATGACGATGCATTTGGACTTAACGGGGTTTAGGCTCAGGCCATTTTTCTTAGCCCAATTGCCAACACTCAACAAGTCAATATTACATACATTTATACATTCATCAACTTGACTTAACGGACGGCTGACATACAACTGAACATCATCTGCATACATATGAACATTACACATAGACAACACACTTGGCAGGTCATTAACATATATGGTAAACAATAACGGCCCTAATACAGATCCTTGTGGTACACCACGAGTGGTGACTCGAAACCTTGACACCTTTTCCCCTACAGCAACAGCTTGCTTTCTATTCGCAATGTATGATCTCATTAACTTAATAGCTTTAGAAGAAAAGTTATACATGTGCTGCAGTTTCGTTAACAAAATGTCATGATTTACTGTATCAAAAGCCTTGCTAAAGTCCAGTAGGGTTAATAATGTAACCCTACTGTTATCCAATTCCTGGCGAATATCCTCTGCTATTTTGATTACTGCAGTAGTGCAGCTTCTTTTTTGGCGGAAACCAGATTGGTTGTTATTCAACAGATTATTATTGATCAAGAATCTATTTATTTGTTCAGCCAATATTTTTTCGAAAATTTTTGACAGATAGGGGAGGATAGAAATGGGTCTATATTCGTCATTAGCTTTAGGAATTGGCATTATTTTTCCAATTTTCCAGGAATCAGGGAAAGTCGAAGTGGTGATTGCCGTATTAAAAACATAAGTGATGTGGCTTATAATCTTTGGTAGAAGTATTTTTATAAATTTTGGATTCAGATCATCCAGACCAATGGCATTCGACTTTATCTTTAATATAGCTTCTAAAACATCACATTGACTTACACAAGCGAATTCAAAACAATTACCATCACCTAACAGGGACTCAGTGGACAGGTACGAATTAGAACTACATTCAGGAACATTCATTGTCAAAAATTTGTCATTTAGATCGTCCACGTTTACGTCATTATTTATCACAGGTTTTATATTGCCGACTCCCAAGTTTTTTTATTTCTTTCCAGACTGGTCTAGTTGTTATTGCACCGGTGAGCTTAGAGCTGAAATAAGCACTTTTATTGGCATAAATCAGTTTATTTACACGCACCCTTTCACATTTAAAAAGTCCGTACAAATAATCAGTTCTATATCGTCTCCAATGTGCATATGTTTTGTCTCGTTTAGCAATAGCTCTCTTAATATCATTATTAAACCAAGAATTTATTGAGTTCTTGACCCGTTTTTCCCTAACAGGTACGTGTCTGTTGTAAAGATATTCAATGTTAGCGTTTAGAAAGTTTAATTGAGAGTCTGTTGATGGAAACCCATAAATGTTATTCCAATTACAGTGGCAGACGTCATGGTTAAGCATATCATAGTCAATATTTCTAAAGTCTCTATATTTAAAGGTTTGCTCAGTGCGGTCAATTTGAACGTTGTAAGTCAAGAAAATAAGGTCATGTTTTGAGAAATTCGGCACAGCGATTTGGTCATAAAGCAGAACTTTGTCATTATCGTCAACAAACACGACATCAAGCAAGGTATTCACCGTACTGGTGTACTGGGTTGGCATCACAGAGTTTACAATTTTTACTCCTAGAGATTCCATATCGTCACGTAAGTTTATTTCGTCCAAAATATTACTGTTTAGGTCACCTGCCAAAATAATGTCAGTATATCTATAAGATAGGCTTGCTACAGCATTGATAATAGTCGAGTAATTAGTCAGTTGGTTGGGTCTATACATGCAGCTGATTAATACCCTTGATCTGCTATTTCTTACATTAATTAGCTCTAGAAAAATATATTCAGTGGGATCATCAGGCGATTGCTTACTAACTACTCTGCATTTAATGTTTGATCTGACATATATTGCCACTCCTCCTGCATGCCCTACACGATCCGAGCGGTAAAGATTATATCCAGAGCATTCATACAGTTTACTATTTGATGTTGCAAGAAACCAAGTTTCCGAGACGCAAATAATGTCTACATTCGAATTGATAAATAAATACCTAAACTCTTCCATTTTGTTACACAAACTCTGAGAATTTATGTGACATATTGTTAGACCGTTCTTTTGATTACTTAAAATACGAACCATCGCATAGCTAGTCATATTGGACATCCCTGATATTAAAATTTGAAACAATTAAAATCAACAAAATTATCGGCACTTTGAAAACACAAATACTCCTATCATATGAACTCTTAGAGAGACAGAAATTATTAAAAGATATACTAAATTACTCTCAAAAGCTACAAATAATATTTGGACGTTAGAAATATAAAAGAGATTATTGGCGAAAACTATTATTAGCAGCAGCACGAGAGGTAGCTTCGGCGAGCGGAGAGCCAGAGCGGGAGAGTGCCAATTCAGCACCAGTGATTGATAAGAGCTCATCGGGATGCTGGATGATGTACACATCATCTCTCCCACTGCACTTCACGTGCACAATCCCACGTCGCGTAAATACAGCTGCGAGAGATTTGTGCTTTTTTAGACGAAGGGCTTCTTTGAAGATAAGGAAATTATCTCTCGTGAGCTGCTCGTTTACATAAAGCGCAGCCGGCGAGTCAAAACCCAACAGGTGTATGCTCAGTTGTTGTTTTGCTGAGCGTCGGTAATCACCTAGCGCGCGAAGAAGTAAGACCTTTTCCCTCGTGGACTCCAATTTTATGATAATTGGTGGGTCAACCAGAGTGTGCTGTGATTTTCGGACCCTAAAAATGTCGCGGACTCTCGGCGCAGGGACAAGGTTAATCGCAAAGCAGAGCTTATTAAAAAGCGGTCGCAATTTTTCTCCTTCAACAAAGGGAACGCCGTGCATTCGTACTGCACACGCCTCGCTTTCGGCACGCTGTGCGTCAAGCCTACCTTGCACCGAGCCAACTTGGGATTTCAGAGAGCGCAGCTCCTCAACTTCCCGCTCCAGCTGCGACATGCGATCCGCCATCTGCTTCATCTCCGTGGTGACACCCAGGAGCCGTTCCTGCAGCACTCCGAGCATCCTCTCCTCGACCTCGCGGATGGTGGATTTTATGAGCTGGGCTTGCTCATCAAAGCGGCTGTTCATGGCCGCGATCAGCATTGGTGGGGCTGCGTCATGTGTAGCATCAGAGGGGCGACCTCGCTTAGCGCCAGAAGTTTCCTTCATGCGTTTTCCCTCTGGCAGAACCATTTTTTTCGTCTTCTTTGTGAGTGTTAATCGTCGACAAAATATGCTTTGTGTTTACCGTTCTTCCTTCTTCCAGTCTGCCTGACTGGAGTGTTTTTGTTGATTATTTTAGTTGAGTGTTTTTGGTGAGTGTTTTTTTTTGAGTGTTTTTTTTTTTTGAGTGTTTTTGTAGTTTTATATTCCTTCGTTGAACCGCAAATTGTCTTTTTATGCGCGCGCAACTCTTTATTTCAGTTTTATTTATAATTTAAGAACTGTGCACCATGTGAAATGTTCTTGAACGGAAGGCCAATATACTCCGAAATACGTTTATAAAGTTAGAAAATTTTTAATGTTGGTTTTTAATGTGTAATTCTGTGTTTTGTTGGAGCTTGTGTATAAGTGCGTCCGAACCTTGCCACTCGTTCATTGATTTTGGCTACTATTCGATCAAGATGTGACATAGCTTTGGCGTTAGCATCATCTGGAATTGCGCCGACTCTTCTAAATGGCGGTCGTAAGTTGCCACTTAATTTAAACACTATTGATACTCCAACATTCAATTGTAGTAGATCCAAGTCGCCAATAAGTAAATCCATGTCACCATAAAGTAAATTGATCTTTATTTTCTTTTAACGTATATTGATCTTTATTTTCAAGGAGGAGCAGCAATGGTGCCGCTCCAAAGTATATATAGTTTCTGATTTTACATTATTCAGTTAATTCAAAGTAAGGCTAAGCCTCGTGGCTGCGCTGCCTACAGACGGCAGCAGAGAGACGGCTTATGTATATGCTTAAGTATATAGACTATGCTCTCTTAAGCGGGAGCGCGAGGTATATGCACATGTGGTATGTACGTGTTACAATTATGCCGATGCTAGCACTTTTGGTGTATGGGTCCAAGGCATAGCGATCGGTTCATATTTCGTCCACTTGGATTTATCACCGGGACATTTGGATTATGTAAACACTGCAACAAAGTGTTACAGTGTGTACCCTTTAAGTACTCTTGGTACAGTGGGTATACAATATGTGTGCATACTACATCTCCCTCCTTTTGAAAAATAACGTAATAAAATGAAGTTATTTTCTAGTCGTTTAATTGTTTAAAATATAAAATATTGGAAAATTCAAAAATGTTTTAATTATTTATTATTTAAATTTGTATATATATATATATATATATATATATATATATATATATATATATATATATAATGGAATCTGAAAGAATTGGTATTAATTTTAAATTTTATATTGGTATATTTTATTATAACTTATTTGGTTGATCAGACCATTGCTATTTATTTAGTTGAAAATTATGAATGAAAATTCTTTAACCTATCCTTATGAACTGTTTGTTTTTTATTTCTATCATCAGAGATTGTGATGTTATCTCTTTCTCCGATGTCTTCTACAGTGTATGGCCCTGTATATTTGAAATCTAACTTATGTCCAGTTTCGTTTTTAAGCAAAACTAGGTCTCCTATGCTGATATGAATATCTCTAGATTTCCTATCATATAATTCCTTATTTTTAGTCTTATCGCCTTCTATCATTATTCTAGCTCTTTTATAAGCTATTTCTAATCTATATTTAGATTCCTTAGCATAGTCATCTACATTGTAGAGTGGTTCTATTCTATCTATCCTATTAAATTGAATTGGTAAGTTTGATGGCTTACCGAAAACTAACTCATATGGACAATAATCATGTGCCATAGAGGGTGTCGTATTGAAACAGTATACAAAATATTGGAGCCATACGTCCCAATCAGTTTTATCTACTGAAATGTAGGATCGAATGAATTCATTAAAGGTTCTATGGCTTCTTTCGACTGTTCCAACTGTTTGGTGGTGGTGTGCAGTAGATGTTATATTGTCAATTTTTAAATACTTGCACAAGTCTGTAATTATTGAGTTTTTATATTCTGTTCCCATGTCCGTAATGAACGTCTTCATTGGACCGTACTTCAGAATAAACTCTTCAAAAATAGCTTTAGCTACTGTTTTTGCATTTTTATTTTGTATTGGTATGGCTACTAAATATTTAGTCAAATCGCATATGAGTGTTACTGCGTATTCGTTGCCATTGTTCGATTTTGGTAGTGGACCAATTGTATCCACAATTACCCTATCGAAAGCTCTTTGTGGGGTTTCGGTTATGGTTAATGGGGTCTGAGTGTGTTTAGTCGTTTTAGACTTTTGGCATTTGGGACATTTTCTTATGTACTCTTTTATGTCTTTAGACATATTTTTCCAGTAATAGTGTCTCTGGACCTTGGCCAAGGTTTTTGTAATGCCTGTATGACCACCTTGTATTGGATCGTCATGGAATGTAAACAGTATTGCTTCTTTCCCTTTATCATTATTTGATAATAGGGTCACCGGCTTGAGTAGCGCTACTCTTAGAGATTGTAATATTTTATTGCCCATTATTTTGAAAGATTCTATTGAGATGGTGTCAAAGATCTTTTCGCTCGGTGCCACTTTTAGTTGGCTGATACTTAGTATACCGGTTTGCTTTTCAAGCCTTTGAAAAAACTGACCTAAGTCGAGAATTCCATTGGTGTACATATCGCTAACGTCAATTCTTGCTATAACTTTCTTCCCACGCTTTAGTAAGCAAAGTGAATCCGTTAATCGCAAGGTCACTACTTTTCGTACCTCATCATTTACAATGACTTTGTATACGTTGGGCTTAGAAGCTTCATTTAGAGTTTGCCTAGGCAAATCTATGTTTTCTTGTTCTGTTCCTGCGCAGGAACTTTTCTGTTTACTTTGGTTTCTGGTAGTGACTTTCAGAATTTTATTATTCGTTTGAATATTTTTCAAGTCTGTTATAGTTATTCGCGATAATGCGTCCGCGATGTAATTGTCCTTTCCCTTAAGATATTCCACATTAAAATCATATTCTTCTAAATCTAATCTCATACGTGTAAGTTTTGAGCTCGGGTTTGTCATTGAAAATAAGTAAGTTAATGGCCTATGGTCTGTTTTGACTGTGAAATGTTTTCCATAAATATATGGTCGAAAATGATTTATCGCCCAGTGAATAGCTGCTAGTTCTTGCTCTGTCGTGTTTTTATTACTTTCACCCTTTGTGAATGAACGTGATGCGTATGCTACTGGTAGATGCGTTCCATTATGTTCTTGTGTTAAGACGGCTCCGCATGCTTGTTTACTTGCATCCGTTGTTATGCAAAATTCTTTATTAAAATCGGGGTACTGTAATAATGTTGGTTTCATCAGTTGTATTTTTAGATACTCGAAGTCTTTTTGACATTGATTTGTCCATTCAAATTTAACATTCTTTTTACATAATCTAGTTATGTGACGTGAGTAATCGGAATTTTTTTTTATAAAACGTCTGTAGTAATTGCGTAATTGGGTATTTTTCTATGACATCATATTTCTTGTTATACCCTTGCAGAGGGTATTATAATTTTGACCAGATGTTTGCAACGCAGTGAAGGAGGCATCTCCGACCCCATAAAGTATATATATTCTTGATCAGCATCACCAGTCGAGTCGATCTAGCCATGTCCGTCTGTCTGTCCGTCTGTCTGTCCGTCTGTCTGTCCGTCTGTCCGTCTGTCGGTTTCTACGCGAACTAGTCTCTCAGTTTTTGAGCTATCGGGCAGAAATTTCCAGCATAGTCTTATTTCTTTAGCACGCAGTATATATGTCGGAATGACCGAAATCGGACTACTATATCCTATAGCTGCCATAGGAATGATGGCGAAATTAATGTAAAAAAAATTTAACTTCTCTGTTTTTCAACGTATTTCTATAAATTTTCAGACATAGCAGTTTTTTATGGTTCTAGAATTACGGTTTTAATTTCATTAAGATCGGACTACTATATCATATAGCTGCCATAGAAGCGATCGATCAATTTATATGAAAATGTAAAATTCTACATGTAAAATGTAAAATTTACAAAATTCTATATTTTTTCAACATTACTAAAATGGTTCGATTTTCAATGATCCAATTGCAGACTGCAAGGGTATACCAACTTCGGTTTACCGAAGTTAGCTTTCTTTCTCGTTGTCTGGAAGTATACCTTTGTCAGTACACTTGTGTCCAAGGAAGGTCACTTCCTGTCTGAAAAATGTGCACTTTTCTGGGTGCAGTTTAAGATTATGTTTTCTACATAAACATTTGTAAGATTTTTAATCATGTGTTTTTCTGAACAACCGATTACAATTAGGTCATCCATGTAAAAGAATGCTTGGGAAGGTTCGATACCTGAAAATGCAATTGTTATCATTCTTTGGAAAGAATTTGGCGCTATTTTTAAACCATAGGGTAATCGCGTGAAACGATAGGAGCCATTGCTCGTGGAAAATTATGTTATATTTCTAGACGTTTCTTCGAGTTCTATTTGATGAAATCCTGATATTAGATCTAGACATGAAAAGTATTTAGCTCTACCTAATTAGTCAAGAATATCGTCTATTCTTGGTAGGGGAAATTTATCTGATAATCTTTTAGTATTGCAATTTGGTAATGATTTTTTTCGGGACAATTAATAATGGACTGTTGTATTCGGAAATTGAAGGTTCTATTATTTTGTCTTTAATTAACTTTTCTACTTGTTTTTCTACTTCTTCTTTTTGACTGTGTGGAATTCTATAATTCTTTATGTATACCGGTTCATCATCTTTCATTCTTATTTTTTGTTTGTAAAAATTATTAGTTGATATCGATTCGGATTCTATTCCGAATATATCTGTGTATTTGGTGCATAATTCTTTAAGTACTTCTTTGAATTGGGGTGGAAAATTTTTGTTCAGTTTGTCTAAGATTTCATATTGGTTTAAATTTTTATTAGATTTAATTATGTCGTAATCATTCAATGGTTCAACTTGTAGTGTATTTAGTTGAATGATTGCAGTTTTATTTGTTGTATTCAAAATTCGGACAAAAGTGTTTTCAGAATCTGCAATGGAATTTCCAATAAATACTCCACTTTGGATTTTTTGGTTTGGTATTAATATATACCTGGTTGCTGAATTTATAGTAATTTTTCGGACGACTTCAGATCTTGCTGGTAGAATTGTCAAATTATTTTCGAAGGTATGGTTTATTGGAATATTAATTGGATTATAGAGGTTATCTGGTCTCAGTATGAGCCAATCATTTTCTGGTTTTAAATCTATTTGACAATTGTATTTTTTCATAAAATCTATGCCTATAATTCCATCACATGGAATAGGAAAATGTGATGCTACTATGTGAAAATTATGCGGTATAGCATAGTTGCTTGAAAGAAGTTCTATTGATACTAATCCTTTTGAATTGGTTGTTCCTTCACCAACGCCTGATATTTGGGTAATGTTGTTACAGTCAACATTGTTAAACGAGACTGAAGTTTCTTTTATTAAAGAGATATCTGCACCTGTGTTCAAAAAGGTGAACATGCATAATTGTCCGCACCCAAAGAACCGCTTGAAATCACAGGCAGATCAAGGGCTCAAGTAGTCTAATTATATACACGCCGCCTATCAGTAAGAACTAATGTGAGAAGAATACACACACTAATATATAAGATTTATAAAGTATACAAATGCGCTAGCATCTGCGCCTTTGTCAACATATATACATATGTACATGTAATCAAGTGTAACAGCACGCACATATATACCGATCTAAGAATACACAAGATGCTCTTGTGACCCCCTGGAAAGTCTAAGAATGTCCAAAAACTATCTAGCATAGATAACCCCTAGCTGGGATTATACATAAGGAATCTGTAACTAGTATATAAGTGAAAACCGCTATAAAAAGGCGTGAGCGCCAAATAAAGAATCAGTTCCTAACGAAATGCTGATGTGTTTTGACTAGGGACTCGGCGGTTAGCGGTATAAGTTGCCAGTCGAACGGAGCGGTACGAGCTGCACCTAAGACAAGCGATGTACGCTGCTAACAACCTGTATCAACTAATAATGTATATAATTTGTTTGTGTGTTAATTTTTATGGGAAACAAAAAGATTGAAGTTAAGATTGATAGTGTGAACCGTATTCTTTACTGGGTTCTGTATCTTAAGGGTTCTTATTGGTTTTCCGATGTGGTTTGCACCTGTCGGACATTATTATTGCTTTGTCTGTTTGTGTTGTTATTGTTGTTGTTATTATTGGTGTTATTACTATTATTGTTTTCACCATGGTTATTTCCACCACGGTTGTTTCCACCACGATTATAGTTGTTGTTCTGATTATTGTTTCCACCTCTATAATAATTGTTGTTTTGATTATTATAGTTTCGGTTGTATCCGTTATTTTGATTATAACCATTATTTTGGTAATATCCGTTATTCTGATAGTTACCTCGGTTATTACCTCTACCGCGATAATTATTTTTGAAATTGTTACCGCGATAGTTGTTGCCTCTTTGTGCGTACAATATAGAGTTTGCATTTCTCGTCATTTCAGTACTGCATTGTATGTACTTAGTGACTGCTTCATTCATAGTTGTGAAGTTTCCTGCCTCTAAAATTGTTTTAAAGCGGCCATGCTCACAATTTTTACCATTGTGGTGATGGCTTCCTTTGTGCTGAATTTGTCAGCGTGTTCGGCCGATAGGCCTTCGTCAATGTACGAAGCTTCAAGGAGCTTTCGTAAGTGGTCTATTTCCGATGTGAATTTTTCAGCTGTTTTGCCTTTCTGGCTTGTTTTCGCCATTTTAGCTTTGACTACGTCGGATGTTTCGCCGACTATAGTGTCTTGCAATTTCTTTATGATTGCATTTATTGTTGTTTCGTTCTGTACTTTGTACAGTGTAGATCCTATGATTTTGGATTTAATGACTTCTACAGCCAAATCCTCGAATGTGCCTTTAGTTAAGTTAACCAACTTCAAGGCTGTTACAAATCTTTGAAGATGTAACTTTTGCCCGTTAAATTCCGGGATGGCATTCGATATGTCTTTGATGTATGCTCTTTGGGCAATGGTTTCGTCTGCCATTATGGTGGATTTTACTTCTATTATACACGAGCTATTGTCTGAATCTGCGGGATTGTCCAAGTCAGACATTAATATAGCTGGGATAGTGAGATTATTTAATTCTTCCTCTGCTAATTCTTGTTGGTCAGTATCAGTATCAATTACTTCTTTTGATTCCGGTTCTTCACCAGTTTCAATTATTTCAGAAGTATTAAGTATATTGGGTATTGAAATCTCTAGCTTGAATTTATCTGTAATAGTTATTAAATTAGATCTTAGTCTGATCAAAAGCTTTGATACTTGAGACCAATGACCTTGATTAAGCTTATCTCTATGATCATATATTAGTATTCGTGCTTCATTAAAGCATTTAACTAATATCTCCACGTGTTTCCTAACTGTAGTTTTCTGTATAGGCCTATTTTGGATTAGTGATTTATGTGATTTATCAAAGTCTGCTTTAATACTTGTTAATTCTTTAGATAATTCATTCCATTCCATTATTTAATGGAAAAAATTGAACAAGTTGGACTGTTATTTTTGTTAACCTCTCTTAAACAATAAAAAGGCTAGCTGGCCCAAATAGAAATAAATGAAGTGGTTCGGCTCGTGTGACACATACGATCCGAAGTCACTGCCGACAATGCAATGCCATTTTGGTTTAAATTTCGTGTCGAATTCTGTTTTAATATATTTGGCAATATCTTCTTCAATGGTGTATTTTTGAAAGGCCTGTGTTGCGCAGTCAATGGCGCTTCTCTGCATCTCCTCACTCATGTCGGTACTCCTAATATCGGGCTCGCTAATTGTTCTCTATTAAATGTGCCTGATTTTTAGTACATTTATTTGCCCTAATATTGGATGTACGTTTATTTCCGAGAACACTTTACAGTTTCGTACGGTAGACAATACTATCGCTTTTTGCGTATTGCTGCAATGAAAAAGTGGTGAAAAATCTAGGTTAAATCTATTCATATACTCATTTTCAAAGTCTGCAATTAGTAGAGGCTCTGCTCTGTTTCTGATTATGTGTAATACCCTATTCTCAAAATCTGGGTCTTTGGAAATAGTGATGCACTCAGCATTATTCATATTTATAATATTTTTTTTTTACTTTTGATTAATTTTAATAATGATCGCAATTATAATGGGCAAGTTTTAAATTTTGTCCAAGTCATTTGCTTGACTTTGGAATCTGTTGCGTAGGCACTTATTGTGCACTTTATATATCTTTAGAAACGCATTTGCTACCATTATAACTGTTATTATTATTAGCATTATCGTGATCATTTCTGTGTCTATTTTCTCTGATTCTATCTTATTCACAAAGTTTGCCGTTGAGTCGACAACTTTCGTGTCTACTAAACCCATTTTGGGTGTATCTTCCAATATTTTATAATTTATGTCAATTATATGTGGTGTTTTTCTCGATTTATTATTAATATGCCATGTATATTGGCTCATGAAGAAGAAAAATGAAATTGAAATTGTAATTTTTGTATTCTGTGTTTTTTTTTTTTACATGTTCTACCTAATTTTTCGTATTGCTTTACGGGCCATACTTCTAATTGGGCAACTTTAATGTCGCTCAATTTTACAATTTATATTATAATATAATTTAAAAAAATATGCATCGTAGTGCAAATAAAAAAAAATTTGCAACGCAGTGCAAAGGTACAAAAAAATATGCCCTCTTGGAAGCGCTGTCGGTTCACTGCTCCTTGGTCTTACTTGGTGCGTAAGACGGTGCCGGTGCTGGCTGCACAGGCTGTTCCTCTATGTTGGGGCACCGGTGCTGGCTGCACAGGTGTAATCGCAGTACGGGTAGTACAAGTGTCCCTCGCAGTCCCTCGGGCACGTCTTCTTTAGTTTTGGGATTTCCACTTTTTCTGGCGGAGTCAATTTTTTGTTAGATTTGGCAATATTTATCACAGGGTAGGTGGATGTGCGTGTGGCTGTGGTTTTTTTTCTTGTTGTTAGAACATTTTTTATATATTCAACTTCGGCATGTATTTTTACCGAGTTGTTCCAGCTTAGTTCACTGCCGCTGTTCAGCAGCTTTAGCAGTTCAGCCTTTCTGGCTTTTAGTTTTTTTACCACGCCACTTCTTTTTGCGCACATCACACTCTACTCACTGCGTGTCTTTTAATTTGATTCTCCCTCAGTGGATATCGGTAACGCACGGCGCACGGTTTCATCGGTGCGTGCTGTCACGGTCGCCATGTAGTAGATCCAAGTCGCCAATAAGTAAATCCATGTCACCATAAAGTAAATTGATCTTTATTTTCTTTTAACGTATATTGATCTTTATTTTCAAGGAGGAGCAGCAATGGTGCCGCTCCAACGTATATATAGTTTCTGATTTTACATTATTCAGTTAATTCAAAGTAAGGCTAAGCCTCGTAGCTGCGCTGCCTACAGACGGCAGCAGAGAGACGGCTTATGTATATGCTTAAGTATATAGGCTATGCTCTCTTAAGCGGGAGCGCGAGGTATATGCACATGTGGTATGTACGTGTTACAATTATGCCGATGCTAGCACTTTTGGTGTATGGGTCCAAGGCATAGCGATCGGTTCATATTTCGTCCACTTGGATTTATCACCGGGACATTTGGATTATGTAAACACTGCAACAAAGTGTTACAGTGTGTACCCTTTAAGTACTCTTGGTACAGTGGGTATACAATATGTGTGCATACTACACAATAGTTCCCGATCCAGTGCAATGGGAAAATTGTTGGTGCTATGCAAGATCATTGTTTGGGATGAGTGCACAATGGCACATAAGAAATCACTTGAAGCACTTAACATCACACTGAGGGATCTTCGGCAAAATTACAACATCTTTGGCGGCTTAATGATATTATTGGCAGGCGATTTTAGGCAGACGTTGCCCGTAATTCCCTGTGGAACGCCTGCAGATGAGTTGAATGCTTGCCTGAAGGCAACACCTTTATGGAATAACGTAAAAACATTATCGCTAACCACTAATTTGAGAGTTCAACTTCAAAATGATCAAAGTGCACAATTTTCCAAACAATTGTTAGCTGTTGGAAATGGAAAAGTCCAGTTGATGCGACATCTGGATTAATTACTCTTACCAACGACTTTTCCCGATTTGTAGACTCTCAATTAGCTCTTATTTAAAATGTTTCCCAAACATTAGTTGGAATTACCAGAATTATGTTTGGTTAAGTCAACGAGCAATTCTTTCCGCAAAGAATAATGATGTACTCGCACTGAATTTCACCATTCAATCAAAAATTGCTGGCGATTTGGTGACATACAAATCCGTTTATTCCATAAAAAATCCCGATGATGTAGCAACGGTACTCGACTTTCGGTAAAAAGACTTATGCCGAATTTGATTGAGGCAACCATTATTAACGAAAAGTACGCAGGTAAACCTCGAATACCAATGATACCGACTGATCTTCCGTTTGACTTCAAACGATTGCAATTTCCAGTTCGCATTGCGTTTGCAATGACAATTAAGAAGTCGCAAGGCAAATCGCTTAGTGTTTGCGGGATAAATTTAGAAAATCATTGTTTTTCACATGGGCAGTTATAAGTTGCGTGTTCACGAGTTTGGAAACCATCCGCTTTGTTTGTATTAACGTCAGACCAAAAAACAAAAAATGTGGTTTACCAAAGATCACTTCAGTGAAACGGATAATTTACGGACACGTATAACGCTTCGATTTAGTATTTTCTTTGGATTCACTTTAATTTACTTAGAGAACTTCAACGACTTCATTATTGTAATCGAAATGAATTCATTACTGTTGTGAAATGAAATAAAATTTTCCTTTTAAAATATTAAAAAAAAAAAAATGTTCTCCCTCTTTTAATCACCAAACGAAATGTTTCATAAAACGAAGCCACCTGTTGGCGAAACAGAGTTCGCCGGGTTTGCTAGTTGCCTATAATTAATTAATATCATTTTCCGATTTATTTTTAATTTTGCTAGTTTTTTTTAAACTTTTTTTTCCATTATAATAAACTATTTTCCGCTAAAATTCTGTCAGCATTAGTTATTATCTACCGTTTAGTCATACGAAATTGCCCATGCAAAAGAGCGAGTTAGCAAGCTGTAACAGTTATTTGCAAGAAAAACGGTGAGGGGTGGTGGGGGTATTGCCGCTTTTCGTTACGATCCTGACTCGGTTTTACTCCGTCCCCGAAAATTCATGACGCGTCTAAAGAAGTTTCACTTTAATAACACAAATTATAAGAAGGATCTCTAAAAAATCGCCTTTTCAAAAGTAAAAAGAAAACTTTAATGCCATAAAATAAAATAAATAAACAATATAAAAATATATGAAAGGGATCTCAAGAAATTATTAAATGCATTATTTTAAAATTAGAAAATCAATCAAGAAAATAAATATAATCATTTACCAATTTTCCAATTACTTAACGGCCAAAATCAAATCAAATCAAGCGAAATGATTTGTTTCGAACTTAAAACTAATCAAATCAATTTGCGTCACTCACACACGCTCCCACACACACATACGCACGCATACACGCTCGAAACATGTCGAATTATCCAACCGAAAACAACGCTAATAGGACACTTTAAGAGTAAGGCCGACGCTCGCACACACACACGCGCACATCTAATAATACAAAATCCTAATTTCAATCAGCAACAATAACAACAGCAAAAACAACAGTGGCGAGGCGAATAAAAACAACAATAAGAAGCGATCGAGCAGGCTAAAAGAAGCAGCAGCAGCAACAGCATCAACTCATGGGCACCTTGCACCTATGCAGTCGGCTGCAGTCGACGCAGGGCGCCCGAAAAGAAATACAAAATTGGTCATGCGTAAGCATAGCAAGCAAGCTTGCTATCTCCCTCGATCTCGCCGATTTTCGTGACGATCCTAAATCGGTTTTACTCCCCGAAAATCCATGACGCGCCTAAAAAAGTTTCACTTCCAACAAAAATTAGCTCTACAATAAATTAGAAATGTTTTCCCATACTTTAGTGACGTGACAAAAACATCGATGGTTCCCCACAAAATATCGATGTTCTCAAACATTAAAAAACATCGGTGTTTCTCCACCTCGCCTACTGGGATCCTCTTCTTAGTTGGCTGTCAACCCAAAATGCGGCTGCTTTAGAGCATACGAGGAGTACAATAAGGAGAATGCGAGCTCCCGTCCTCGTGAAGTGGCAACGGGAATGGTAATGGTTTCGGACGACTAGGCAAGCAACCGCCCCCCTAGATACGCATAAGCAAGGGTTCCGTGGAGTACTCATGGAGTGAGATCATGGTTGTCAGTCCCAAAGATCCGCGCGCGGCGACTTAAGCGCCAAGTTCGTGACAGCAGTCGTCGTCCACCAGCGGCCAAGTGGACAAGGAGGTGGAGCAGCAGACGGAAAAGACCAGTCACAGAAAATGACCAGCCTGACCAGACTCCACAGCCGGATCTAGAGCAGCGCTCCAGCAGTGGCAGTAGCAGCCACTGCAGGGACAGGAGCAGCTCGATCTCGTCGGCGGCATCGGTAGCTGGCCCCGCGACTTTGGAAATCATAATTTAAGTAATTTGTTCATTTTGCAGCGTTTAATTTGAATTGTAAATAAACACAGCGTATGGATTTTCGGTGACCACTAAAAAACCTGGTCACACGAGAAAGATGAAACCCTTTTAGCTAGCTAAGTGTTTAGCACTAGTAAGACTAGGCTTTATAGGGCTTGTGACGCCCCGGCTTAATTTGGGCGCACAAATCATCTTTTGTTTACATTCTTAAGTTTCCTTATTGACACGGAGTCACCAATTTTGTTGAATACATATATACTGTACTGTAATCTAGTTATAAGAGACGAAGTCACAAAATACTTAATACTGAATATAAGCTTAGGTCGTAAGAAAACTACCAATCATCGTTTAGTTAAGACCCCAACCCAGTCAATGACCCTAACGCCATCGAAGACACGACCCTATCGATCACCGCGATAGGTGGCTATCGATAGAGGGTCCGATAGTGGCGAGCTAGCTCAATAAGTATCGAGTTCCGAGCTCCCGATCGCGGCCACGAACCGAAGCCCGCTATCTTGCTTCGTGACCGCCGCCGCGTACAGACGTGCATCCTCGTTCCTCGCTACTCTGAACAAAGCCGAGAAAAGCCCACGTGCCCTCGAGACCAACGCGTCGAGGCCGTGGCAGTGACTTAAGACAACCTAAGTACACGTAAGGCAAACGCCATTGTACGGGCAGCAGTAGGGACCGTAGTTAGCGACAAACAATAAAACCAAGACTTAACACCTAAAACCGTAACACGTGTTCTAAATCGACACCCCGCTTTCCCCCTCTCCAGCTCCCGGCAAGTCCAAGTCGCGTGTTTGGCCCTTCCATTCATGCGATCAGTGCCTACCGAGAATCCGCTCCCAGCCTCTTCTCCATTTTTGGCAGTCACTAACCGCGTGTTTGGCCCTTCCATCCGCGTGGGCGGTGATTGACCAGAATCCCCCCTCCTCCTTTCCTTCTTCGACAGTTGTCGATCACCCGTTTTGGCCCTTCCATTCGAGTGCTCTGCAACCGTCACTCCTATCCCCCCTCTCTCTTGTAGAAATTCCGCGCCCATCCGGAATACATAGCCATAGCTTAAGATCCGCGCCCAGCCGGATAACTGACCTACTAGCATAGGTTCCGCGTCCATCCGGAATACTTAACTGTAGTCTTGAATCCGCGCCCAACCGGATAACTAACCTAGTAGCATAGATTCCGCGTCCATCCGGAATACCAAACTGTAGTCTTGAATCCGCGCCCAACCGGATTATTAAACCAGTAGTTAGCCTCCGCGACCAACCGGAGCCAAACCCTCACACCTTGCGTTTCCGCGCCCTTCCGGAATCGCCCCCCGTAGTACAGTTGCCCAAATCCGACTAGCGACCTAATCCCGTAGCGCTGGCTACGGTATCTAGCTGCCAAGGGTCTCCTTACGTAGTTTTAGCCGGCACTTAGCTAGCTACGTAGCGCACCCCAGCTGCGAGCGCATCACTGCCCGCCAACCGCTAGTTGCTAGCCTGGCCACCCGCCCGTTCGCCCCCATACTCGGTTCAGCTGCGAGCGCATCGCTGCCCGCCCACCGCTGGGCAGCACTGGCGAACTA
This sequence comes from Drosophila rufa, assembly GCA_018153105.1. Classification (NCBI taxonomy): domain Eukaryota; kingdom Metazoa; phylum Arthropoda; class Insecta; order Diptera; family Drosophilidae; genus Drosophila; species Drosophila rufa. Next base: position 4,883,663 of record JAECXS010000135.1, read on the forward strand.
GCTAGCAGTGCGCGTCCCCGATCGTGAGCTTGTTCCGAGCTTATCGAGAACCGGTTCCGCCGCTGGGCAGCACTGGTGAACTAGTGCCGACTGCCCGCTAGACTGGTTCCGCCCCGCAGCGCAGTGCTGACCAATAGTGTTGCCCGCTAGACTGGTTCCGCACCGCCGCGTAGTGCTGACTAAATATTCTGGCGGGAATAAATACCCAAACGAATAAAGAAATACATTCAGTGAGCGGAAAATCCCTGCAATTAAATCCTAGCTACAAGTTCCAGCCCTTTCTATATAAATTTTCTTGTATAGTTTTCCTGGCACGACTGAGGTTTTACCCCGGCTAACTACGTTACAAGTGGCGCCCGAACAGGGACTTGTAGGGAGAAAATAGGAAAAACAACACCTTGCGGAAAAAGTGCTACACTGGAAAAAAAAATACTTCTTTGTAGAAAATTTTTGAAGAAATTTCGTTGCTTTGGTGCGAGACATAGCGCAAACCCCAGAGGCTTGGGCCCGACTCGCTGACCTAGAGAGACGCTTCGCTTCTCGCGCTCCGAGTCCCGTTCCTGGGGAGGATAAGCCCAACGTCAGTGGAATTAAAGCACCCCTGGCGTCAGTGGCGAGCAGTGGGAGCTCTCCTTCGACGCGTCCTCTGAATACTCCCAGCGTTTTTATCACCGGCCCACCTCCTGCCGCAACGACCCGAGAAACCTTTAGGGAACCCACGCCTGAACGAAGTCGTCTCCAATTTGACGGTTACTCCGATCCTCTCGCCTTCATCGAACAAGTCGAAAGCCGTGCATTATCGTACGCAATCGATCTAGGGCTTCTTCCTCGAGCCATGGCCGGTTACTCACAAACAGAGCGGACAAGTGGTTCCAAACCAGCCGGCTCCAAGGATCCGACTGGGCCACTTTCCGGAAAGAATTCCTCGAGTTTTTTCTTCCCCCGAGATACCTCCAGCGATTGGACGACAAAATCAGAAGTCGTGAACAGTTGGAGGGGGAAACTTTTAAGGATTTTATGCTCGACCTACGTGTACTCATGCGCCATGCCGGCTATAATCAGGCGCAAGAATTAAGTCGACTGTACGAAAATGCTGCCCCTGAATATCAAATGTACATCCGACGTAACGAGTTCCGAACCATTGGGGAACTTACGCAGTTGGCCACCGAACTGGAAGCTGTCAAGCAGCGCAGCTTAGGACGCGCTAACCCGATTCCAGTGGGACGAAGCACCCCAAACCCCTTTCGAGACTGGGCACCCTCCCTTGCTCTAGGGAGACCAGCGAATAAGTCGCCCACGCCGGCCGCACCAACCCTGTCGTAGCTAACATGGTGACCACTTCGGATCAACGGGTTAATGTCCGAGATGCTTGCCGGAACTGTGGAGAATCCGGGCACTTTAGCCGTGAATGTCGGAACAACCGACAATATTTCTGTTGGAATTGTGGTCGTAGAAATATTCGCACCGTTGAATGCTGCCGCCGTCCACAGCCGGGAAACGGGTCGGGTCCCCACGACAGGCGGAGTCCGTTGAAGACCAATCGCGCAGGGAACCCCTTGTAACCGCTCCTCTTAGGGTCCACAACGGGAGGATTGCCGCCGAGGTGACTATTGGTGGACACGTCCGGCTAGCCACAATAGACACCGGGGCATCCACAAGTTTCATTCGCCAGGAGGTCGCAGACGCAGTTGGTCAACCTCACCAGTTTCGCAACATTCGTACCCACATAAACCTAGCTGATGCATCTCAAGTCGAAGTCACGCGATTGCTGATAGCAGACGTCACACTCGCGCAAAAGATGAGCCAAGTACCCCTTCTTGTCATGCCCGCCATGCTAGAACATTTGATCCTAGGGATGGACTTCTTGTGCACAATTGGCACCACCATTCAATGTGGACCAGCGAAGCTTACCCTATCCCGAAGGAAACCACGAACCGACGGAACGACACGGACCCCCGAAATCGTCCCCCAACGCACCACTAACCCAAGGACACCGAGGATCACGACACAGGAACCCCGACTAGGCCTAACGAATGACGATGAAACCCACGGAGAAACACAACGAGAGGACGTCGAAGCACACGAGGAACAGCGAGAGGACGTCGAAGCACACAAGGAACGGCGAGAGGACGACGAAGTACACGAGGAACAGCGAGAGGACGACAAAGTACACGAGGAACAGCGAGAGGACGATGAAGTACACGAGGAACAACAGCGAGAGGACGACGACGAAGCATACGGAGACCCGCGGCAGGAACAGAGCACAACGCGTAACGAGGAGGAGGAGCCGAGGTCTACATGCGAGGTGGAGTACGAACCACGGGGACTCGCACAGGAGCAAACAGCAGACGAAGGTGAGGAAGCCGACCAGGACATCGAAGTCGCGAGGGATACACGGGTCCAACGATTTCTTACGGAACCATTGGCACGATTCGAAGGGTTGACAGGAGTGTCTAACATCGCCCAACACCACATCACCAAAAGAGACGACCGACCCATTAAATAACGATATTTTCCAAAGAACCCGGCCATGCAGAGAATCATCGACCAACAAGTAGACGCGTTCCCGGACGAGGCTTATTTCAGTGGCGGGTCATGTCCTTCGGGTTACATTCGGCCCCTGCAACCTTTCAGCGTGCCTTGGATAGCGTAATTGGGCCTGACATGGATCCACATGCCTTCGCCTACCTTGATGACATCATTGTCATCGGGGCTAGTATGGAGGAGCACATGGAGAATCTGAGGAAGGTATTCGAGAGGCTACGGAAGGCAAACCTGCGAATCAACCAGGAGAAATGCTCTTTCTTCAAAAGCAAATTAGCCTACCTTGGACATGTGATTAGTGATCGAGGTATACACACCGACCCGGAGAAGGTAGCCACCGTACGGAAGCTTAGTCCCCCTACGAACCTACGACAGCTACGCCGATGCCTAGGTATGGCCTCGTGGTACAGGCGGTTTGTTCCTAACTTTGCCTCAGTGGTCAGACCCATGACAAACCTCCTACGGAAGAAACAACGGTGGCATTGGGGAGAGGAACAACAGGGTTCTTTTGACCTACTCAAAGATCTGCTGACCAACGCGCCAGTATTGACATGTCCAGACTTCTCGGTCAAAATGACTCTACTAACAGACGCGAGCAACTACGGACGCGGAGGAGTACTCACCCAGGAGATCGATGGCCAAGAGCGCGTCATAGCCTACGTAAGCCGGAAACTCGATGCAGCTGAACTTAATTACTCTCCGACAGAGAAAGAATGCCTAGCAATCGTCTGGGGAATTCGGAAACTGCGGTGTTACGTCGAAGGTTACCGGTTCGACGTGATCACGGACCATCTGGCACTCAAATGGTTGGACCAGATTGAAAATCCCACCGGGAGAATCGCGAGATGGGCCCTAGAACTCCAACAATATCAATATTGTAACGAATTTCGGCCGCGGAGGGCAGATATCGCTACGGAAAGCCGAGCGGAACTTTTTAGATAGGTGTGGCTGCCCCAATCCCATCGATGCCGACTTCGCCGTCTAAGCCCATATAGGACACACGCGTACTTTTGGTTATTTTCTTAACTTTATTTCCTAATTGGCGCAATGTGCTCTTGTCCGGATGAAGATCATAAGAAGAAGACAGAAACAGAGACCAGACGTAACAGTTGTCAAAAGTGCTCATAATTGCGCTGGCTCTCGTGTTGCCAAGGTCCTCATAATTGCGCTGGCTCTCGCGTTGCCAACTAAGATCGAAAGCCTATGGGAAGGGTGACGATAGCTTTGGCGGCTTTCGTTACATTACCCCCTTCTCAGACTCGAGCCTCCTGGCCGAGTACTTCCGGATTTGGTTCTCGGTGTGGGGCCAGGCGGTTGACATGAACAGTTTTGGTGGCGCGTTTTCCGGGTGGACGTATCTCGTAGACTAGGTCAGAGTGACGGCGGATGACGGTAGACGGACCAATCCAATCAGACTGCAGCTTAGGGCATCGCCCCACCTTTCATATAGGGGAGTAGAGCCAAACCTCCTGTCCGACGACGAATTCCACTGGATGGGATCGCAGGTCATAGCGTAACTTGTTAACGTTTGCGGCTGCCATTAAGTTGCGTCGGCCGATCTGCTGCGTTTGTCGAAGGCGGTCCTGCAATTGCTCCACGAACGCCGGGTAACTTTCCTGGGTAGGAGATGGTCGCCCGTATAACAGTTCGGTCGGTAGTCGGAGCTCGCGGCCCAGCATTAGTAGCGACGGTGAAAACCCCGTTGCTTCATGCGGGGCAGAGCGATAGGCCCACAAAGCTAACGGCAGTAGTTGGTCCCAGTCTCGTTGATCGGCGGCTACGAATTTGGCCAGGTAGTCCAGCAGGGTCCGGTTAAACCTCTCGACCATTCCGTCCGACTGAGGGTGCAGCGGCGTGGTACGAGTCTTCTCCACTTCTAGGAGGCGCAGACAGGCTTGAAATATCTCCGATTCGAAGTTACGGCCTTGATCCGAGTGAAGGAGGAAGGGGACACCGAAACGACAGAACACTTCTTGGATAAGTGCTCGGGCTACCGTTTCGGCGGTTTGGTTGGGCAGAGCTATACACTCCGGCCATTTGGTGAAGTAGCACATCACCACAGCAATGTAGCGGTTTCCGAGTGTGGTCGTAGGCAGGGGGCCCAGAATGTCAATCGCCAGTCGTTCAAATGGAGCACCCAGAACTCGGGGCTGTAGTTGGCCTACGGTACGGCGGGTAGGCCCTTTTCTGGCATTGCATTGGGTACAACGGGCGCACCAGATGGCTACGTCGGCGGTTTGCCCAATCCAAAAGTAGCGTTTCTTCAGCTTGGCGATGGTCTTCTTGATCCCGAAGTGTCCACCGGTCGTAGAGTTATGAGCGCTGCGCAGGGCTTCTTCCTGGAGAGAGCGAGGTACCACCAGGGCTGCGTTTGCCGTTCTGGTTTTAATCATTAGAAGACCCGTATCCATGAATAGGTGATCAAACAGGTGCCAATATGCTTTTGTTTCGGGGCTCTCACTCCAGGTTGCAGATTTGTCCGGTCGCTCTCCTTTTGCTATCCACTGCAGGATCACTGCTAAAGTTGAATCCTTCTCCTGAGTACTAGCAATGTCGCCTGGTTGTACTTGTAAGAATATGATAGCCTGACTGTCGCTTTGTTCTGCCTTGGTGCATAGGCGGCATTCACCACAGGGACGGCGGGACAGGGCATCGGCGTTTACATGCTGCTTCCCACTGCGGTGCTGAATCTCCATGTCGTACTGTTGGAGTCGTTCAATCCAGCGGGCTAGTTGTCCTTCGGGTTCTCGAAAGTTGAACAGCCATCGGAGGCACGAGTGGTCCGTGCGCAGCAGAAACCTTCGACCGTATAGGTAGTGGTGGAAGTGCTTCGTGGACAGAACAACGGCTAACAGCTCTCGCCTAGTTACGCAGTAGTTGCGCTCGGCAGCACTGAAGGATTTGCTGTAATACTCCAATACACGCTCCTGACCATTTTGTTGTTGACTGAGCACCGCGCCCGCGCCATGGTTGGAGGCGTCTGCATCCACGATGAATATCCCCTCAGGTGCGGGAAACGTTAGGACGGGCGGCGTGGTGAGCTTGACTTTTAGTGTGTCAAAAGCATCGTGGGCCGCCACTGACCACGAAAAGGGGCGTTTCGCCTCCGTTAATTCGTGTAGAGGGCGAGCGATGGTGGCGAAGTCTGGAATGAACTTGCGGTAATAAGAACACAGTCCCACAAAGGAACGTACTTCCCTTTTGTTTTGAGGTGAGGGCCAATCGATGACTTTTCGAATCTTCTACGAGAGTGGACAATGATGTCGTCGAGGTAAACCAGTGTGGATTTCCATGCGGGACCGGAGAATAGGCCATCCATCAGGCGCTCAAAGGTTGCTGGCGCGTTGGTCAGACCAAACGGCATGACGTTAAACTCAAAAAGACCGGCATCACACGTAAATGCTGTCTTAGGTCTGGAGTTCTCGTCCATCTCCACCTGCCAATAGCCGCTCTGAAGGTCCATTGTGGAGAACCAACAGGCTCCATGCATAGTGGTCAAGATGTCGTCCATCCTTGGTAAGGGGTAGGAATCCTTGACGGTAATGTCGTTTAGACGGCGGTAATCCACGCAAAACCGGGTGGAGCCGTCCTTTTTCTTAACTAGGACAGCCGGCGATGCCCACGGGCTTGTAGACGGGCGGATTATGCCTCGGAGTTTCATGTCGGCAACCAGCTGTTCCACCTCGGCCTTCCTGGCCAGCGCTAAGCGGCGAACTGGTTGTTTGATAGGCCGGGATTGTCCCGTATCGATGACATGCTGGGTTAAGTTGGTGTGACCCGACTCGTCCTCGCTTCGGGCGAAAACTCGCTGGAAGCGATCCACCAATGCGGTTCACTTTGAGCGAAGGCGGACTGGTAAATCCGGGGGGTACTTCTGCGTCGGGAGACATTGTATCGTCGTCCATTTCTTGATCCGGATGGGTTTGGAGGAACTCTACCGGTTCCACTTGTCCCACTATTGTGTGCGCGGGTAACATGTACTCCTGCGCGCTGAGATTCACTAGATGTAGCGTGTGGGTGTCCTGGGATGTGTCCACCAATCCGCTACCCAGTAAAACTTTAGGCGGCAATTGAGAAAGGACTCCACGTTCTAGCAGTGCTACCGGCAGCTGCTCTTCCGCCATGCCTCGGATCGTTAAATGAGTGTCGCTATATGGCAGGATACTGGTGGCCGCAGTCGAATAAAGTAAATTTCGCTGCTGAGTAGTGGGGGCATATAGTGGCAGGTGTCCCCACGGGAACCGTAGCTGAAGATCTTGCAGATCCACGGTGGCCTTATAGCGCAGCAGGAAGTCCATGCCCAACAGGCTAGGGGGGCTCTTCCACTAATAAGAATTCGTGATTGACTGGCCTGCCGGCCATAACAAGTCTGGCGTTGACTCTGGCGGTGGCCACGAATTGTTCCGCCGATGGTCCCTGTAGTGTCACTCGGCAAGGTGCGCTCGGCAGTCGCTTCTGTAAGTCCTTATCGTTGAGGAGGGAGACAGCGGCACCGGTGTCGACGATTAGACGTATGGGATGCTTCTGTAAAAAGATCAAACAGTGTAAGTGTTGGCCATCAACGGCACTACACGTATACGTAGCTTGGGCGGGTAGAGACTGTCTCCCGCGATGTTCATCTTCGAAGTTCTCAGCTTTCTGTTGTTTCCCCGCAGGTATGGGGGTTTTCGTGGCGTCTTCGGGTAGGCGTTCAGCAAACAAGCGGCCCAAGACGGAGTCCACTGTAGCTGAGTTCGATTCCTCTCCTTCTGCAAGCGGCGGCGGTAATTTCCCGTAGGATACGGCGGCGGCGGCATCTCGGATTGAATCTTCCGGCGGTCCGTAGGCGATCTCGACGGACGGCGGCTCCTGGAACAGCTGTGAACGGACGGCCTGCGCTTCCTCTGAAGGGGGTCCTGTTACGGCAGCTTCTTGGTTGGGGGTGGTCGACAGACCCGGCGGTCTGCGGGCCGGGGGGGACGTTGCGAGTGGTTGCGAACTCTCGGTCGTGCGGCGGCTTTGCACTCTCTTTGGGCGGCGGCTCTGAGAGCAAGGGGGCCAGGACGGCTTCAACTCCATATGGAGGAAGGCTCTGTCGGGCGCCAGGTTGCTCGATTGGCGGCGGCTTCACGTCGAGGTGCTGCGGGGCAGGCCGGATTGTTGCAAACCTTCTGTCCTTCGACGATTCGGCACTCTCTTCGGGCGGCGGCTCTGAGAGCAAGGGGGCCAGGACGGCTTCAACTCCAGATGGAGGAAGGCTGTGTCGGGCGCCAGGTTGCTCGATTGGCGGCGGCTTCTCGTCGAGGTGCTGCGGGACGTCACAGGCATGTGCAGAAAACGAATAAGGTTGCGGTGGACACGTACGGTGATCGTTGAACCGACATTGGGGAATGGGGTGGGCGAGCAGATGCTCGCTGGGGCTTTCGGAGTTGGCTGTCAACCTCCGCCCCGAGAGGCTGACGGTCGCTAGTTTCCCGATGGTGACTCGGAATTAATGGAAGAGTCCGGACCAATCGTGTCATTTCTACGAGAGCCTCGGTTTCCTCTTCTGGGTGAGCCGACGGGGGTGTTTGGGGTCACTGCCGCGACGGTCATCACGGAGGCGGTGGGACGTCGCCGGCACTGAGCTTCGATGCGGCAGGCCATATCGAGAGCATCGGTTAGCGATCGCGGGTTGCTACTGATGATGGGGACCTGGTATCCGGTCTCTCGGATTCCATCGATGAAGCGCTGCACGATGATGCTGTTGTAGGTCGCGGGTGGCAATTCGCCAAACACGGACCTGCCCAGGCGTTCCAGCTCCATGGCAAAGTCCTCGAAGGACTCTCGTGGACCTTGCATGCGATTGTGGAAAGCGTGATAGCCGGTATGCTTGCTGATTGTGAAATATTCCCGCATAGCGGCCGTGAGGGCGTTGAACGAGTGGAGAGTGGCTTCTGGTAAGGTCGCGTGAAAACGCTGTGCACGCCCACGCAAACTCGTATACAATTTCCTGCACTTCTTCCGTTCGGACCAGTGGTAGTCCTCGGCCATGTCGTCCAGTAGGCGCTGAAACTCCGGCCAGGGACGCGTGCCATCGAAGGTCGGGGGCAGTTCTGCATCCGACACCTCTAGGATTCCCCATTGTGAGGTTAGGTCGCCGGACGGAGGCTGCACGGCCGTCGGCATGGCCCCGGTCCCGACGTCCATTCTCCGTGCGAACCCTTGCCGCGCCTGTCCGGAGTCCGCGTTGGATATTTCCGTCAAGCGTGGGGTGCTGGCGGAATGTCGATCGCACCCAGCTTGGGTCACGTCCACGTGGTTGCGCGCCGGCTGACCTCTGCTGTTCCCGGGACGGTCGCCCAGCATCGTTCTCTCGAAAGTCGCCCACATTTGCTCGAATTTCTGCTCAAGCTTGAGGTTAAGGGACTGATCCAAAGCCTCCACTTTTTGCTCAATCAGTCGGAACGAGCGGTTGATTGCTCGGTCCACGGCGTCCAGCGTGGCCGCTCCATCTGGCGGCTCCCCTAGATCACATCCTGCCGGCGAGGCTTGACGGCGGTGGCGCGCTGGATTTTTGGGCATTTTCGTAGGTCAGGGTTTTCGCAAACCCTAGTGATCCCACTTCTGACACCAATGTAACGAATTTCGGCGGCGGAGGGCAGATTTCGCTACGGAAAGCCGAGCGGAACTTTTTAGATAGGTGTGGCTGCCCCAATCCCATCGATGCCGACTTCGCCGTCTAAGCCCATATAGGACACACGCGTATTTTTGGTTATTTTCTTAACTTTATTTCCTAATTGGCGCTATGTGCTCTTGTCCGGATGAAGATCATAAGAAGAAGACAGAAACAGAGAGACCAGACGTAACAGTTGTCAAAAGTGCTCATAATTGCGCTGGCTCTCGTGTTGCCAAGGTCCTCATAATTGCGCTAGCTCTCGCGTTGCCAACTAAGATCGAAAGCCTATGGGAAGGGTGACGATAGCTTTGGCGGCTTTCGTTACAATATGATGTCCTCTATCGCCGCGGGAAGTACAACGTGGTCGCCGATGCCTTATCTCGACAACCACTGGAGACGCTGCAGATGCTTACGCCAGACAACCACCAATGTAAGTGGCTACAACGGAAGCTGAGGGACGTACGCAAGGATCCTCAGAAATTCGCGGACTATACCATCGAGAACGGGGAACTATACCGACACCTTGGTCACCGCCCTGACGACCAAGATTACATACCATGGAAGCTATGCGTAGCGGCTGAACATCGCCAACGAGTTCTCCAAGAATGTCTCGACGCTCCCACCGCCGGACATTTAGGCATTCGGAAGACGATCCTGAGAATCTCACAGAAGTATAACTGGCCGGGAATGTTCCGGGATGTTGGCCGGTACGTACGCCAATGCGTTCCCTGCCAGAAGTACAAGATGGATCAACGTCAGCAAGCGGGGAAAATGCTTATGAGGCAAGTTAGCGAACTCGTCTTCTTCGACACTTTCACCAAGTGGGTAGAGCTTGTACCACTACGAAAAGCGACAACGGCCAGACTCATACGAGGTTTTCGAGAAAGAATACTGTGTCGATTCGGAGCCCCACGGAAAATGGTTTCTGACAACGGCACGCAATTCACCAGTAAAGACTTCAAAGATTTTCTTGCGGATACCGGGGTGGAACTTCAGTTTACCGCACCTTACTGCCCCAGGGAGAACCCCACTGAACGTGCCAACCGTACAATTAAAACGATGATATCGCAGTACGTGGGAGAACAGCAGAACACTTGGGATAGTCTACTAATGGAGTTATCGCTGGCCATCAACTCCAGCGTGTCGGAGTCTTCAGGATACAGTCCAGCCTTCTTGCTGCAGGCTAGGGAGCCGCGTCTACCGGGGTCGTGGTATGAACAAGTGACGCCGGGAGCAGGAGCTCCAGCACAAACCCCAGCCGAGAAGGCAGATCGGCTAAGGGAGATCTACAAGATTGTCCAGACTAACATGCAGAGGGCCAGTCGCGACCAAGGACGACATTACAATCTGCGCCGTAGAACCTGGAAACCCGCATTGGGGTCTCTCGTCCTGGTTCGGCAACATCACCTGTCGAAAGCAGCGGAAGGGTTTGCTGCCAAACTCGCCCCAAAATTTGATGGTCCGTACAAAGTGGTTGCTTTCCCCTCGCCCAATGTAGTCCGAATTCGCTTGCCCGGTCAGCGAAAGGGTCGATTGGCCAATATTGAAGACTTAAAAGCTTTCCGTTCTTCTTCTTCCCCAGAGCACAGCGATCCAGAATACGACCACGAAGACGACTCCACAGTGGGAGCCAAGCCCAGAGCTCCCATCGACACGCCAGCCGTCATCAATATCAACGGGGGGTGATTATAATTAGCCCCAACCTCTAACTGTCCCGAATGTTAAGCTAACACTGCACCCATTGTTAACCTTAAGTATATACAATAACATTAGGAGTTTATCGCTGCTGCCCATTTTTACCAGTATCACTTAAGAACACGTAGTCTAAGCTAGTTAAGTTCGACTTTTCATCACCAGAAACCACACAGGGAGAACCCAGTGACGACATGCAACACCACAGCAACGACGTCGAGGCCCCTTTGGATTTCTCATCCACCTCCCGGATGATAAGCGACCAACGGGACCCACGACTCCGCCCGGGGACCAGCTACTCGGCAAGAGCGTCCCGACCCTGCACTCGGGATAACTCGAGCCGGCGTGAGGAGGATACCGAGCGAGCACCGCAATCCTCGCAGGAACCTCCGAGCGTCCACATCCCGATACTCGCGCGCGGAGACTGGGCATCCAGTCTCATCCGCTGAGCTAGTCCTCGGATCCCGAGTCGAGGGACGCGCTGCACTGGTCACCCATGTCTGAGGGCTCACCACGGGAGTACAACCCCACGAGCCCTTACGGCAACCAGCCGGGTAACGAGTCGGACCCCGAGGACGACACTCATCTACACGATAACCCGTGGGCAGCCGAGTCAGACCTCGAGGACGAAGAGCAACTGTTCTCGCGTCGTTCCCGCTCACCTCCTGCCGCACCGGACTTCCACGTCGAGGACGTGAGCGACGACGAGGAGGAAATCCCGGGCAATTACGACTTCCGGGGCGAGTACGAAGACGCCAGCGAACCCGGCGAAGACCAACCGCAGGAAGGCGCCGCCCACTACGTGTTGGAGGGCGAGGACCGCTTCGGATTTTATCGAGGCTCGTGGCTACAGCTCACCCACACCACATACCGGACCATCCTCATCGAGATGCCGTTCCGTCCCACTCCAAGCCCGATAATCACTTTCCCACCGTCACCCGAACGCCCAGCTCTGGCTGGACCAGATGACACCTGGGAAAAACCGGCCCCAGAAGTACAGCAGCCGGACGAAGCATCGACGCTCCGGGCCAACCACGAGGCCGAACAGGCCGGGCCGACCTGCGTACCTCCCAGCACGGACGAGCGTACGCAGGCGAGCCACGCCGAGGGAGAAGCAGACGGAGACGAAGCCACTGCCTGCGCTATAGTGGACCCACCCCCACCCTTCCCGTCCGACACCGCCAGTGGCAAGGCCATGCACTGGGACTCCCAATCGAGTGACAGCGAGAACGAGGAAGGACCACGCTTCCGTCGCCGCCAGACGCATCCTCGCACCCGTCCAAGCACACCGGCACGCACTACGACCCCACGGACGCCCACGACACCCCAAACCTGCGAGGGGTTCGACTTGGGCATCTCGCCGCGCACGTTCGACGCCCTGCTTCAACCGGTCCCACCGGAGGTAGAAGAGATGGTCCTCGACTGGCAGGACGAGATAGCACGCCAGGATGCACTAGGGCGACCGTCGGAGGTGGCACCACCGCCCCTCGCAGTCGACCCACCCCGCTACCACAAGCGATGCACCCTGCCCCCGGAATGGGAGTGCACTACGCCGGACGGTCGAGTGCCGCTCGAGGTATGCTTAAGTCGTAAGAAAACTACCAATCATCAATAGGTGGCTATCGATAGTCGGTCCGATAGTGGCGAGCTAGCTCAATAAGTATCGAGTTTCGAGCTCCCGGCCACGAACCGAAGCCCGCTATCTTGCTTCGTGACCGCCGCCGCGTACAGACGTGCATCCTCGTTCCTCGCTACTCTGAACAAAGCCGAGAAAAGCCCACGTGCCCTCGAGACCGACGCGTCGAGGCCGTGACAGTGACTTAAGACAACCTAAGTACACGTAAGTCAAACGCCATTGTACGGGCAGCAGTAGGGACCGTAGTTAGCGACAAACAATAAAACCAAGACTTAACACCTAAAACCGTAACACGTGTTCTAAATCGACACCCCGCTTTCCCCCTCTCCAGCTCCCGGCAAGTCCAAGTCGCGTGTTTGGCCCTTCCATTCATTCGATCAGTGCCTACCGAGAATCCGCTCCCAGCCTCTTCTCCATTTTTGGCAGTCACTAACCGCGTGTTTGGCCCTTCCATCCGCGTGGGCGGTGATTGACCAGAATCCCCCTTCCTCCTTTCCTTCTTCGACAGTTGTCGATCACCCGTTTTGGCCCTTCCATTCGAGTGCTCTGCAACCGTCACTCCTCGCCGCTGGGCAGCACTGGTGAACTAGTGCCGACTGCCCGCTAGACTGGTTCCGCCCCGCAGCGCAGAGCTGACCAATAGTGTTGCCCGCTAGACTGGTTCCGCACCGCCGCGTAGTGCTGACTAAATATTCTGGCGGGAATAAATACCCAAACGAATAAAGAAATACATTCAGTGAGCGGAAAATCCATGCAATTAAATCCTAGCTACAAGTTCCATCCCTTTCTATATACATTTTCTTGTATAGTTTTCCTGGCACGACTGAGGTTTTACCCCGGCTGAGAACCTACGTTACAGGCTCGTTTAAAAGTTTCAAGCTAACAGCTAACGAACAGCGTTTCTAAGCAGTGAGAGAGAGCGAGGTAAATAGTCGAGATACACATTTTTTAAAAGCGCTGATTTATAGCCTTGTTCCACTGCTCCATTCTCGAGAATGGTACATTCTTCTACACGGGGTCTCCTATAAGAGAGAATGGTCCATCCAATGTGGACAGGACCGTCCTATACTACTGTGGGCAAAAAGTAAGGTGAATTTGTTTGTAAAGTGAAAATTCTTTATTTATTCTCCTGAATCAATTTCATCCCCTTCAAAGTAATCCCCTCAAGATAAAATGCACTTATGCTAACGTTTCTTCAAATCCTCGAAACAGGCCAAATAGTCCCTTTCCGGTATAGCCATGAGCGCCCTCGTCGATTCCGCTTTTATCTCTTCAATCGACTCGAAACGCGTTCCCCGGAGTGATCTCTTGAGTTTTGGGAATAGCCAGAAGTCACACGGAGCCAAATCAGGAGAATACGGTGGTTTCGGAACGATATGCGTCGAGTTATTGACGGAATGGTCACGAAGAATAAGTGCAGTGTGCGACGGTGCATTAGTGTGATGCAAAAACCAAGAGTTGTTGGCCCATAATTCTTGTCTTTTTCGACGAATTGCTTCACGCAAACGACGCATAACGCTCAAATAATATTCCTTATTAACAGTTTGGCCAGGTGGAAGGAATTCATAGTGCACCACACCACGAAAATCTAAAAAAACTGTCATCATAACCTTGATTTTTGAACGACTTTGACTCCAAGTCATCAACACGTTCCCGACCCTCTTTGAAGTCTTTGTACCACTTATAAACATATTTCTGGGACCTGGTAGAATCACCAAAGGCCTTCCGCAATATCCTCAACGTTTCCGCAGCCGAAATTTTATTCCGCAAACAAAATTTGATGTCACTTCTCTGCTCAATTAAATCAGACATTGTAAAAATCGACAAATGCACTCTTGTTCGTTTGGTAAACACACGCGTAAATATAGTACTGATACTGACATTGACATGAAATTACAGCCAGATGTCATCAACAGTCCTGCCAACTCAGAAAAAAACAAGTAAGAAAGCTACAGTGTGTTGCTACAGACTGTGCTCGACTGTGAGATACCCGGTACCTAAACGTTTGCGCTTCACACTAAAAGGCAAATTAAAATTGTACATACATACATTGTACATACATACATTGGCGCCATTATATCGCAAGGCCAAGGCTCGAATGCGCCACCTGTCGGCTACAGCTTGCAACAGCAGTGCCTTAGGGCGGTGTGTTAAAATTCAAACCTTCTTGCTAATATCTCCCATGTTTATCATCCGATTTTATTGAAGTTTTCAGGAAACGTCCGTCTCTATTTTATTAATTTATTGTATCTATTAACTTTAAGCCGAAAATCACGCATATAGCTAATATAACGTTTTTATGATTTTCAGGGGCGGAAGTGGGCGTGGCCAAATTTTAAAACAAACTTCATCTGCGTGCAACAAACTCCAATGTTGTCACCAAATTTGGTAACTCTAGCTCTTATAGTCTCTGAGATCTGTTGTTTCACACGGACAGACAGACGGACACCCGGACATGGCTAAATCGACTCTGCTGGTGACGCTGATCAAGAATATATATACTTTATAGGGTCGGAGATTTCTCCTTCTGCCTGTTACATACATTATCGGTTGGCACTAACTTATAATACCCTTGTACCCTATGGGTACCGGGTATAAAAACTAGTCCGCCATCTTAAGCCCGCGAATTTTAAATTGAAAATTCCCCTTACTTTTTGCCCACAGTAGTACATACATCATTCCCTTCCCTAATTTCTCTTTTTTTTTTAATTATAAAAATTTTTGACAAAAATATTAATGAAAACTCCTTAAGCTGTGGCAGGGAAATATTTCTGTCTTGTAGTCGCGGCAGAAAACACCCGATTTTTCTTTGATATACAAGATTTCATAGCTCCAAGTGTGGATATTAATAATATTAATAATTATTAATATCCACACTTGGATCTAGGAAATATATATAATATAATAATATAATATAATATAATAATATAATATAATATAATAATATTTAATATGACTCATAAGTCATTGAATGGGTCGGTTAAATTTGAAAAGGACACGGTGTCCACGTCGTCCAAGCGTCGCAGAAGAATGCCTGAAATTACCGCTTTCGGCCGCGCTATGATGGACACCGTCCCAATCCAAATGTAAACAAAGCCGAATCAACTTATCAAAATGGAGCAGTGGAATCACCGACGGTCCAGTCTCGAAACTACGGAGCAGTGAAACAAGGCTATTAAAGGCCGGTACGCAGACGAACGAAAAAAATACTAGAAAGTCATAGGGAGAGACATTTGGTATTTCTGTTGGTACCTGCGGCAACAACAGCCACCAGATAGTGGTGTAGTATGTATTTATCGAGTACCCACTGTACCAATGCCAACATTCTGTTACAGTGTGGTTACGTAAGGCCTAGTACTCACTAGCGCTAAACCCTTAACTAGCTAAAAGGGTTTCATATTTATAATGTGACCAGGTTTAATGGTGTTCACCGAAAATCCATACGAAACGGACAAACGGCCAAACTGACAGCTGTGTTTGTTAACAATTCAAATTAAACGGGGTCAGGACGAGTATGCCACAAATACCTGCAAAATGAACAAATGATTTATATTACTTAAATTATGATTTCCAAAGTCGCAGGGTCAGCTGCCTATGCCGCTGACGAGGACGTGCTGCTCCTGGCCCTGCAGGTGCTCTTATTGCCACTGGTGGATCTCTCCGTATTGTAGTCCTGCAACACCTGCGACGTGTCGCCCTGCCCATTGACATCGTTGGGCACATGCACGTCCACGCGACTGCTGCCAATTTTCCTTATTGTACTCCTTGCTCTGAAGCAGCATCATATTAGGTCGGCAGCCAACTAAGAAAAGTATCCAAATAAAATAAATAAGTACGCATTCGAGAACGTTTTCTGAAAATTTCAGTATATTCGGCTGATAACCATGGAAGTTATTAAACAATAAAGTTTTTGTGTATGCCTATTCTTCTTCTATGTTCAGAGCGCACGTGCGTGTTGCTCAACATATCCCCAGCAACATGTGTCAACATGTCCCTACCAACCCAAAACTTTCTCATTTAGGTGTTGCTCAACATGTTTCTAGAAACATTTGTTTTCACTTGTCAACATTTTCTTTTTTTATGTCCATAAGCTTCTTAATAATTTTAAATATTTAATTTATACTTATTTATTTTATGGTCCTTTCCCACATTATTGGATCGTATTTAAATGTATTAATAAATTAATTTTTTCCCGCTGCATAAACCCGCTAAACGGCTCTGTTTTCTATTGCCTGTCTCCATTTCGCAAGGGTAGTGGCCATTTTATAAAATATTTCCTTCCCATCGGGCCTCCCTTGCTTAAGCCTAGTACGCAGACAGTAAAACAGTTCGCAACCCGAAAAAAACGCTCTTCGGCATTTTTGGGAGGTAAATGATGCGGTCATACCAATCGTAAATCAACTGGTTTATATTTACAATTATTTATTTTATATTTGAAAGACACCTTGGACAGATTTGCAGTTTCGTTTTTGAATAGCTAATTTGCGCACAATGACCACCAAAGCCGTCGCCCAGATTCTCTCGATCGTGTTTACCGCTTATTTTTACCCCTACTAGGTGTGTAACCTTCTTTCCTGGATCAACAATGTGGACAATGGCTGCTCTACCGGCTGCTGGTGATTCTGTTCTTACCAAATGGAATTAACCACCATCTGGGTGGTGGCGGTGGTTGCGGCAGCTACTCCTGCTGCCACCAAATTGTTGGATTGGTGAAATGATTCGAAGCTACTTGGTTTTTAATGGATGCGCGACTCTGATAGTACACCATATTGCTAGTTTTTATTTGGCTAGAGTTGGTACTGCTGCTGCTCCCGGTTCTGTCCATTGCTGTACATGTTCTTGTCCAGCTTGGCAATGAAGGTTTTGTCCACCCAGACACTGGTCTGGGAAGGATTTGTCCAGCCAGACACTGCTCTAAGCAGCAGCGGGCGGTGGCCGTCGCCTCTGACCCCTTCATCTCAGTCATCGAGCGTCATATCTCATAGTGCTCATCAACGTCATAACCAACTTTGATATCGAGGGACCTATTTCCTTCCAGGCCTTTATTTATGCAAATGTTTAATATTTCCCAAATTTCTTATTATTAAATTGGCCTATACCAATTTAATTACTATAACTTTATCTGCTCTTCCAAACGCTTTGACTGGGCTTTTGAATACATTATTGTGTTTGGCGGGATCTATATTTTTGAATTGTGTGAAGAAACAGTAAGAGAGAGTTGTAGACCAATAGTAAAGTACGACCTGTGTCACGCGGACCGTGTGAAATTGATCTGGGTGGGAATGATTTGGAGGCCTGGTTGACAGAAATAGCTGACCACGGAATTATCTCGGGTCTGTCAGAGTTATTTGGAAATTTACTCTCGGGTTAAAGTTGTTTATAAATTAGGTAAGAGCCCCTAAATAATGTGTCATATAACTCCCCCCATTCTAAATTGAATCGTCCCGATTTATTGGAACTGATGAGTATATTGAATGTAATTGATTGGTTAATTCGACAATGATATTTTCTCTTAGGATATTTCCTTTGTCGGGGATATTATTTATCTCATTATCGGAAAAATTGATTTCTGGTTCAATTTGTATATGAATTTGCCTTGGTTTAAATATTAAAAATTTTCTGAATTTGATTATAACCATAATGATTAAATATATAAATGTGAATGTGCCTTTTATTGGCTCCCTCAGTCCCGTTATTCTTGCCGGCGTCGGTCACGCCACCCGGTCCAAAGTCCGGCGCATATCGCGTGACCGGGTCCAAAGTTCGCCAGAGTCCCGCTATATTAGCGGCGTCTCCTCCTTGCCGGCCAAAGTCCACGGCCGCCGATCACGCCACCGAGTCCAAGGTCCGCCAGAGTCCCGCTATAATAGCAGCGTCTCCTTTTGGCGGCCTCGCAACTCTCTGCCTGTTGCTAGGCAGCTTTACCGGGACCATCTTCCCCGTCCCCCTGCCCAGCTCGCCTGCTGCTGTTATTTACAGCGCTGCTGCTGCCCTTTGCAGTGTGCATCCACTGCACACTGCTTTGTGGGGAGTTTAAATTACAACTCCTCACAACTTTTATAACCCAACTTTGCCGAACTGATATAAATTTTATAAATTGAATAAAGAGAACAAATGAATAAGAATCTGAAAAAAAAATGTACAAAAATTCTTTGGCATGGGCAGGATTAGAACTCAGAACTTTCTTGCATAAAAAACACTTGCCCATCGCTAAGACGCCTGGGCTATGCTCCATATTGCGCAATAGACAGCGATTGTTACTTCTAATAGCCTTCACCCATTTTCAATCAAAGGGCGGTTTGTTTATTGTAATAGAGATGCACAAACCAAGTGTATGTGAAAGAAAAAAAAGATCGATTGCTGACCAAAAAAATTGCGCCAAACTACAGAAAAGAACGAGCGTGATCAAGAAATGACAAAAAATAACAAATTCACTTTCATATCCCAACTTTGCCGAACTGATATAAAATATATTAATTGAATAAAGAGCAGAAAAAATGAATAAGAATCTAAAATAAAAATTTAAAAAAATTCTTTGGCATGAGCGGGATTAGAACTCAAAACTTTCTTGTATAAAAAACACTTGCCCATCGCTAAGACGCCTGGGCTATGCTCCATATTGCGCAATAGACAGCGATTGTTATTTCTAATAGCCTCCACACTTTTTATACCCGGTACCCATAGGATACAAGGGTATTATAAGTTGGTGCTAATCGAGAATGTATGTAACAGGCAGAAGGCGGCATCTCCGACCCCATAAAGTATGTATATTCTTGATCAGCGTCACCAGCCGAGTCGATTTAGCAATGTCCGTCTGTCCGCCTGTCCGTCTGATTTACGAATATAATTCCTGAAAATATTCTAAATTTGCGTTTTTATTACGCTTTTTTATTTATATTCTTGCAGAATGTAAATAACAATTATTTTTAATTTAAATTATAGCAACTGTAATCCTGTCTGGCAGCCCTCGTTTTTTGCAATCGATATATCGATAACAACTGAAAATTTTAATAAAATCGGATGATAAATATCCACGTCACCACGGATCAGGTTATACATAAAGACAATGCCTAGCATCGTTCAATGGTTTGCTAAGGAGGGTACGTTAATTAGGAGAAGTCTATTAGAATAAGAGGGAAACCTAAGGTTTGCATTCCAGTTTAAGCCACGAAGAGCGAGAAGTAAAAAGCTATTTAGAACTGACTCAATGCGTTTGCTGTGGACGTCCCACTGGGGACTCCAAACGTAAGATCCATATAAACTCCAGTTTAGGATCCAGGCGATTACCTAAATCGTCAACTAGAGTGGTCCTTTCCAGTGAGCTGCAGTTCAGCGCATAGGTCGCAAGCTTGGGAGAGACACGTGAGAATGTCATCAGCTTGCATTTGGAGCCATTAATAAGTTTGAAGTGCACGATTTTTGAAAGTTATTAAGATCTGTTTGTAAATCTGACTGGCTAGCGCCGTCCTTATATTGCACGCAAAGTTTAACGTCGTCAGCGTACATGAGTACTCTGGAGTTAGTCAAAACTTTGGGCAAGTCGTTAATAAATAATGTAAAAAGTAAGGGACCCAGGTGGCTCCCTTGCGGGACACCAGAGGTCATCCGGAGAACATTCGACAAGTTGTTTTTAAAGAGGACCTTTTGCGTCCTGCCATTCAGATAACTTGAGATCCACCTAAGAAGATCTACAGGAAAACCGATTAAGTCGAGTTTTCTAACATGAAGGGAATGATATACAGAGTCAAATGCTTTACTGAAATCAGTATAGATCACATCTGTCTGTAAGTTTTGTGGAAAGCCCTTTATGATAAAAGAAGTGAGCTCCAGAAGGTTAGTTGTCGTTGATCTTCGTTTAACAAAACCATGTTGGCATGGAGAACATATAATTAAAGCAAAACTATCATTAAATGATAGTTTCACAGAAACCTGGTTAAAGCCGGAGATTCTAAGCTCCGAAGTTTTTCCAGCTGTGTACACAACGTACAGGCTTGATCGGCCTTCCAGGCGAAGGGGCGGTGTCCTTATTGCGGTTGACGCCAACTTCACGTCTGAATTATTAATTTTCGAGGAATGCAACGATGTTGAATTCCTTTGTGTGAAGCTATCATCTAATGGTAGTTTTACTTATATTACATGATCCTATATTCCCCCCTTGTCGGAACTTCCTATTTATTGGAACCACCTTTCTGCTATTCAGGCGGTCTCTAATAGACTTTCGGATAGGGACCATTTAGTAGTTCTAGGTGATTTTAACATTCCTGGGGCTATTTGGTCCACAAATGAATCTTCAAATACTCGTTTAACTACAGCACGGCATGACTTTATTGAGGGCTTGTTTGACATTTCGCTGTCTCTAGTCAACCATGTACGAAATTCCTTAGATCGCTTGCTCGATCTCTGCTTTGTCTCTGATCCGGCAAGAGTCAGTTTGGTTAGGGTCCCGCCCTTGACACAACCCGAAGATCCATACCATCCTACTTTTGATGTGACTATCGATATTGGGACTGTTATGGAGAATAAGTCTGATCGGCCAGCTAAGAAAGTCCACTGCTTTCGGAAGGCGGATTTTTGACAGCTGATTAATTTCATATCTGACTTTGATTGGTCCGATCTCTACATGTGCACTGACATGGTGAATGCCATGGATATTTTTTACAATACTATGAATTCCTTTTTTACTGAATGTGTTCCGCTATACAATCCGTCAATCTCAAATAAGCCTCCCTGGTTTAGTAAAAAAATTTACTCGCCTCAAAAACATTAAGTCCAATCTCTATTCTAAATTTAAACGTAACGGTTCTCAGGCGCTCCATTCCATTCTCGCTATTTAGCGGCTCGGTCTAAGTTCACCGTGCTTAACGCGCAGTGTTATAAAAACTATCTGACTCGTTGTAGGGTTCAGTTCGCACAAGACCCAAAAAAGTTTTATAATTTTGTCAACACAAAACATAAGCCAATTACACATCCTTCCTCGCTTTCATTTAAAAATACAACAGCAAGCTAACTATTTCAAACTACTTATTCTTAGGCATCTGATTCAAAACAGGCCTATTCTTATAACATGCCCATATCAAAACTGATCTTCAGTCCTCGCTTAACCGAAAGCTGCCGTCTTTTGGATCTTCAACGTGTCAAGCCGGTTTATTCAACAGGTCCCGACGGAATACCAGGCTGTATCCTTAGAAACATACCAATTTCCCCTTATTTGGAGAGAATTATTCGATATTCCTCTCCACAAAAAAGGTAGCAAAGTGGATGCTAACAACTATGGAGGAATCTCTAATAGTTACATTATTTATTAACGACTTGCTCGAAGTTTTAAATAACTTAAGAGTACTCATGTACGCTGACGACGTTAAACTTTTGCGTGCAATACAAGGACGGCGCTAGCCAGTCGGATTTTAAACAGATCTTAATAACTTTCAAAAATCGTGCACTTCAAACTTATTAATGGCTGCAAATGCAAGCTGATGACATTCTCACGTGTCTCTCCCAAGCTTGCGACCTATGCGCTGAACTGCAGCTCACTGGAAAGGACCACTCTAGTTGACGATTTAGGTAATCGCCTGGATCCTAAACTGGAGTTTATATGGATCTTGCGTTTGGAGTCCCCAGTGGGACGTCCACAGCAAACGCATTGAGTCAGTTCTAAATAGCTTTTTACTTTTCGCTCTTCGTGGCTTAAACTGGAATGCAAACCTTAGGTTTCCCTCTTATTCTAATAGACTTCTCCTAATTAACGTACCCTCCTTAGCAAACCGTTGAACGATGCTAGGCATTGTCTTTATGTATAACCTGATCCGTGGTGACGTGGATATTTATCATCCGATTTTATTAAAATTTTCAGTTGTTATCGATATATCGATTGCAAAAAACGAGGGCTGCCAGACAGGATTACAGTTGCTATAATTTAAATTAAAAATAATTGTTATTTACATTCTGCAAGAATATAAATAAAAAAGCGTAATAAAAACGCAAATTTAGAATATTTTCAGGAATTATATTCGTAAATCAGACGGACAGGCGGACAGACGGACATTGCTAAATCGACTCGGCTGGTGACGCTGATCAAGAATATACATACTTTATGGGGTCGGAGATGCCGCCTTCTGCCTGTTACATACATTCTCGATTAGCACCAACTTATAATACCCTTGTATCCTATGGGTACCGGGTATAAAAAGTGTGGAGGCTATTAGAAATAACAATCGCTGTCTATTGCGCAATATGGAGCATAGCCCAGGCGTCTTAGCGATGGGCAAGTGTTTTTTATACAAGAAAGTTTTGAGTTCTAATCCCGCTCATGCCAAAGAATTTTTTTACATTATTATTTTAGATTCTTATTCATTTTTTCTGCTCTTTATTCAATTAATATATTTTATATCAGTTCGGCAAAGTTGGGATATGAAAGTGAATTTGTTATTTTTTGTCATTTCTTGATCACGCTCGTTATTTTCTGTAGTTTGGCGCAATTTTTTTGGTCAGCAATCGATCTTTTTTCTCTTTCACATACACTTGGTTTGTGCATCTCTATTACAATAAACAAACCGCCCTTTGATTGAAAATGGGTGAAGGCTATTAGAAGTAACAATCGCTGTCTATTGCGCAATATGGAGCATAGCCCAGGCGTCTTAGCGATGGGCAAGTGTTTTTTATGCAAGAAAGTTCTGAGTTCTAATCCTGCCCATGCCAAAGAATTTTTGTACATTTTTTTTTCAGATTCTTATTCATTTGTTCTCTTTATTCAATTTATAAAATTTATATCAGTTCGGCAAAGTTGGGTTATAAAAGTTGTGA
This sequence comes from Drosophila rufa, assembly GCA_018153105.1. Lineage (NCBI taxonomy): Eukaryota > Metazoa > Arthropoda > Insecta > Diptera > Drosophilidae > Drosophila > Drosophila rufa. Next base: position 4,906,972 of record JAECXS010000135.1, read on the forward strand.
GGAGTTGTAATTTAAACTCCCCACAAAGCAGTGTGCAGGGGATGCACACTGCTAAGGGCAGTAGCAGCGCTGTAAATAACAGCAGCAGGCGAGCTGGGCAGGGGGTCGGGGAAGATAGTCCCGGTAAAGCTGCCTAGCAACAGGCAGAGAGTTGCGAGGCCGCCAAAAGCAGACGCTGCTATTATAGCGGGACTCTGGCGGACCTTGGACTCGGTGGCGTGATCGGCGGCCGTGGACTTTGGCAGGCAAGGAGGAGACGCCGCTAATATAGCGGGACTCTGGCGAACTTTGGACCCGGTCACGCGATATGCGCCGGACTTTGGACCGGGTGGCGTGAACGACGCCGGCAAGAATAACGGGACTGAGGGAGCCTATTAAAGGCAGAGGACGCATGCGCAGAGAAACCAGTACGAGTGCGAGGATTCAAGCGAGTGCGCCAGTGAAAGTGACCCAAGTAACCAAGATCAAGAAGCAAAGTCGAGAAGTTCGGAGCTTGAAGTGGCAAGCCTTCCGAGCAGAGCCTTCAAAGCTGAGATCTGTCGCGTCAGAGGGTATGGTCACGGAGTCAAGGAGCCAAGGAATTAAGGAGTCAAGGAGTCAACAGCCCAAGGAACAGCGAGGTCCTGTGGCAAGGACCAATCGGAGAAATCAACGGTCGAGTGGAGTCAAGTTGTGGGAGTTGCGCGCGTGGCTAGGCTTTGCCGGGCGATACACCGTGTCGATGATATCCCAGACCAAGGTGCAGAGCGGGCGATAAGGGTGGCTAGGCTTTTCCGGGCGATACATCCTGCTAGCTCGGTGCTTGAAGCTGCAAAGCAGGCCTTCGGAGTGGCTAGGCTTCGGCTGGGCGATACACTCTGCTAGCTTTGTAGTGAGGTCGCGAAGTGGGCGTTCGGGGTGGCTAGGCTTCGGCTGGGCGATACACACTGCTAGCTTCGGCGGCAAGACGACCGACGACCTGTGCGGAAGGCGTGCAGCAGCCGTGGATGAGCAAGACGCAGCAGCGTGAATTAACGTGTGGAAACTGATTGAATCGGAATAAAGAACTGAATACCCTGTCAACCCCAAAGCGTTCTCTCTCTGGGCGGGCAATCACGGAATATAAATTGGTGGGACGAGCACACGAATCTCGACTGAGCTAGCCGCATATTCGTGCGAGCCAAACTGAGAAAGTCAGCTCGTTACAAAGTGAATTTTGTTATTTTTTGTAATTTCTTGGTCACGCTCGTTCTTTTCTGTAGTTTGGCGCAATTTTTTTGGTCAACAGTCGATCTTTTTTCTCTTTCACACACACTTCTCTATTACAATAAAATGCATCTTTTCATTAAGAAAATGTAGAAGCTATTAGATGTGACAATCTCTGGCAATTTTATTTCAGTTCTGTCAAAATTAGGTTTACCGTTGTCGAAGCTACTTAGTATGAAAATGGCGCTTCATATGTAATATAGGTAATGGCCCAGTAGTCTAAGCAGTCGATGCATTTAACCACTTTTAACTACTGCATGTCACGATATTATTGATGGCTTGTTTGACATTTCGTTGTCTCAAGTCAACCATGTACGGAATTCCTTAGATCGCCTGCTCGATCTCTGCTTTGTCTCTGATCCGGCAAGAGTCAGTCTGGTTAGGGTCCCGCCTTTGACGCAACCCGAAGATCCATACCATCCTACTTTCAATGTGACTATCGATATTGGGACTGTTATGGAGAATAAGTCTGATCGGCCTGCTAAGAAAGTCCACTGCTTTCGCAAGGCGAATTTTCGACGGCTGAATATGTTCATATCTGAATTTGATTGGTCCGATCTCTACATGTGCCCTGACAATTCCTTTTTTACTGAATGTGTTCGCTATACTATCCGACAATCTCAAATAAACCTCCCTGGTTTAGTAAAGAGTTGACTCGCCTCAAAAACATTAAGTCCAATCTCTACTCTAAAATTAAACGTAACGGTTCTCAAGCTGTCCATTCTCGCTATTTAGCGGCTCGGTCTAAGCTCACCGTGTTTAATGCGCAGTGTTATAAAAACTATCTGACTCGTTGTAGGTTTCAGTTCGCACAGGACCCAAAACAGTTTTATAATTGTTTCAACACTTAACGTAAGCCAATTACACAACCAACCGCTATTTAGCGGCTCGGTCTAAGCTCACTGTGTTTAACGCGCTGTGTTATAAAAACTATCTGACTCGTTGTAGGGTTCAGTTCGCACAGGACCCAAAACAGTTTTTTAATTTTTCAACACTAAACGTAAGCCAATTACACAACCTTCCTCGCTTTTATTTGAAAATACGACAGCAAACAATGATCAGGCAATCCCCGATCTTTTTGCTCAGTTTTTTCAAACTTCTTATTCTCCGTCATCCGATTCAAACCAAACCTATTCTTATAACATCCCAAATCAAACCTGATTTTCAGTCCTAGCTTAACCGAAAGCTCCCTTCTTTTGGATCTTCAACGTCTCAAGCCGGTTTATTCGCCAGGTCTCGGCGGAATACCAGGCTGTGTGCTTAGGTATTGTGCCGAGGCCCTGTGCATTCCCCTTCTAAAATTGTTTACCTTATCCTTAGAAACATCCCAATTTCCCCTTATTTGGAAGGAATCATTCGTCATACGTCTCCACAAAAAAGGTAGCAAAGTGGATGCTAACAACTATAGAGGAATCTCTAAGTTGTCAGCCATCCCAAAACTTTTCGAAAACGTAATTACTCCCCATTTGCAGCACCTGTGTAGATCAGTAATTTCTCCATGCCAACATGGATTTGTTAAACGAAGATCAACGACAACTAACCTTCTGGAGCTCACTTCTTTTATTATAAGGGGCTTTCCTCAAAATTTACAGACAGATGTCATCTATACTGATTTCAGTAAAGCATTTCACTCCGTTAATCATTCGCTTCTTATTAGTGAGTATTATTATTCTTATTAATGAGTTTTCCTGTCGATCTTCTTAGATGGATCTCAAGTTATCTGAATGGCAGGACCCAAAAGGTCCTCTTTAAAAACAACTTGTCGAATGTTCTCCGGGTGACCTCTGGTGTCCCGCAAGGGAGCCACCTTGGTCCCTTACTTTTTACATTATTTATTAACGACTTGGCCAAAGTTTTGACAAACTCAAGAGTACTCATGTACGCTGACGACGTTAAACTTTGCGTGCAATAAAAGGTCGGCGCTAGCCAGTCAGATTTACAAACAGATCTTTATAACTTTCAAAAATGGTGAACTGCAAAATTATTAAACCTAAAACGGTGGTCGAAAGAATTCGATGACCCCTACGTCACGAAGAATTTATACATTTCATTAGTTCGTCCTATTTTAGAATATGGATCTTGCGTTTGGAGTCCCCAGTGGGACGTCCACAGCAAACGCATTGAATCAGTTCTAAATAACTTTTTACTTTTCGCTTAAACTTGAATGTAAACCTTAGGTTTCCCTCTTATTCTAATAGACTTCTCCTAATTAACGTACCCTCCTTAGCAAACCGTTGAACGATGCTAGGCATTGTCTTTATGTATAACCTGATCCGTGGTGACGTGGAAAGCAGCGATCTATTGGGTCAGTTGAATTTCCACGTACCATGTAGAACCACTAGATTCTACCTGCCTTTAGTTTTGCACCACTGCAGAACATCATATGAAATGCATGAACCCTTTAGAGTATTATGTGCAAATTATAATGAATTGTACAAAATTACCTCATCAACGTCCAACAGAGAACATTTACATTGTAAAATTGGCCCGAGCTCAATCCCACGCAAAACCAAAATATTTTCTTTTTTGTATTTTTATTCTAACATTTTTTTCTGGTTGTTCTCCGGGTATAATAACAAAGAAAAAAGGAAGAAATGCGAAAACAGAGAAAAAAAACAATAAAAAGTATTGGCGCGGTCGGGGCTCAAACCCACGACCTAGACGGCTACAGGCTACGCAGCTTGCAATAGCAGCGTCTTAGGGGGGAACAGACGGACAGACGGACGGGCTAAATCGACTCGGCTGGTGACGCTGATCAAGAATATATATACTTTATGGGGTCGGAGATGCCTCCTTCTGCCTGTTACATACATTCTCGATCGGCACTAACTTATAATGCCCTTGTACCCTATGGGTACCGGGTATAAAGGCAGTTCACTTTATTAACCTTAAAAACAATCTCTTTCTTTCACTTAATAATAAACAAACAAATGTAGTCCAAACACAGTTAGCTTAGGGTTTTGTTCTTTTTATTCTTATTTTACTTCCTTTGGATATCACTTGCTGCGTTAGACTGAATGCTCGCTCTCTCTGCGACCTGCATCAACCTCAGATTTGCTTCAGAGAGCGACGAGAGAGTCAAGAGAGCGAATTAACTTAATAGCGCTGTTAGCCAAACATTATGGTACTGCACAATACGAGGTGTGTTCAAAAAGTATCGCGAATTTTGAATTTTCGCGGATTACGTATATTCGAATTTCGATTTTTTTGTGGCGTTAGTCTCATGTCTCTCACTTATACCGACAGGCTCGGCCATTTTGAATGTTTACTTAATTGTTGACAGCTGCTTTGCTTGCACGTGTTTTGGATCATCTTCGATTTTTAGCTATTCAATAAAAATGGATCTAAGAACCTGTATCAAATTTTGTGTGAAAAACAAAATTAAGTGCACGGATGCATTCCGAATGTTGACTGTGGCATACGGAGAAGCTACCTTGGACCGAAGCAACGTTTATCGGTGGTACAAAATGTTCTCAGTAGGCCGAGAAGAAATGCCGAAAAAAACAAATATTGGCTTTTGCACCACGATAACGCCCCTGCTCACACATCGCTGCTTGTGCGCGACTGTTTGGCCAATAACAACACACTAATGATGCCGCAGCCGCCGTATTCCCTAGATCTGGCCCTCTGTGACATTTTCTTCTTCCCTAAACTGAAGAGACCCATGAAAGGATGACGTTACGCCACGCTTGACGAGATAAAGGCGGCATCGAAAGAAGAGCTGTACAAGATAAAAAAAAATTATTTTTTGAAGTGCTTCGAAGATTGGAAAAGCCATTGGCACAAATGTATAATATCTCATGGGGATTACTTTGAAGGGGACAAAATAGATATTCATGAATAAATAAATAATTTTTGAAAAAAACACAAAATTTGCGCTACTTTTTGAACACACCTTGTACAAGTATGTATATGATTATCTTAATTATTAATGTGGGGTTTTTATTTATGAATATTAATAGTTTGATTAAGTTTATTTGAAATAATAGTATTTAGTGAAATTATGTTGAACAGATATAATAAAAAGAGGCGTTTTAATGAAATCGTCGTCGCGTCATCAGATCAAATACGTCGTTTTCCAATCTTCTCTCGTCCAACACTGACTCGTGACCTCTCTCCGTGCAGGTTGCTCTCTGCCGCTCGTCTTTGCACTCAACTGAGTGTCGTCTTCTGATCGTCTTCCTCTCTTGATCATCGTCGTTTTTTAATCATCTTCGTCTTTTACTCGTTGTCGTCTTTTGAATCGTCGTCGTTATTTCATCATCTTTTGGAATGCGTCTTTTTACATCTTCTGCTCGTACTTGTTGTCTAGGGCGTCGTTTGTGTTAGTGCAGGTAGTGATATGGTAAAATCACTCCCACATTCGGCCATTCTGACTAAACATTCGCCTCGAATGTGTCATCGTCTTCGTCGTCATTTGCATCGTGGATCCATGGCCATGGCTTCAGAAATTCTGCGCAGGTTGAAGAGTTCTTCGGGCCGACTGAGTTGCCGACTTTTTGGACATCGTAGGCATTATTGTGTTTTGCTTTTACGATTTCGTACGGACCCAAAAACTTTGGCTTTAATTTGAGGTCGCCGCCAAACTGAGTGCGTTTAATGGCTACCAGGTCGCCAACGGTGTACTTCCTTGCAGGTTTACGTCGCAGGTTATACGTCTTCTTGTTTTCGGCTTGAAGTTTTAAAATGTGAGTCTTAGCCTTAAGACGGAGATCGTTGCGTGTGTCTCTAAAAAGGGTTATCGATTCCTTGCTAATTAAATCCTGAAGTTGCTGGTCATCTTTGCTTCTCATTTTGACACCGATTAAGAGCTCAAAATGTGTTGCGTCGATGCTCCTCGAGAAAGTTGAATTGATAGCTTGCTAGACTCGATCAACATGTCTGTACCATTTCGTGGGATCATCTACACTAAACTTGGAAAGTACTGGAATAATAAGGGCTTTGATTTCACCACTTTAATGTTTTCTTCCTCACAATATTGTAAAAAATCTTGAGAAGTAAAAGCTGAACCTCTGTCAGATATAATGCAGGCTGGGTTGCCAAAAACGTTGCTCTGACCTCGTAATTTTGTGATGACTTCGCTGGCGGTCGTTGACTTTGTAGGGTTAAGCCAGCAGAACTTCGTGAAAGCATCTACGACAGCGAGAATGTGCTTTTAATTCTTGCTTGTCGAATCCAAAGGGCCTAGGAAGTCAATATGGTAAGTGTGCAGTGGAAAGTCTTCTTTCTGCAATGGGTGTAACAAGCCCTCCTGCTTGCCACGTTTGCGGTTGCTTAAAATGCTCTGAATGCAGCAGTCACTATATTTCTGGATTTTTTCGTCGATGTTGTCAATGAAATATTCGTTGCAAATCAGATCCTTCGTTTTCTTGATAGCAAAATGTCCTCGATCGTGCGCTCTACTAATGATCTGCCTCTGCATGTCTCTGGGTACAATTAGTTCTAAGTCTTTAACTAACTTGTAAAGAACGCCAGCTTTTAGAAAATAATCTTGGTAAGCTGAGTTTGAGTCCTCTATCATTTTGACGATCGCCTTCAAATTTTCATCTTTTGTCTGAGCTTGTTTAAAACTAACTGCGATTGAGTCGTCTACGATAGTCATGATTGGGTACCTAGAAAGGGCATCAACGTGCTTCATACATGAGCCAGAACGATGCTCCACTTTGTATTCGTACTCTAGTAGCAGAAGTACCCAACGTGCCACTCTTGTGCAAAGACTTTGCTTGTCTAATGTTTTGGTGAACGCGTCGCAATCGTTAACTATTTTGAATGGAATCCCGAGTAGATAAACTCGAAACTTAGTTACGGCTTCGATAATGGCTAGTACCTCTAATTCATTGCTCGAATATTTACGCTGAGCATCTGTAGTCTTCCTGCTCATGAAGTTAACTGGGTGGAACTGGCCGTCGTCTGGTGATTTTTGTAACAGCACGGCTCCAAACCCGTCTATGGAGGCGTCAGTGTGTACCTCAGTTTCATACGTCGGATTGTAAATAGTCAAAACTGGGGTAGATGTCAAGTACTTCTTCAAGGATTCGATTGCCTTCTCTTCCTTGGGGCCAATTATGAATTGAACGTCATTTTTGGTTAGGTCAGTTAAAGTCGTTGTGAACCATCATTCTTCCTTGCGAGCACAACTGGACTCGTAAATTCGGAGTCGGACTCTTCAATTATGCCGTTGTTAGCCACTGTTCGATCTGCTCTTCGATTACGCGCGTTTCAGCGAAAGCAAATCTACGTGGACGCGAAACAATTGGGGATTCGTCTTTCAAAATGATTTTCATTTCAATGTTTGTTGATTGTGTTTTTCGCGGATTATAATTCATTATCAGTTCGCGCACTTGATTTTTTGCTTTCTCACTAGCTGATTCGTTTAAGTTTAGTTCTTCGTTATTCATCACTGCATCAATTTTCATCAAATTTGTTTCGATTTGTTCATCGTTAAGATTGCACAGTTTCCGCACGCGCAACCCACTTGGACCAAAAGATATTTCTGCATACAAGCATATTTCTTCGCCGATAATCATTCGCGTGTCCATACAATCGAGCGGAACTATAAAGAACTTTAAATCATAGTTATTGTCATCAATCCACACTGTTTGGATACACTGTCCAACCGGCTTGATTTTATTTGCGTTTCGATCTTTTCCGAATCCGATTAGATAAACACTGCACTCTTTTAGTTTTGGCAAAAGCAACTCTTTGTACAGGTCTTCACGCAAAATGTTGAATTTACTGCCCGTATCAAACAAAGCATTGCAATTGTGGTTTTTAATCGAAACTATTTTGCTTGTTAAATCATTGTTTTCTGTCAAAATTCGCGTGTTTGGTTGATTTTCCTCCACTGTTCTCTCACTTTGTGGACAACTCTTCGAAATGTGCCCAAATTTGTTACATTTGAACCACTTTCTGCCTTTGTCTTTGTTGCTGCAACCACTAGAAAGATGTCCCTTGTCACCGCAGTTGTAGCAAACTATCTCTTTTTTGCCACCCTTCGAGCCACTGTACACAGCTTGTGTTTTCTTTTCTTTCGCACCTTCAGAAAATTTTGATTTTACACTTATTATTTGGTAAACTTTCAGTTTCGGTTTGAACTCGGATAAATTTTTAGCACCATATAGCACGGATTTGTTCATAGAAAGTTCATCAATACCGTCAATCACATATTGAATTAATGCGTCTTCTTCAACATTTCCCCGTGACGCAATCTCTTTCATTCGGTACAAATATTCTTGAGCGCTTTCTCGTTATCGCGTCGTTTGCTCTCTCCGAGTTGCCTATGTATTTGCTTGCTGCTAAAACTTGATTTGAATTCACTCAAGAGAGACTTTTTCAGTGCACTCCACGAGTTTAAATGTTTCTCACTCAACACGAAGAGTTTCGCGACACCTTTAAGAGATTTCTTGGCAAAAATTAGTTTTTGAAGTTCATCAGCAGGGCTTGGTCTTCGAAATCGCTGATCCACACCTCGACTGGAGTCTCGTCACTGCCATCAAATTGTTTAATCGACTCCTCTATATCCCGAAAGCTTATGGCAAATCGCGGCATCTCTCCCTGTGCTCACCTATGCCCTCTTCCTTGAGCTCTGCTGCTCTCAGCGCTTGGTTGGATCTCTTCATCCGATCCGCTCTCTATGTCGTCTTCCTTCTCGTCGTCTGATTCGTCGCTCTCTGGATCCTCCACTTCGTCGTTGGCAAGAAGGTTGCCATATCGTAAATTGCGAAATATGTGTATTGGTGTGTTCTCGACGTTGTGGCTTATGCCCAAAATTACACATATAGATATAAGGTCTCGCTCGTTTAAGTTTTCTCCTATGTATGCACTCTTGCGTTTATAAACTGCGTCGTTTTCGTTGTACTGGAAACCAGCAAATTCGCGAAGACGTTTGCGATTATTCCTGTCTCCCTCTTCTTCGAATATAAACTTGTGTAACGCACTAATACATGTTTTTGATGCACTTTTTAAATTTTTCGGAATTAAATCGTTTAAGCACGCCATTTTTCATTGAGAGTATTAAAAAAAATGGAAATTTGTTTCTGCCGTCTGCAAATTTCGTCGTCTTACACGTTTGAACACGTTTTCACTTTTTCTGGTTCATCCCGGTCGAGCTCCCAAATGTGGGGTTTTTATTTATGAATATTAATAGTTTGATTAAGTTTATTTGAAATAATAGTATTTAGTGAAATTATGTTGAACAGATATAATATAAAAAGGGGTTTTAATGAAATCGTCGTCGCGTCGTCAGATCAAATACGTCGTTCTCCAATCTTCTCTCGTCCAACACTGACTCGTGTCCTCTCTCCGTGCAGGTTGCTCTCTGCCGCTCGTCTTTGCACTCAACTGAGTGTCGTCTTCTGATCGTCTTCCTCTTTTGATCATCGTCGTTTTTTAATCATCTTCGTCTTTTACTCGTTGTCGTCTTTTGAATCGTCGTCGTTATTTCATCATCTTTTGGAATGCGTCTTTTTACATCTTCTGCTCGTACTTGTTGTCTAGGGCGTCGTTTGTGTTAGTGCAGGTAGTGATATGGTAAAATCACTCCCACATTAATTAAGTAAGTATTAAGTAATTGTAGATAATAAGTAATTATAGGTACATATGTAAGTAGGTAAGTAAGCAAGAATATATGTAAGTATGCCATCCGGCATCCTGACATTTTAAGATCTGCTGATCTTAAGGGGATTACATTCGATTATTATTTATATTTTTGGTTTATAATTACATAGCATGTTCATAATTTTTTTCCTATTTTATAATATTCTAACTTTTCCAGATACAAGTTAGCTGAAAATCTTCAACATCTTTTATCAAAAACATATAATTTCTTAACTTTTTGTTTATCTTTCTTCCTTGCCACTCCCACTGTACTATCAAAATGCTTGACCATACGTGTATTATAGTCTCTTTCTTTGTATTTTGTACTTTCTTTTCTACCTTCATTATACCTTCTTTCATTATCATGTTGTAACTTTTTCTGAAATTCCGATCCTTTAATCCTTATTTCTTCTAAGTTCTTAACATCCTTTTTTTTTATTATTTAAAGATTCCTTTTTTTGAATCTGCTAACTTCGCTATTATTCGCCCTAAGATACTATTAACTCTTTCCACTGCACTATGGGCAAAAAAACCGTTTTTGGTGCATAAACTCTAGTTTTTAAGATATTGACTTGAAACTTTTTTTGGTGTATTATTTAAACTTAAACAATTTTTTTTTTTTTTTTTTTGTTTTAATTTGTCCACCGCAGAGTGGTTAAAAATACATTTTAAAATAAGTAATTATTATAAATTATAATTTTAATCCTATTTGGTGTTAAACCAAATGGGAACTTAATCCATATTGATCCGTATGTGGCTTCATATCAAACGTTTTGGAGTTAAAATCAGTAATATTAAGAAGCTGGGTGGGCTTTGCCCCACACATTGGACACAACTGACAGGATTTCGTTCCTGTTAATATATTTAACACCTTGCCGTCTATAAGTGATATGACAATTTTGGACGACCACCTTTCTTCTGTGGGGATTCATTTCTATCAGAAAGTATAGTCATATTACCGGCTAGCCACATAGCGTGTTTTTGTCTAAATCGCTTTAAGTTTCGGCAGCATCGAGGCAAATGTTTATTTATGTAATTTATAAAGTTAGTAATTTTAGTTGATATTGTTTTTATTATTGTTTCATTTTGATGATCGGCATTCAATTTGTCGAATATGTAAGTCTCCAATGCTTCTCGCGAGCGGTTGTTGCTTTCCCAAACTGCAAGAAGAGCCCCGTGACCAAACACATATGTGTCTACATAAACGCAAGTTTAGCGAAAAGGAGCAAAAATGAGCAAAAACGGTTAGTTGTATGACAATAAGGACACTTTTGTAATCAATTTCTCGTTCTTACTCTTTTGCAAGTCTGTGCTATTAATAAGTTATACTCCACAAAACACAAACACAATTGTTAGTTCAAATCTATAAAGATACACATATAAAACAGTTCACAGGTGGACAACAAGACACATAAAATCAAATGTTTAAGCTAATTTGCATTAATAAATACCTTTGCAAGGAATTTCCATTTTCATATTTATTAAACTTTTTTTTCACAGAAAACAACAAGCACGTAAAGTTTGCCAATTTTTCGCGCCAATTTAACGACATAGCAAAGCCTCTCAAACAGCTGACTTTGTTGGAGTGGCAACACTACAGATTTGCCACCAAAAATTTTTGGAGGGCGGTTTTTTTTAAATTAAGATGTCTAGATTCGATTAGTATGGGCCATTCATAAAAATTAATTAAGAAAATAAATAGGTTTATGCACCAAAATCGGGTTTTTTACCCATAGTGCACTGGTCCATTCGCCACTTGCAATTTTGACGTGATTAATATTGAATTCTTCCATAAATTTTTGAAAGTTTTCCGATATAAAAAAAAACTACCCCTGTTCGAAACCATGCACATTGGCCTGCTATATAATCTAAAATAATCTCTTAACGCTACCATAACTATTTAGTATTAGTCCTTACAAATTTAATAAAGCCATCTCTCACTACAAAAATATGTTTCTTCGATCTTCCAGAATTCACTGGTCCATAATGAAGAGTGTGAATTATTTCAAATGGAGAATTACCTATTAGAATACTCTGCAACATTATTTCTCCCTTTCCTGACTTTGGTGAAAACGCAACACTTCTCAAACAATTTTCAATATGTCTAACAACTTTCTCTTCAGTATTTGGAGACCAAGACGTCCTAACAATAGCATCCATAACCTTATATCTTTTTAAATGGCCTATTTCATTAGATATTTATACAAAATCCATATCCCTTGGTACATAAAACAGTAAAAAAAAACTTCCTAAAATACAAACATAATCCAAAAATTTTCTAACTCCGTTACTTTGTCTGGTATCGGAAAATGTCGAATGGGTTCTATTTCCTTTTCATTAGCCTGAATTCCATTACTCGTCACTACAAATCCTAAATACTCACATTTGTCCATTCTTAATTCTAGCTTGTTCCTCGCTAACCATTCAAAGACTTCTTTAAGCACTTCAAAATGTTCCCTTAGTCCCTTGCAATCATAACATCGTCCATGTAATTTATAATATTATCTTCTCCTATCAAATTCACAAATATTTTATTTATAAACCTCTGAAAAACTGGTGGAGCATTCTTCAACCCTATTGGCATTCTCATAAATGTCATAAAAGGTGTATATTCGATTGATTCTTTATCTACAAGCACATGAAAGTAACCATGCTTAAAAAAATGTAAAAAAAGACCATGCTCGAAAGAATAGTTTTATTTACTAGTCGGTCAATAGTCAATTAAAGATAAAGTATATGTTGGACGTTGATGCACTACGGTCAATACACTCAAGTGGCCCTTCGAAACCAAGCACGTACTTGTTAGGGTTAGGTGTTAGTAGACGCGAAAGAAAAGTATAGGTAAAAGAATGCGGGGAAACTACCCTCCACCATATAGACTAATAGCGCGCAGCTCGATTGCGATCTTGGATGTGTACTAAGTGGGTTAAGATTAATGTTATTAGTTTAGGAAGGCTATTTACAGATGATGTTATTTTTTACAAATCATTATAATTTGCAAATAGTACTCTAAAGGGTTCATGCATTTCATTCGAGGTTTTACAGTAGTGCAAAACTAAAGGCAAGTAGGATCTGTTGGTACTACATGGTACTTGGAAATTCAACTGCCCCAAAAGATCGGTGTTTTCCACGTCTCCACGGATCAGGTTAGATAATGACTAGCTAGGGTTTGCTAAGGAAGGTAGGTTAATAAGGAGAAGTCTAATATAATAAGATAGCAACATAAGGTTTGCATCCCAGTTTAAGCCACGAAGAGCGAAAAGTAAAAAGTTATTTTGAACTGAATCAATGCGTTTGCTGTGGACGTCCCACTGGGGACTCCAAACGCAAGATCCATATTCTAAAATAGGACGAACTAACGAAATGTATAAATTCTTCGTGACGTTTAATAAATCCAAGCACTCCCCTGGCTTTATTTACAATGCACGAAATATATTCAATTAACTCCAGTTTAGAATCTAGGCGGATACCCAAATCGTCAACTAGAGTGATCCTTTCCAGAGAGCAGCAGTTCAGCGTATAGGTCGCAAGCTTGGGAGAGACACGTGAGAATGTCATGAGCTTGCATTTGAAGCCATGTAGGTATACGTGGGCTGCTACATATATTTCTGGCCTAATAATGAAAATACGAATATTTATTAAGGAAAATAGTTTTATTGTTTTTCAAAATATTCTCCATCAAGATTTACACACTTTTGCATGCGCTCAAACCAATTTTCGAAGCACTTTTTCCACTCTGATTGACACACCTCAAAAACATGGTTTTTGAATGCTTCAACAGCATCTTCTGGCGATGAAAATCGTTGACCACGCATTTTCTTCTTGATGTGAGGGAATAAAAAGAAGTCATTTGGTGCCAAGTCAGGACTGTACGGCGGATGACCCATCAATTCGACGTTTTGGCCAGTCAAAAAGGCGCTGGTTTGAGCCGATGTGTGAGAGCTCGCATTGTCATGGTGCACAATGATTCGTCTTCCCTTGTTCGTTTTTCGAATTTCACCGAAGACTTCAGGCAAACAAATGGTGGTGTACCAATCAGAATTGACCGTCCTACGTTGCTCAAGAGGAACAGTAGCCACATGACCAGTTTTTGCGAAGAAACAGGCGACCATTTGCTTCGAAGTGCTTCTTCCACGAACAACTTTCGTTGGATTTGGCTCGTCTTGGAAGACCCACACGGTCGATTGCTGTTTTGTTTCGGGCTCATACGCATAGATCCATGATTCGTCACCTGTGACGATCTTATAAACGTCTTTTGAAGCACCGCGATCGTATTTTTTCAGCATTTCTTTACACCAATCCACACGAGCCTTCTTTTGAGCGATTGTCAAATTGTGCGGGATCCAACGAGAACAAACCTTTTTTACAGCCAGGTGCTCATGCAATATCGAATGTATGCTGGTGGAAGAAATGCCTAGGGATGCCTCTATCTCACGGTATGTCACATGACGGTCTTGCATTATTAGTTCACGTACGCCATCGATGTTTTCTGGCACAACGGCTGTTTTTGGACGACCTTCGCGGAATTCGTCTTTGAGGGAGCGTCGGCCACGATTGAATTCGTTGTACCAGTTTTTCACAGTGCTATCGGATGGTGCTTCATAGTCATACAAAGATTTAAGTTCATCGCTGCACTCTTGTCGTGATAATCCACGCCGAAAGTTGTGAAAAATGATCGCACGAAAATGTTCACGAGTTAATTCCATTTTTTTGCGAAATTGATTTTTTTAAGTAACTGTAAACAACACAAATGATAGTCGTACGTCAAACCGTTCTGAGTACGTTTATGCTTAAAAATGTCGAACTTTTCAATGGAAATGTCAGATTCCACCTAACAACACTTAGTGTTGCCTAGGCCAGAAATATATATAGCAGCCCACGTAATAAGATTGCAGTGCACCATTTTTGAAAGTTATTAAGATCTGATTGTAAATCTGACTGACTAGGGGCTGTCCATATATTACGTAATCACGAATTTGATGATTTTCGACCCCCTCCCCCCCTATGTAATCAAGATTAATCATAGCAGAAACCCCCTCCCCTATGATTACGTAATCATAAACATTTTGTTTCCCCATAAATTCATAAAAATATTTTTTTTTTAAACATATATTTTGATATAAAATGATTACGTAATCATTGTCCAATAACCCCCCCATATAATCAAACATAATCATTTTGCTCACCCCCTCCCCCCTATAGGTGATTACGTAATATATGGACAGCCCCCTAGCGCAATCCTTATATTGCGTACATGAGTACTCTTGAGTTTGTCAAAACTTTGGCCAAGTTGTTCATAAATAACGTAAAAACTAAGGGACCAAGGTGGCTCCCTTGCGGGACACTAGAGGTCACCCGGAGAACATTCGACAAGTTGTTTTTAAACAGGACCTTTTGCGTCCTGCCATTCAGATAACTTGAGATTCACCCAAAAAGATCGACAGGAAACCCCATTAAGTCGAGCTTCCCAACAAGAAGGGAATGATTTACGGATTCAAATGCTTTACTGAAATCAGTATAGATCACATCTGTTTGAAAATTTTGTGGAAAGCCCCTTACAATGAAAGAAGTGTGCTAGAAGGTTAGTTGTCGTTGATCTTCGTTTAACAAATCCATGTTTGCATGCAGAAATTACTGATCTACGCAGGTGCTGCAATTGTGGAGTAATTACGTTTTCGAAAAGTTTTGGGATGGCTGACAACTTAGAGATTCCTCTAAAGTTGTTAGCATCCACTTTGCTATGACGAATGATTTCTTCCAAATAAGGGGAAATTGGGCTGTTTCTAAGGATAAGGTGAACAATTTTTGAAGGGGACTGCACAGGGCCTCGGCACAATACCGAAACACAGAGCCTGGTATTCCATCGGGACCTTTTGTCATAGCGGAGCACGTAGGGGGCAGCTAGTATATATATATAAATATTTCCGATAATATTGGGAAAGATGTCCCGTTGATTTGCAAACACGTACTAAGGGGCAATTTCGTTTGCAATCTTAAGCGCCCCCTAACAGAGAAGCATAGACAAGATTCGAGCACTTGCTCTCTTGTAGATGATTTTCTGAGCTCTATTGAGGTTGCCTCAGGTAACGAAGAAGAAGACGAAGTGCAAGATAACGAGTTTATCAATGCAGAATTGAGAGAAAAAAAGTTAATATACCCAAAGAGAGACGTTGTCGTTGTCGGACGTGTATTCTTTCGTCGCTCTACCTTCTGATCAAGTTTTCTCTACGTAAACTTCACCGATTAAAGTCAGATTTGTGTATATCTTGTCAGTTTTTCAGTGATCTCTATAAATCTGAAAAGTTTCGATCGATATAAAAGACAGTGACTTTATTATTCGCAAAACATAATTACCAGCAAAACAATTGTACATTCGTTTTGCTGCTCATTCGTTTGCTTTCGTTTACCGCAATAACTTACAAACGCGTTGTTGTTGTTGTTTCACTTGCTCTCATTTCGTGTCGCGAAAATGCATTCGCACCAAAAGAAGAAAAAGCTCTAACTAAGCATAATAAAACATAAAAACACTTAAACGCCTAATTGCTGGCGGTGCGAAAACATCTCACACGTGAAGGTTGCAGGCTTTTGGCATAATGCTGCTCTAGTTTCTGATCGTAAAAGAAACAATAAGAGCCTGGATTGGACATGCACTAGCTGCCTAGACATCAAAGTCGACATAACGGGTTTCATAAGACAGACTGATCTTGAGTATCAGTCCTTTCGCGCTGGATTATCGACCCTTAAAGTCGATTTCGAAAGTCGGAAATGATTTTTATGGACCGAAAACTATTAAGTGACTCAATAAAACTATCACCTAAGCCCGTCTAATACATATAAATATATATATATTTATAAATATTTATAAAAAAAATTATTGTACATCGCTGCTTACAACAAACTATTTTACAATTTTACAAGAACACAAAAACTCGCTAAAGGTATGTATTGTGTGTATGCTAAGGGGGAATGAATGTACACAAAAGGAAAATAATAAGAATAAACATTAACAATAAGAATAAAGCATACATTTCGTTTTTAATTTAAGCATTTGACTACATCGCACACTTTGGAACATTGCTTGGACTGAGTTTAAATAATAATCAGAGCTAACTAATAAATATGCAGAGTTTAAGATATGCCATTTTATATGAGAGTGAAACTAATTAATGGACTGTCTTGTGGTTTCGGTTCGGTTGCTGCCTGGTTCGCGTTCTTTGTTCCCTGGTTTTGGTGTTTGGATATTGATATATATTCATATTCCAATTGCTATCGATCATTTGGCCAACAGTTTACTAGTAGAATCGTCAGAGTCTAAAATAAAACCTACGCCTTCCGCGTTGTCTTTTGGTGTTTCTTGTTTCTTGTTTGCTTTTCGTATTCCCTCCTTTTTTCTATTTGTCGTGTATCTGCATTTCCTGCTCCACATCCGACAGATTTATTTGCCGCATCGAATTGATGAACATGTAGCCTAAGCCCTAAGCCCACATCGTCTAATGCGTTCTTACAAGTTCCAGACCTTTCTTCTCCTATCATGATCTCAGCCCTGCCGCTGATTAGACCTCTTGTGATGAAGACGTTATCCAAGCTGTTCACCACTGTTCCCAGAATCCATATCGCAGGCGGCTACTACAAATAGTATGGACTCAGTATCTGCTACTTCTGGTCTTCAACCAAGCACAACCCCTGTGGCTACCACTGGATCTACTGATTCCAGGTCACCACTGATCCATGAATCTATATCGCAAGAGAGTACTTCTAATAATATGGACATTGGATCTGCTGTTTCTGGTTCTGATCCCATATCAACTGTACATCTGTCACGCCCTGCAAATGTTCCAAACCAGGCCCCCGCTAAGCCCATATCAGGCATCGAGCGGCAGGAACCGAACAACATTTTTGGAATTGCTCCTCCTAAAACAATTTTAAAACGCACTTGAGCAACAGTTTAAATGCATCTGTCACCGATTTTGTTGTCACTAAGCTCAACTTCAATCAGATGAGAAATTTTTCATCTTTTAAGATTTCCCTCCAGGATAATCTTTTTGATAGAGCGTGTGGGTGCCGCCACACGTTCAAAAAACTAATTTAGGCTTTTAACATACACTTTTAAAATGTTCGCAGCTTATTGGAGAAACTAAATAAGTTGAATAGGTTAGGTTAGGTTAGGGCGCCGGCTGACACAAGGTCAGCCCACTTAGGCCATCACTGGCCCATTGTGATACCGCAATGGATCTTTTATACCCTCTTACCACAAAGTTAGAAAGACTCCCAGCCTGTTTCTCTTATGAAACCTGCTATTTTCTTCGGGGGGATAGCTGCTAATTCAGCTAGGTTGTGGAGAAAGTATTCTCCTATGTACTTTTTCCTGCGCCTGATTAGGGCCACACAGGAGCAGAAGAAGTGCTCTACTGATTCTACTTCTTCCGCGTTTTGGCAACTTCTGCAGAAGTCGTTGTTGGTGACGTTTAGTCGGGATGCGTGGGCTCCTACGAGCCAGTGGCCTGTGATTGCTCTAATCACAGCTGAGCACTGTGTGCGGTGAAGACTAAAAAGCATTTTTGTGCGTTTGGCGTCAACGTTAGGCCATGTTTGGCGACTGATGTTGCTGTGTGTGGTATTGTTCCACATTTCTTGTTCAAGGGATCTAAAAACTTCCCTTGTCCTGAGCTTAAAAGTGGCTAGGGGCATACGGAAGTCCTCCTTGTCTGGAAGGAGAAATGTGGTGGTGCCGCATCTGGCCAGTTCATCGGCTATTTCGTTTCCCTCAATATTTTGGTGCCCTGGCACCCAGACTAGGGAGATAACGAACTGCTGTGCCATCTCTTGAAGATAGCGCGCGAAGTGATTTTATTGCTGCCTGACTGTCTGAGTAAATGTTTATTACTCCGTTTATAAGGCTAGAGTGGCGTAGGCAACTAAGAGCCTCGCTTATGGCGAGAATCTCTGCCTGGAAAACGCTGCAGTGGTCCGGAAGGCGGAAATGTATTCTAATACTGAGCTGCTCACAGAAGACTCCTCCTCCAACTCGATTATCGAGTTTGGAGCCGTCTGTGAAGAAATTTATGCAGTCATTTTGTCCCAAGGGACTTGCCGCCCAGGCCTCCCTGGAGGGAAAGACTGTGTTAAACGTTGTAGAAGTGTGTTCTACGGGTATGCAATAACCTGTTAATTGCTTGTTTGCGCCCATTGATAGGATGGATGAGTGCCCATATTGATGGACTGTCCAGCCGTTTGCGTCTCTCAGACGCCGTGCTGTGATGGTGGCGGTTTCTTTTGCCACTAGTAGAATTGGGGATATGCTAGTGATAGCGTTGAGCGCTTCACTAGAGGTTGTTCTAAGAGCTCCTGTCATGCATAGTTGAGCCACTCTCTGCACCTTGTTGAGCGCCTTGAGTTTAGAACTATACAGCAGCGCTGGCCACCAAATGGATACATCATACAGGAGAATGGGTCTAACAATGGCGCTGTATAGCCAGCTAACTACAGGCGGGGACATCCCCCATTTGAGGCCTACTGCCTTTTTACAAGTGAAGAGTGCAATGTTGGCTTTTCGCACTCTATCCGCTATAGTGAGTGTTGTCGACATTATGTTCGGTTAATTTAAATCGGTAGAAAACTGTGTTGAACAGTTTATATATATCTTATATTCCGTTAAGTTTAAATCGAAAGAAACTGTGTTGAAAAGTTGAGAAATCCTTTGTAGTAGTTTTTAAGAACATTTTTTAAAAAGAGATCAACGGTCACTCTGGATATTAAAGCGTCGATGAGAAAACGTGAAAATTTTACTGGCGTGTTTTTCTACTCAAATAATTTGGTCTTTCGATCCAGATTATAACCATATTACCACAGGTAAACCCACAACATGGTCTTTCGATCCAGATTATAACCATATTACCACAGGTAAACCCACAACATGGTCCTTCGAAACCAACTGAACAGCAAATGGATTGCAAAATAGTTCTCGCGAATTGCCCAGAGAACACGACATACACACATACACACTCACATTGACGACGAGTTGAGTTGTGTATGTATAGACGACTTCTACGTAATATTGCGAAATTGCAAGTCAACGACGCAATTAGTGATTTCACAACGATCTCTGTGACGGTGTAACAAGACGCAGACAGCAATAATGGCACCAACAGGATCCAAAAAGAAATCTCAAGGACAAAACCAACAAAAGCCTAAAAACACGCTTAAACATGAAACTGACGACACACCCCGACCGTGTCACGTGAACCCAGAGGTGACCATCATAGAAACTCGCAACAAAACACTGGTTGCATCGACACCGGCGATCCAAGGTGCACCGAATGAAGCCCTACACTTCTCTGAAGACCGTGCAAGGTCGCATATCTCTGGAGGAAGCCATTCTTCTCGCAGCTCAGTCAGAGTGCAACGACTGCAGGTACAGCTGGAGTACTCGAAGAGACAGCAGAACCTACGAGATAAACTGGCAAGACAGGAACAAGACCGAGCGCGTCTTAAGTTTGAACAGGAACAATTGGAGCTCGAGGAACAATTACATCTGGCCCAATTGGAATCGAATGCAGGTAGCCAAGTAGGAGACATTGAAAACCTGCCTGATGACGACGACAACCAAGATGTCCGTACGCGTGAGTGGGTAGCTGGCGCTCAACGTAAGCTTAAGTTTGAAAACGATATTGTATCTGAGAACCACTTAACTAACCATAACGATATAGAAAAATTCATGGCCAGGCAGACGATCAGACAAGATCTTCCATTATTCTCAGGGGACCCATTAGAGTTGCCCATATTCTATGCCGAGTTCGAAAATAGTACAAAGGCTTGTAATTTCAGCAATTATGAGAACCTTAGTAGACTCAGAAAAGCATTAGTAGGTCGTGCCAAAGAATGTGTTCAGGCCCTATTAATTTTACCAGAAAATGTCGAGGCAATTATGGAAATACTACAAGAGCGGTTTGGTGATCCAACTTACATAATAAGATTGCTTCTTGATAAAATCAAACAGTTCCCGAGTATTAAAGACGACAAATACGACAAACTTTTTACATTCTATGACATAATCACCAATCTTGTTCACACTTTGCTCAATATAGGAGACCTAGATCAAATAAGAAACCCTTTAACTTCGTTAAATATTATCAAAAGTTGAAAACAAAAACTGACCCAAAAATAATTACCCTTCATTCGTGGTTAGGCGAAACCATTAAAGCTGCCACATCTTTGGGATTTGGACAAAGTATCAACAAATCAAAAGATAGCACGCTGACAGTTTCAGGTATCCAAGATGTCACACGCAAAGGACAAGCAAAAGCTTTTTGTAACTTTTGCAAACTGAATGATCACTATGTTTCTAATTGTGTAAAATTTAAAGATTTGGATGTTGATAAGCGCTGGGAGCATGTTACTCAAAATAACCTGTGTATCTCCTGCCTTGGTAGAAACCATTTACTTAAAGACTGTAAACGGAAAAAGCAATGTAACAGAAATAATTGTAGTTACAGTCATAATAGCCTTCTGCATAAAGATAAATATCAAAACATACAAACATCCAGGTCTGAAAATAGTGATCAGTCAATTAACAGCAACACAGAGAAAAACTGCAACGTGAATTTGAGTGCAAATAAAGTTTTGTTAAAGGTGATACATGTAACTCTTATGGGACCAAAAAATACGATTGACACATATGCTCTTCTAGATGAGGCATCAACTATATCATTAGTTGATGAAAACTTAGCTAACGATTTAGGTCTTGACGGTCCAACAACGCCATTGAAAATGCAATGGACTAACGATGAAATATACGAACAAGATAATTCTAAAGTAGTCAGCATACGCATCAAAGGTACTGGCGTAAACACTAAGATACACACGATGAGAAGAGTTAGGACTGTTGCTCATCTTAATTTACCGATGCAAACTCTAATCATAGATGACATGACAGACAACTTTAAGTTTTTAAAGAGTTATACCCATTGCTCTTACGATCAGGCACACCCTAAAATTCTGATAGGACAAGATAACTGGTCTCTTATTGTGTCACGCAAGTTAAGGTATGAATCCTCTGACGGCCCTGTTGCTAGCAACACATTGTTAGGCTGGGTCGTGCATGGTTTAACACAACCTCCAAGACATTTGATTGAGACAAATCACACATTTCACGTAAGCAGCCAGTTTACAGAAAATGACGACTTGGATGAACTACATAATCTAGTAAAGTCTTACTGGTCAATCGAAAACGAACTCGAAACTCCAAAAGACTTTCCAATATCTGTGGACGACCAAAGATGCATAAATATTGTGGATAAGACTCTAAAGCGATTGGGCGACAGGTTTGAATGTGGACTTTTCTGGAAGAAAGAGAACATTCAGCTTCCGGAAAGCTATAATAATGCTTTCTCTAGGCTATTGTCATGCGAACGCAAGATTGATAAAAACGCCGACTATGGACGAAAATATTCCGAAGTGATGCAGTCTTATATTTCAAAAGGATATTTGAAAAAATTAAGCCCAACAGAAGCTCAAATTAAAACGCCACTGACATATTATCTTCCGCATTTCGGTGTCCAAAATATTAACAAACCGGACAAATTGCGAATAGTATTCGATGCAGCTTCAAAAAGTCATAACTATTGTTTGAATGATTTTTTACTACCCGGACCTGACCTTTATAATCAATTATCTTCAGTTCTCATGAATTTCAGAGAAAAGAGAATCGTTTTTGTAGGAGATATTAAAGAAATGTTTCTACAAATTCGAGTACCTGAGACAGACAGACACGCTCAACGAATTCTATGGAGAGGTGATAGAAGACAGGGCCCTCCAGACGTATATGAAATCCAAGTTATCTTTTTTGGTGCCAAATGCAGTCCGAGCATTGCACAGCAAGTTAGGAATCACAACGCAAATGTATTCAATGAGAAGTATCCAAAGGCATGTCAAGACATTATAAAAAAGCACTATATGGACGACTATTTAGGCGGAGAAGATGACATTGACAGCGCCATTCAACTGATTAAAGACATATCATTTGTACATCAAAAAGGTGGATTCCAGATGTGTAACTGGATATCAAACTCAGCAGAGGTTTTCAGTCAAATAGACTCTGACAATGGTCAAAATAAATCTCAGAGTTCTCCTAAAATAAAAGCACTGACTGAAGAACGTGTCTTAGGATTAATTTGGAATTACGAAACTGATACATTCACCTATAATCTTCAATTTACTAAGTCACATAGTGAGATAATTAATCTTGCCCGACCACCGACAAAGCGAGAGATCCTAAGGATAACCATGTCGATTTTTGATCCATTGGGTTTTCTCTCTAATATTCTGATAACTAATAAGATACTTTTGCAAGCTATATGGGATAGTGGAATTGGATGGGATGACCAAATAATAGACGAACATTTTGATATTTGGAAAACACTCTGTGACTCTTTCCTCAAAATCAAAGGCTTAACAATTCCAAGACTTATGACGACACTGCCGATCAAAGAATGCGACATTCAGTTACATATATTTACTGACGCATCGAAATATGCATACGCTGCATGCGCGTATATTCGTTTCGAAATGAATAACACCGTTGATTGCATATTGATAACAGCAAAGTCACGCGTAGCTCCTCTTAAGCCTATGACGATCCCAAGATTAGAACTACAGGGTGCCTTGTTAGGAGCCAGAATGAGCAAAGCACTTTTAGAAAATTTAAATCTAAAAATCAATAAAATATATTTGTGGACAGACTCTCAAATTATTTTGTACTGGTTAAAGTCCAGCAGCAAAAGATTTAAAACCTTTGTATCTCAGCGATTAGGAGAAATTCAAGAAATAACAAATGTTAGTAATTGGAGATATGTTCCGTCTAAAATAAATCCTGCTGATGAAGCAACGAGGGTTGCAAAGGTCGACTTTGACAAAAACAATTCTTGGATTAAAGGCCCAGAATTTTTATACACTGATATCACAAAGTGGCCAACAAGTAAAATAATTATGGAAGATGAAGACACAAACGAATATGTAAATTTAATATCTGAAACCAAAAATATATTTTATTTACCTGATGTTAACAGATTTTCCAGTTGGACAAGATTTTTACGAACGACAGGTTGGATGTTAAGATTTGTGAAAAATCTCAAAAGCGGAAATGAACTTCGCGTTTATGGCGAACTTACAGCTAATGAATTATTTGACGCCGATAAGTTAATATACAAAAAATTACAATCGGATTCCTTTCAAGCAGAAATTCAAAGTCTACAAAAAGGAGAATCGATAGGAAACTCCAGTCGTCTAAAATCTTTACCATTATACTTAACAGAAGACGGATTGCTTAGACTAAAGGGTAGATTGGACAATTTGAATGACGAACAGTATGACGTAAACGCTAAAAACCCGATTCTACTAAGCAGCGACCATCCAATCACTTTGCTACTGATATATTTTTATCATCACCAAAATTGTCACATTTGCACTGAAACAGTCATTTCCAATCTTAGAATGAAATATTGGATAGTTAGATGTAGAAACGCAGTCAAGAAAATAATTCTTAATTGCCAATATTGTAAGAATAAACGTGCTAAGCCACAGACAGCTGTAATGGGACAGCTCCCCAAATGCAGAATTGAAGCCACAGAAAGAGCTTTTCTAAAAGTTGGAATAGATTACTTCGGTCCTATTGAGGTATTGATAAACAGAAGTCATGTCAAATGATATGGAGTAATTTTTACTTGTATGACAACTCGTGCGGTGCTTTTAGAAATAGCAGAGGATTTGTCTTGCAATGCATTTATGCATGTGTTTCGTCAATTTAGTTGCCGTCGTGGCTTTCCCATAGAACTTTACTCAGACAACGGGACTAACTTTAAACGAGCAAACAAGGACATTAAGCTGATTATGGACAATTGGTCAAAGGACGAAATGACACAGTTCCTGACACAAAAAAATTGCACATGGTCCTTTAATCCCCCATTGTCGCCTCACATGGGAGGAGCCTGGGAGAGGTTGATTCAGTCTATAAAAAAGTATTTATGTTTTCTACTTAAAGAGCGGTTCCCAAAAGAGTATACCCTTAAAACTTTGTTTTGCGAAATTGAATTCATGATGAACAGTCGTCCACTTTTGTTTGTGCCATCTAATGCACCAGATGCAGAGCCTCTTACGCCAAATGACTTATTAATTGGCCCAAACTTTAGAGAATCTTTCCTCAGTGATGTTTCAGATGGAGATTTAAAATTGTTAAACATGTGGAAGGCTTCTCAGAGACTAGCTGATATTTTTTGGGTTAAGTGGAGAAAAGAATATAGACAATTTATTTTGTATAGTCGTAAATGGACTAAAAAATTTGATAATTTAAAAGAAGGTGATAGTGTATTGGTAATGGATGCAGATCTGCCAAGAAATGTTTGGCCTAAAGGCATAATTGTTAAAGCGTACCCTGCCAAAGATAACACTGTTCGGATTGTAGACGTTAAGATAAGAGGTAACGTTTATAAAAGACCCATTGTTAAGTTAATCAAATTAGACATTAAGGAAACCATGTAAAACTTAAGTATTGCCAATTAAATTACATTACTATGCAATACTTGGGAGGAGAATGTTGTCGACATTATGTTCGGTTAATTTAAATCGGTAGAAAACTGTGTTGAACAGTTTACAAATATCTTATATTCCGTTAAGTTTAAATCGAAAGAAACTGTGTTGAAAAGTTAAGAAATCCTTTGTAGTAGTTTTTAAGAACATTTTTTAAAAAGAGATCAACGGTCACTCTGGATATTAAAGCGTCGATGAGAAAACGGGAAAATTGTACTGGCGTGTTTTTCTACTCAAATAATTTGGTCTTTCGATCCAGATTATAACCATATTACCACAGGTAAACCCACAACAGTGAGATTCCAGTTCAGTTTATTGTCTAGTACAAGCCCCAAGTATTTTGCACTGTCGCTAAACTCTAGAACGGAACCGTTTAATTTTGGGGCAGATAACTTTGGGATCTTAGTCCTCCTGGAGAAGAGAATAAGGTCGGTTTTGCTTGGGTTTACGCTTAACCCACTTTCAGATGCCCATCTTGACAGTTTTCTTAACTTAACTGTCATAATGTCACATAGGCTTTGCGGAAATTTTCCCCGCAGCATAACAACAACATCATCCGCATAAGCAACAATCTTGCACCCTCCATCCTCTATGTCACGTAGCAGCGTGTTTACTGCTAGGTTCCATAGAAGCGGAGAGAGTACCCCCCCTTGAGGAGTACCTCTGCTGACGTGCCTGCATAGAGTAGATGCTCCAAGTGAAGAGGTCACTTTTCTGCTCAGGAGCAGCTGCGTGACTAGTCTCACCAACTGAGCATCTACTCCAAGGCTTAGCATAGCATTGGTTATTGCCTTTGAGTCGATGTTATTGAAAGCTCCTTTTATGTCCAAGAAGGCGGCTAGGGTATACTCCTTGTTTTGCAGGGATTTTTCTATACTGGATATGACAGAGTGAAGTGCTGTTTCTGTCGATTTGCCTTTACGGTATGCGTGCTGTGATTCAGATAGCAGAGAGGGATTGATTGATGTTCTCAGGTGTAGCCCTATCAATCTTTCCAAGGTTTTTAGAAGGAAGGAGGATAGGCTTATTGGCCTGAGATCCTTCGGGGTTGTGTGTGAGGCTTTGCCGGCCTTGGGTATGAAAACTACTTTGGACGTTAGCCAGGAATCGGGGATTCGGCCTAACGCCATAATGCTTGTGAAAATGGCTTTTAGCCAGGGGACAGCGAGATCTTCCCCTTGCTGCAATTGTGCCGGGAATATCCCATCAGGGCCTGGAGATTTATAGAGAGCGAAGCTATTTATAGCCCATTTGATGTTGGATTCAGTCATAATGCTGTCCAATGATCTGACCGGGTGGTATGGTTTTGGGTCGCTTGTCTGGGGACCTAGGGTGTTTCCTGGAAAATGCGTGTCTAGTAATAGCGGCAGTGTTTCTTCGCTAGAAGAAGTCCATGAGTCGTCCTGTTTCTTGAGATATCCCAGATTCGAGGACGACTTAGAGAGTACTTTTCGTAATCTTGCAGCTTCCGAAGAGGATTCAATTCCCGAACAGAATTTTCTCCAATCCTCTCTTTTTGCCTGCCTTATGAGCTTTTTAATTGAGCTAGACTGTGCTTATATTCAGACCAATGCTGTTCACAACTTAGTCTTTTTGCTCTGTTGAAGAATTTCCTGCATTCCCCTCTCAGCTTGTCTATTTCTTGATTCCACCAGGGTGGTCTCCACTTGCCTCTCGGCTTGCTGATTGGACAGGATGCTTTATATGCACCGTTACAGGCTTCAGTGAAGACTGTCGTGAGAATAGTGAGATGTTCCTCCGATGGAGGAATCTGCTCTGGTGGAGCTGGAAGGGCTTTACCCAATCTATTTTTGAAAGCTGTCCAGTTGGTTCTACGGGGATTTGAGAACGTTACAAAAATAAGTTGAATACAAATAGTGTTTCTTTTGATAAAAGCGTACTTGTTTTTACGGAAACCTGGTTGAATTCATCAGTGTCTGATTACGAAATTGTCTCATCTAATTATAATATTTATCGTTGTGATCGCTCCATCCGGGCAGGAGGCGGTGTCCTAATTGCTGTTAAATCGACCCTTCCGTCTGATCTAATTACACTTAATGTGGATGATAATATCGAATTTGTTTCCGTTCGTATTTCTCTAAATAATGTTTATTCTTCTTGCTAGTATATACCACCACGATCGGATACAAGCGTCTACTTGCAACACTTATCTTTAATTCAAATCATTCAGTCTAGTCTTAAAGATAATGATCACCTCGTTGTCTTGGGTAATTTTAACATCCCAGATCTGGTTTGGATGCCCTCAGTCGATTCAAACACTTTACTTCCCACAAGTGCACACGATTTTGTCCAAGGTATTGGTGATCTTTCTTTAAATCAAGTGAACTTAGTTGTTAATTCAAGTGGAATATTCCTTGATCTCGTCTTCGCTTCTGATTTTCAAACTCATGTGTATCTAGGATTGAACCACTTTCAACACCCGGGGACCGTTACCATCCTACTCTCGAAATGGTTTTCGAAATATCTCTATCATCATTACCTCCAATATAACGGACCTTGATCCACTCGCTTATTCAGGAAAACCAACTTCGCTGAATTAAATAACTACCTCCAAGAATCTGTTACGTCGCTGGTGTCGTTGTGCCTGAGCCCTTGGACGACATAGGGCTGAGGAAGTGGCCGCCCGGATAGCAGACACGATTTGTGCAGCTGAGCATTCCGGATTTGGGGTGGGTTCTTCAGACGCCACTATCCTCTCCAAACGGAATCAGAACAATTATTTACGTGCCTGAAAAATAAACAAATAGTTAGTCACTCTGCCTTTCTGTCCACATTGCCCCGCAAGCAGATTTATGCTTGATCGTGAAAACAATCACCCTATGTTTTGGCCGTTTTCCCTCCCCATTCGCAAACTACGTGCGCCTTTGGATCGTCGCGGGCCGTGCAATACGATCCCCTTTTGTTCATGTCGTTCGTCAAGAGTTATGTCATTTTCTTGACCCAGTCTTCCATTCGTACCAATGCCCCCCTTTTAATGGGTTCTACCAATGCATTTTTGTTGGCTTAAGTTCACATTACAAGTTTATTAGAAAGGTTGGTCAATTGTGTATTGGACATTTAAAAGTGTCAAAAGGTGTGTTTGTGTAGTGCTATTCTGAATTGATTTAAATTGTGTAAGTAATATTTAGGTGTATTAAAAAATATAGTGTATCTTTGGAAGCTGATATTTTTGTCATATAGTAAGTAGAGTATATGGGGGCACGATTATATATATATATAAATATATCTGATAATATTGGGGAAAATGTCGTGTTGACTCACCCTCTGTTATTCCATCGTTGAGAGCTCTCGTTCCGGAGTTGAGGTTTTATTTGCTGGAAAGTTAAGTAGAATTAAACATATATATATATAATATCGTGCTATGTTTTGGTGTTATAAATTCACTAAATGCACAACCTTTTTCTTATTGATTTAAAAAAAAACACATTAAAAAAATATAAGAAGTATATTGGTGTTGAGAAATGAGTTTATATGTTCAGGAAATTGTTGTGGCGGCTTTGCTTTTATATGTTGGTCGTCAGATTGTTTATGTTATATCGTTATTGAACTAGGGTCATTTTTTTTGTTAGTTAGTTGGTTGCTCCTTCAGGTTGGTCGATGCTCAATTGCTTGATCGATTGGCTTGTATCAGATTGGCTATCAGAGACATCCTTCAGGTCTTTTTATGATGTTGTAGATTGTTGTTGTTGTTAAAGGATTTAGGCTACGTCTAGCGATACGTGTAGTTGCACAGTTTATTGCAAAATGTCCTTCAGGATTCACTTTTGGGCGCGGTAGGTTGTTATACTCCTAGTATTGTTCGACAGTCACTCGACAGTCCTCAGGATATCTGCTTCACTTCAAGGAATGCATCGCACATTTTCCGCGGTCGCGAAAAGCAATCCGACTTTTAAACTTATACAAGGATTTCGAGTCTTTCCGAACAGACTTCCCGTCCTTAGCTCTGACTTCGACTATCTCCAGTACGGCTATATTCGGATCTTTTATATCCAAATACTATGCCAAATTTCGCCTAGGAATCTCCGGAATGGAACACAAAAGTGTTCGCAGCTAGTGTCATCCATTCCCCTCTTTACACCTATTGGCTGGAGTTATATTTGGGTCGTCTTTATTCTAAGGTTTGATAGTTTAGCAAAACCGGCGGTGCTGGTTATTCCATCGTTTATCTTTGGGTTATTTATCAATGACTTACCCTCTGTAATTGCGGAATCATTAACATGAATGTATGATGACGACGTTAAAATTTGTATGCACATTAAAAACAACGATTCTCACGTTTTATTGCAAAACAACCTAGTCCGTCTTCAATCCTAGTGCATTAATAACGGGCTTAATTTAAAACACTCCAAGTGCAGTATTATGTCCTTCTATCGGACTTATCTACATGTATCGAGTTATTTTCTAGGGCCAAACTTCCTTGAGCGAATTTCTAGTATATCAAACCTTGGTGTTCTGTTTAACCATAAGTTAAATTTTTCCGATCACATAGGTATCTTAATAGGAAAGGCTAGAGGTGTTTTAGCGTTTGTTAAAAGTTGGGCTAAAGAGTTCGATGATCCCTATACCACTAAACTTCTCTATATCTCGCTAGTTCGACCTTTGCTCGAATACTGCTCATGCTTATGGTCACCCCACCATGCAAAGTATCAAGAACTCATCGAATCGTTGCAAAAGCAATTTCTTCTGTTTGCTTTGAGAGGTTTAAATTGGGAACAACATCTTCGTCTGCCCTTGTCCATGAGCAGATTGCGGCTTTTCGACTTGCCAACACTGCAAGACCTTCGAACATGTAACAGCGTTATACTCCTTTATAGCTTAATTAATGGCGAAGTCGACTCTGCTTCGTTGCTACATAATATAAAGTTCGCAGTTCCTGCCAGAAGCACTCGACAGTTTCGCCCTATTTTTCTGGAGATATGCCGATCAAATGTTGACTCCCATGACCCATTTCGTATTCTGTGCCAGTTACTATATATAACAAAAATTATGTGTTTATGTGTTATTATGTGTTATCCTGTGAAACATCCTTGTCATTATATGTATATAATATTCTGTCGTACTTATTGTCTAGTTTGTAAATCTTTACCCCAACCCACCCGATATGAGACGGAGTATATTGTTAAGAAGTTCTCCTACCCGGTTGGGGTTAAGATTATTATTATTATTATATTTTTAATGTTAACAGTAAATTTTTGTAAACTTTGGAATAAAGAAGAATAAAGAAAAAATGTATATTAACTGGCTAGGGTTGTGCAGTCTGCTTCCTCAACACAAGAAAGTGTTGAAAGGGCGTTCTCTGCCCTACGACTCGTACTA
The DNA here is from genome assembly GCA_018153105.1 of Drosophila rufa. Classification (NCBI taxonomy): domain Eukaryota; kingdom Metazoa; phylum Arthropoda; class Insecta; order Diptera; family Drosophilidae; genus Drosophila; species Drosophila rufa. Next base: position 4,937,728 of record JAECXS010000135.1, read on the forward strand.
TCAGCCCTTAGGTGCAACCTAACCAAGAGTTAATATTTGTCAAATTAAATAACAAATAAAAAAAATGTATAATTTAATCACTTTTGGACGGAATAAGTTTTATTATTTTTAAAAAAAGAGGGCTTTTACTGATATATTCTCACATACAAACTAAAAATTTATATGCTTTTTTCTCTAATCCCAAGGATAAACACAGTGCTAGAACTTGAGTTTTAATTTTAAGTAAAATTAAAAAAATCGAAAAATAATCATACATTTTTTAGTTCCATTTTTATACCCGGTACCCATAGGGTACAAGGGTATTATAAGTTTGTGCCAACCGAGAATGTATGTAACAGGCAAAAGGAGGCATCTCCGACCCCATAAAGTATATATATTCTTGATCAGTATCACCAGCCGAGTCGATTTAGCCATGTCCGTCTGTCCCTCTGTCCGTCTGTCCGTCCGTGTGAAACAACAGATCTCAGAGACTATAAGAGCTAGAGTTACCAAATTTGGTGACAACATTGGAATCTGTTGCACGCAGATCAAGTTTGTTTTAAAATTTGGCCACGCCCACTTCCGCCCTTAAAAATCATAAAAAACGTTAAATAAGCTATACTCGTTTTTTTTCGGGTAAAAGTTAATAAATACAAAAAATGAATAAAATAGAGCGGACGTTTCCTGAAAACTTCAATAAAATCGGATGATAAACATGGGAGATATTAGCAATAAGGTTTGAATGTTAACACACCGCCCTAAGGCACCGCTGTTGCAAGCTGTAGCCGACAGGTGGCGCATTCGAGCCTTGGCCGTGCGATATAATGGCGCCAATGTATGTATGTACAATTTTAATTTCCTTTTAGTGTGAAGCGCAAACGTTTAAGTACCGGGTATTTCACAGTCGAGCACAGTCGACTGTAGCTTTCTTACTTGTTTTATTTTAAAATAATGATTTTTTCTTATATAATATTATCTTATATTTCTTATATTTTTGATAAAAAAATAATGCTTATTTCGTAAGTTTTATTTTAGTAGTCGATTATTTTTTTATACAAAAACTCTTGAAATAAGCATTATTTTCTGATTTTTAATTTAAAACTCATAATGATAACATTCCCTGGATTTTAGCTCGAAATCTCGGATCTCTCCTTCTTCTTTCATAATTCTCTGAAAGGGCGTATGCTTTGGACCGACCCATATCTGGCGGTTCATGAAAACGTATTGGAAATACTGCCACTTCAGGATCTGAATCGTCAGATTGGATTGTAGGACTGGATCATCATGAAGAATCTCGCTTAAGCTGGTTCCATTTGCTAAAGGGCTTGAAGCGCTGAAAACAATGCGAAGCTTCATGGTGGTGCTTTCGGGTTTAATCACAGCGTGATGTGGAAGGTAATAATTTGGAAAATTGTGAGTCGAAGCAACTTCTTTCATATGACCCAGGTTCACATACTCCTGAATCACGCTATCATATTGCTCGTTTAGGGAAAGTCTCTTTTTAAACGATTCCATTTCTAAGAAACTGAGCTAACGCAATGGACCTAGAACATCCCAAATTCGATCCAAAATGGTTGGGGTCGCAGAACGGTAACGTTAGCACTTACTTTCCGCTTGGGTTTTTGTTTGTGGTCCGGACGAAATTGCTTTCGCAGTTGGAATCCGACTCTTTTGCTATCTTGACTGGTAAATTCTCCACCTCCCAAAACTTGGTGTCTAATGACCCTTCTCTGTCCTGGTTTACCTTGGAAATAGGCCCTGTGTGCATCCACCCGAAAATGGTTTCTTGACCTAGGAGCGAGCCACAGATATTGTTACGCATGCCGCTCATCAATACGGATGGTAAAATATCGGCTCCGACCAAGACGTCAATTTGAGAACTATAAAAAAAGGTGGGGTCTGCCCCATGGAAAGCAGGCACATCTTTCAAAGAATTCTGAAGAATTGTGTAGGAAGGCATCTTGCCTGCTAATTCCGGAAGGACGTAGGCTGCAGTGTCTAGTTGTAGACCCAGCTTCGTTGGAGATCGAATTGCGAAGTGGCATAGCCTGGTGGACTTCGCGGACACCGACTGGTTTAGACCGGAAACTTGGGTTTGAATATGTCGAAATGGCAACTTGATATAATTGAAAAGGCGTTCTGTAATGAACGTTGGTTCGGATCCCGAGTCAATAAATGCTTGATGATTGATTTAGTTTTGAGCTTGCCGAAAAAAATGCCGTTTTGTGGTTTTCTGGTGGTTTGTTCTTATTTTGTTTGTTCTTATTTGAAAACAAGGAAAGCTTATGCTTTCCTGCAGAGACAAATGGGTCGGAAATTGTAAAGTGGCACCACAGGTTTGGACATTTAAATTTCGGAAACGTTGAATAAATTTCGGAAGCGTGGATTAAAGACTAATCAGTGCGACATGCGAGATCATGTGTGCGAAACGTGTGCTAAGCGTAAAATAACTGGCAAGCCGTTTCCGAAGATTGCTGAAAATCGCACGATCAATATTTTGGAACGTGTACACACAGACGTTTGTGATTTGATTGATTCCGGAAAACGCGAGATGAAGTTTTCGACAAATTTAAGGATTTTATGGCCTTTTGGTGGATAAACAAACCAGAGAAAAGTTGACAACGGACTGGCGTATTTGAGCGGAGAGTTTACGCAGTTCTTGGTGAGCAATGGCATAAAAGGAGAGCTCACTGTACCATACACGACATCAAAACGGTGTGGCTAAACTAGCTAATAGAACGCTTGTTAAGATGGCTCGGACCATGTTGCAGTATGCTGAACTGGACGAAGCCTTTTGCCCGGAAGCCGTAGGTACTGGAGAACATGACGCCGTTCGAGGCTTGGTTCGGACGAATGCCAAGTGTATCTCATCTCAAAGTCTTCGGAGTGAAGGCGATTGGCTTGGACAAGAAACATCATCGCAAATTGGGTGCGATGGGTACTCGGATACGGCTGCAGCATACCGTTTGTATAACACAAGTACTAGGAAACTAACGGAGTCACGAGATGTGATATTTTTGGAGTATTTTCAAAAGCAAGAAAATTCTGATGCCCATTTCGTCCCCGAAACGAAGGAATAGCCATTCAAGAAGAGTATGAGCCGGATACACACGCTAGCGACGAAAGCACACGAAACGATGAGATGCTGTCAAAAGCAGAGGTGCTGTGAAAAGCAGAGGTGCTGTCTGAAGCAGAGGTGCTACCGGAAGTAGAGGAGCTGCCGGAAGAAAAGCGAGGTCCAGGAAGACCCAAAATCGTACGAACTGGTCGTCGTGAGAGAGCAAGAAAGGAGTCCCAAACTCTCAATGCGATAATGGATGATGGTATTGTTGTGCCAACTAGTGTAAGGGATGCACTTAGCTCCAAATATTCTGAGGATTGCAAGGATTCCATGCAAAAGGAGATTGCTAGCTTGGAGGCAAGGAAAACTTGGACGCTTATCGAGCTACCTAAAGGCGAGAAGGTGATTAGTTCCAAGTAGGTCTGCGCGGTAAAGCGAGACAAGTAAGGGAATGTAGAGCGTCTAAAATCACGGTTGCAAAAGGCTGTGGACAAAAATATGACATCAACTATTTGGAGACGTTCTCGCCCGTGGCTAGATACTCACCAATAAGGCTGGTCATTGTTGTAGCGGTCGAACGTGGTATGTATATGCACCAACTTGATGTTTCGTCTGCTTATCTCAACAGTGAACTCAATGACGTGGTGTATATGAGGCAACTTGAGGGATTTCTTTATGAAAAGTATTCTGGAAGAGTCCTCAAGCTTCACAAATCGCTCTACGGCCTGAAACAAAGCGGTCGATAGTGGAACAGTAGCCTAAACGACGTCAAACTGAAGTTAGGGTTCTCAGCGTGTACATATCCTTATAGTGGCGAGCGACATGAAAGCAGACTTGGAAGAGATCAAGAAAAATATAGAGAAGAGGTTTGATGTTGTCGATGGCGGCATCCTAAAGCATTTCCTAGGGATGCAAACTGATCATAGAGTACAGTACATAGAGGCCTTATTGAAGGACTATAGGATGCAGAACAGCAAAGCATCCAATCTTCCCCTCGAAGCTGGCAAGGCCACATATCCTTCATTCTGTAGCGAAGCTTGCTCAACAGAACTCGGAGGTATCTGCAAGGTACGAAGACATTCCAGTTAAACTATCAGAGAACTGGACAGCCCATCTATTGCTCTGTAGATGCCGATTGGGCTGGAGACAACAGCGATCGGAAATCTTTCACGCGCTGAACGATTTTTGCAGCAGGATCAGCAATCAGCTGGGAGTCAAAGAAGCAACCCGTGGTAGCACCCAGTACAATCGAAGCAGAGTACATTGCACTTTCTTCAGCTGGTAAGGAGGCAGACAATATCCGTAAGCTATGGGACGAGATGAATCTTGGCGAGGTTCTATCGATTCTGATACACAGCGATAATTAAAGCGCGCAATGTTCGGTAAGGAATACTCTTTATCACGCGCGCATCAAACATATAGACATTAAGTATCATCATGTCTGAGATATGTTCAAAGAAAAATGTATAAATATAAAGTATGTATCAACAGAAAACATGATGGCAGTTGTAATAACCAAGAATTTGAGTAAGATTAAGCACGTAAAATGTATTAATATAATGGGTTTGCTGTAAAAAGTAAGAAATAGGTACTTTGAATTAACCTGTGAAACTGACATACAGCGATTAGAAGGAGTGTTGGAAATAAAGATTAATATGGCAACGCACTAGCATGGCGTAATATGGTTACAATCCCAGCGACTCATGATGCTCACTTCTTAGAGCACACGCTATTCGGCTTATCTGAGAGTCCCAGTTCCGCTGGTCTGCACTAGTTGCTGATCTAAGCATTTTGCAAGACGGATCGGTTTACTCGCTCGGCGGCGCACAGTGGCTCGTTTGCTCAAAACACGTTGCAAAATTAATTACTTTTTTTTTTAAGTTATATACTTCATTTTTCTTTATATTAATATGCAAGTCGCCAAAAATGTTTATACCCGGTTTCCATAGGGTACAAGGGTAAGTTAGTGCCAACCGAGAATGGATGTAACAGGCAGAAGGAGGCATCTCCGACCCCAGATCTCAGAGACTATAAGAACTAGAGATACCAAATTTGGTGACTATATGGGAATCTGTTGTTTTAAAATTTGGCCACGCCCACTTGCACCCCCTGAAAATCATAAAAAACGTTATATAAGTATAGTCGTGATTTCCGGGTTCTTTGGACGTCACTTTTATACCAATTATATACCTGCCTGAAGAATAGAAGGAATCGTCCGTCAGTCTGTCAGATTAGTGTCAAGCAGATTTGTGACGGTCGTAAGAACAATCCGGCTATATTTTGGCCGTTTTCCCTCCCCATTCGCAAACTTCATGCGCCTTTGGAGTGTCGCGGACAAATTCTCATATTTCTATATCACGGAAACTATTGTTGGTTTTACTTCAGTTATATTAATTCATTTATTTATTGGGTTTTGTTCTGTTTGTTTAGCGGAATGTTTTGGGTGTGTGTCTATAAACTTTTTATTTGTATTTGTGTCCTGGACGTCCTATATGCTGTTATTTGTGGTCGCAGGACCAGTTGTTGGCTAAGGGCACTACTTTTTCCAATTCATGGCTACGGTCGCGATGTCCTTGGATAACCTTCCTATAGCTGCGGAGTCCTTTCAGCAAAAGAATGATAAACAGAAATCCTGCGATGAGTTGAAAGACCCGGTAGACCTGCACGATTTCGTCTTTGCGGTCCACAACCTATATGGTGTTGATTACGTTTCCCGTCCTATAATCATCTTTCGAAGTTTTCGAGCCCATTGTCCTTGTTGGTAGTTGGTATTCGTTGCATTTGTCGTTGGTGAATTTGACGAAGAGGCGCGGTTTTTATACCAAAGGCTGTGCCAAATTTCACCTAGGAATCACCGGAATGGAACACAAAAGTGCTCTCAGCTAGTGTCATCAATTCCCTTCTTTTGGCCTATTGGCTGGAGTCATCTTTGTTCTAATGTGTGATAGTTTCGCAAAATCAGCGGTGCTGGGTTGCCAGCGATTGCATGGCCTACTTTGGCGAGCTTAGGCGTTGTCATCTGCCAGAGCCACATTTTTGTGCAATCTTGCCCGTGTTGATTTTCTAGCGCACTAGCGCATTGGTTGTTTGGCGGAGGCAGGCACTGGAAAATCCTGGATAGCATTAATCTTTGACTGGGCTTCGCTTCAGCGAATCTCACGATCCTTCTCAAGGAGAAAGATATCGACATCGCCCTTATACAGGAACCTTGGACTAGGGACGAGTAAGTCTCTGGCCTGAAGCTCCCAGGATATACAACACTATACTCGAGCTCAACGGGTAGAACAAGATCATTGGTTGTTTGGCGAAGACAGGCACTGGAAAATCCTGGATAGCATTAATCTTTGACTGGTCTTCGCTTCAGCGAATCTCACGATCCTTCTCCAGGAGAAGGATATCGATCGCCCTTATACAGGAGCCTTGGACTAGGGACGAGCAAGTCTCTGGCCTGAAGCTCCCAGGATATACAACACTATACTCGAGCTCATCGGGTTGGACAAGATCATGTGTATTAATAAAGATTTTAATACTTTTCTTTGTTTTAATCTTAGCACATCGGATCTGGCATTTGCTAGATTCGAGACAGCAGACTGGATTGGGATAGTTATCGCCTCAGTATATATGGCCCACGAACCGCCTGAACCGGTCATCAAGCTGATGCAGTGGGCGGAAGACACCAAGACGACCCTAGTGCTCGGATGCGACGCGAACGCGAGGAACACGCTCTGGGGAAGTACCGAAAGAAATGATCGAGGTGAGTCTCCCTTTGATAATATTATCTGTCGCAACGTTACAATATGTAACAGGGGTAAGACACAGACCTTCAAATTTCCGAGTACATAGGATTTTCGAGGTTGGGAGGAGGTATTAGACCTCACTTTAATAATAGAACACAGCCAGTATAGAGGTTTTGTCGTTACAGCATTCATTTTCAGATACCAATGATCTATCTTCTTTGGGCTCTCAGTCACTGTAAGTAAGGCGGTACCAAGGCGCAACCCACGTAAAACAAACTGGGATAAATTCAGCGAAATTGTCCACTCTAAGGTTAGCAATAGAAGGATCAAGGTACAGTCCTCTCCGAGTGCACTCGACAAGGAAGTAGAATGAATAACGCCTTCAACGAGACATGCAAGGTAGAAGAACTACCCACCAAGAAGAAATACCCACCATGGTGGACTAAGGAACTGAGCGACCTCAGGAAGAGAGCGCGAATTACCCCCCCCCCCCCCC